>OX328128.1:73654922-73740463 GCA_946811695.1 Gonocerus acuteangulatus
TTTGTTTTTTTAACCTTCAATAATTAGCTTTTTAGGAATATATGTCAGGATACGAGGTTTCCCTTTAGGCCGGCCCCTATTTGACATTATCCTTGCCTCCGCTTTTCGATGAGGTCTTACAACTTGAAGTGGAACGATAAGGGGCGATAGGTTTGAACTGCTACACTGAGGATTAATAAAGTCAGTTTGAACATATTTAATTTATTATTTTTTAAATTCTTTGAACAATTGAAGAAACCAATATTAATTTTAAAAAAATTTGTAGCAGAAGAACATAAAAGTTAAATTATGTAACAATTACTCAGGTGTGTTGACCCGGTCAAAGGTACAGCAACTAGTCGTGATCAGAGGTACAACACCCTGGTAGTGTAAATTAATAAACATGCAACATAAAAAAAAATTGTAGGGTTAAGATAAATCAATTTCAGAAGCTACACCATGTTTCTTATTGTATTAGCTACTTTGTCAAATGATTTCCATCTAAAAAGACTTAATACAAAAAAATATTATGAGGCAACACGTCATCAATAAATAACTTACATTTTTATGATCGAAATGGATAAGTATTTTTTGCAAGAATCCTCTTTAACTTGAATATTCCAAAGTAGGTTACTCAAGCCCTCTAGTGAAGGAGCTAAACACTAATTACACCAAAATTTATAAAATGTTGCTATGTGCCGCGACAGCCTCGGTGGTCAAAGGTACAAGACGGTCAGAGGTACAACACCTTCCCCTATATATATATATATATATATATATATATATATATATATATATATATATATATATATATATATATTTCTTTATTTAAATATTAAATATATATTTAGAGTTTAAAAATGTTGATATAAAGTAATTTTAATTGGTATTAATGTAACCTGTTATGAACTACTAACATTAATATTTAAAATAGTTATGTAATAATTTACATTTTTTATAGAAGTAAATTGCTGTAAATAGATCCTTGTAAGCAATAAGGAAAGTAATATTTTCTTCGATTGCTCACCTAGAAATCTTGTTGGTTTATTCTTGATGGTTTCATTTGATTTTGGAGTTTACATTAAAAGGATTTCGAGAATCGCGGCCCCCCTTGAAGATTCTTGAAGACTTGCCTCTAATATATTTAAGGCAAAGACTCTTAGTGAGATTAAATTCTCTGGGGCTATGTAAAACGAGTAGGGCCCCCTTCACTACGTTTCCTTTAAATTGAAAGTGATATTGCTGAGGGGAACTCAATTTCTTTACGTAATTCTGGCAATTTTGAATTTTAAAAAATCTTAACTATTTTTTTTAAAAGTAATATATAAATAATTTAATGGAATCTACTATATATTTGTCAAATACCACTCAGTCACTGACTCACTGACCTGTCATCGCCCAGCCAAAACCACTCGACAGAAAAACTTGAAATTTTGCATGGACACTCCCTTCAGGATGTAAACACTCGCTAAGAAAGGATTTTTTGATATTCAATTTTTTAAGTATTTTTAGAAGGGTTTGAATTTTTAGTTGGATTTAAAGAGAGCATGCGCCCCTAGGCAGCATGCGTTGCTAGGACGATAACAGAATAGCTGTTATTGTACTGTATATATTTCACAATATTATTTTTAATTGCGCTTCATTTCAACTATAATGGCAGACCTTGAATTACTAGAAATAGACTGTGATTTTGTCCCTGACAGAGCTTAAGCTATACCTGGTGATGATGCATCCGAGGTAATAATATCCCAAACCCTTGCACTGCCTCCTCACCCATCAGCATACCCAGTCAGAACACTTCTTGATAATGCTCGAAAATATAATGGGTGTTTCCAAGTGATAAATTTTAAAGTTCATTCATTATTGACAACGAATTTCTACCGGTACTGGTTAAACTGATATTACTGGTAACCTATAGATAACGGGGTATCTTTAGGTTAACTGTTTCTTGATGCTGTTTCCGGAGAGCCCCAATGTCAAGAAACACTATACTTTGATTACTTATCAATTGATGAATAACATAGAGTATGACGGGAACCGTGCTATAATAAACTGCACAAAATTAAAGAGTTGCGTTAATTTGAATGAAACATTATTTAAATAGATATGTGCCGTGACGAATCAAGGGCATTCAGTTAGTTCTTAATAAGAAACAAACCCAAAATTTTGAAAGTTTAATTTTTTTCTTTTATTTTTGATAAAGTACTGTTTTGGTCCAAAATAAAATATTTTCCTTCTTCCTGTTCTTTAATTCCTGATTATCAAGCTAAAACATTTGACTTGTAACGTATAGTATCAACAAATAACTGTGCAAAAATGGCAATAAAAAACATTGAAACTACAAATAGACACGGCTAACTGTCAATAAGCTTCGAACAATAAAAAACACAGCCAAAGAATGTATATATAGTAATTGAGATAACATTCCTGAACAAATAATTTTTGCAAAGAATTTGACAAACTCTACCAACACACGTATATCTTATAACGAGACGAGATGAACCTATGTGCAGTATATGTAACACAGGACGTACTATTAAACATTTACTGACAGTCTACCGATGACGATACAATTATAACATCTCAACTGATATGCAACTTTTTGGGAATGATAGCCGGTATATAAACTCTGTTCTGACATACAAGATTACCGGACTATATAGTCTTATTTGATGACTACAAGAGCAGTAGACTTAAAAACAAATATCACACTTCCATTGTTGAGAAGATAACTTTATCGGTGAAATCTAAACAACGTTTTCCACAGTTATAATTTTATACTTAACGACTTTAGGCATGCTTATATCCTACCATAAGAAGTTCAAGGATACTGTTTTTATCGTTAAAGTGGAACACCAAACAATAATATTAATAATTTTAAGTGTACGGACGTTATTGCAATCATTTATTTGATCAGGACGTGCAAAAGTCGTTGTCGGTAGCTTGGTTGAGTTCTGGTCAGCTATTTTCGGAAACTGAGGGTTTCGTTATAACCATCCAGGACCAAGTAATTGCAAGACAATCCTTCCGACTACTCGTTTTAGACGATATTAGCATTTCAAACTAGTGCATATTATTTAACCATGCGTATGAGTCGAGTCGGCATTTGACGACAGGCTGCGAAATTCTTGCGGGACCTGTTTACATCCAGAGATACAACAGTGCAGGCAAGATATATCTTCAAACACAAGCAGAAAGGTTGGATATTATGGGAAATACGTTACCGCATTATCGCGGTTAGAATAGAAGCTACTGGGACGAAGATATGATTACGGACCGAACTGTTCACCATAATAAACCAGATATTCTCATCATCGACAAGCATAATAAGACTGCTGATATTATTGGTATTTCAGTGCTGAATGACTAGAATATCCATAAAGCATATACTGAATAGCTACGATAATATTAGAACTAGGCCAGTGAGTTGGTGAGTCTCTTCACATTAAATTCCATCATTTCGAACTGCGGTTTGATATCGAGTACAACAGTCAGTGCCACAAAATATCTGAAATTGTCAGACGAATCGTAACATTATCCCAGCAAGCAGAACTCATTATTAGGCTTCGGGATTATGAACTCCTACTTCGTGCGGTTTGATATCGAGTACAACAGTCAGTGCCACAAAATATCTGAAATTGTCAGACGAATCGTAACATTATCCCAGCAAGCAGAACTCATTATTAGGCTTCGGGATTATGAACTCCTACTTCGTGCGGTTTGATATCGAGTACAACAGTCAGTGCCACAAAATATCTGAAATTGTCAGACGAATCGTAACATTATCACAGCAAGCAGAACTCATTATTAGGCTTCGGGATTATGAACTCCTACTTCGTGCGGTTTGATATCGAGTACAACAGTCAGTGCCACAAAATATCTGAAATTGTCAGACGAATCGTAACATTATCCCAGCAAGCAGAACTCATTATTAGGCTTCGGGATTATGAACTCCTACTTCGTGCGGTTTGATATCGAGTACAACAGTCAGTGCCACAAAATATCTGAAATTGTCAGACGAATCGTAACATTATCCCAGCAATCAGAACTCATTATTAGGCTTCGGGATTATGAACTCCTACTTCGTGCGGTTTGATATCGAGTACAACAGTCAGTGCCACAAAATATCTGAAATTGTCAGACGAATCGTAACATTATCCCAGCAATCAGAACTCATTATTAGGCTTCGGGATTATGAACTCCTACTTCGTGCGGTTTGATATCGAGTACAACAGTCAGTGCCACAAAATATCTGAAATTGTCAGACGAATCGTAACATTATCACAGCAAGCAGAACTCATTATTAGGCTTCGGGATTATGAACTCCTACTTCGTGCGGTTTGATATCGAGTACAACAGTCAGTGCCACAAAATATCTGAAATTGTCAGACGAATCGTAACATTATCACAGCAAGCAGAACTCATTATTAGGCTTCGGGATTATGAACTCCTACTTCGTGCGGTTTGATATCGAGTACAACAGTCAGTGCCACAAAATATCTGAAATTGTCAGACGAATCGTAACATTATCACAGCAAGCAGAACTCATTATTAGGCTTCGGGATTATGAACTCCTACTTCGTGCGGTTTGATATCGAGTACAACAGTCAGTGCCACAAAATATCTGAAATTGTCAGACGAATCGTAACATTATCCCAGCAATCAGAACTCATTATTAGGCTTCGGGATTATGAACTCCTACTTCGTGCGGTTTGATATCGAGTACAACAGTCAGTGCCACAAAATATCTGAAATTGTCAGACGAATCGTAACATTATCCCAGCAAGCAGAACTCATTATTAGGCTTCGGGATTATGAACTCCTACTTCGTGCGGTTTGATATCGAGTACAACAGTCAGTGCCACAAAATATCTGAAATTGTCAGACGAATCGTAACATTATCACAGCAAGCAGAACTCATTATTAGGCTTCGGGATTATGAACTCCTACTTCGTGCGGTTTGATATCGAGTACAACAGTCAGTGCCACAAAATATCTGAAATTGTCAGACGAATCGTAACATTATCACAGCAAGCAGAACTCATTATTAGGCTTCGGGATTATGAACTCCTACTTCGTGCGGTTTGATATCGAGTACAACAGTCAGTGCCACAAAATATCTGAAATTGTCAGACGAATCGTAACATTATCACAGCAAGCAGAACTCATTATTAGGCTTCGGGATTATGAACTCCTACTTCGTGCGGTTTCGTAACCATTTAGGATATCTATTATATAAAAATGAATCCCTAAATGTGTTGGTAAGCGAAATCTCGAGAGCAACTGAACCGATTTCGCTAATTCTTTTTTTATAATATTCCTTGAACTACGAGGATGGTTCTTACGGAGAGAAAAATTAAAAAAATTGCCTGAAAAAGTCTAAAAACAACACTTTTCGGGTCTTTTTCACTTCCTTAGCGCAAATTCATTTTTAAATAAAAACATATGTTCTCAATTATAATATTTTTACCAGTTAACGTATTTGTATATGTATTATATAAAAATGAATCGCTAAATGTGTTGGCAAGCGAAATCTCGAGAACAACTGAACCGATTTGGCTAATTCTTTTTTTTTTATAATATTCCTTGAACTACGAGGATGGTTCTTACGGAGAGAAAAATTAAAAAAATTGCCTGAAAAAGTCTAAAAACAACACTTTTCGGGTCTTTTTCACTTCCTTAACGCAAATTCATTTTTAAATAAAAACATATGTTCTCAATTATAATATTTTTAAGATTTAACGTATTAGGTTATTTGTGTATAAGCAAAAATTCACTATAACAGTAATAATAAGAACATGGGGAGGCCCGGTGGCCCTGAGTGTTACGGCTTGAGAACTTAACACTCCGTGCCAAGGGTCGTGGGTTCAATTCCCACTATAGGGTGGTGACTTTTCTTTAGAAAAAGGGAAAGGCATCAGCCCGATCCTGGCTAGAAAGGGTGGTAACCTATAGATAACCCGTCCTAAAATTCGTATTTAATAATAATGGACATTAAAATTTAAATAAATAAGAACACGTAATCACTAGGTGACAATAGAATCACATGTTAATAATGCAATTTCAATGAATTTATATTTGCGTTAACGAAGTAAAAAATACCCTATTTTTCTATATTCCCATACAAAATATTCGTAATAATACTTAAAGGTCAATTAGAACTTTAATACCATAACATAAAGTTTAAGTGTTAGTGGAGGGGAAATATACCATCGTATATTTATACGATGGTAACGTTACTCAAAAAATAATTGTCTATGGTAAAATGTAAATTGTCTGTGGTAATATGTCATTTGAAATATAAACGTCTATTTCCTGTGCATCTATAATATTACTAAACTGTTGTGTCTTTACGTCTTACTGAATATGCCTCATATAAGACGGCGGACATATTTAGGCAGAAGAACCCGAAATACAATTAATCAAATTAATTATCAATCTAATCGTACTGCCCAGGAACGTGAAAGAATCGGGCTAAGACAGACCCCCGAAGCGCGACATTCGACTAATAATGGTGCAAGTTTGAATCGAGCAGCTGTGAATTCATTATAGTGCCTGCAGCTGTGTTGCTATTGGACCTGTGAACTCAGTTGGACTATAAACAAATCCCAGGGCAGTCATTAAGTGTTTTTGGTATTAATCTAGAAAACCCATGTTTCTCGCATGGCCAATTGTATGATGCCTGTTCCCGTGTTGGAAAACCATCTGCTCTGTTTGGTTACGCGCCAGGTAATCAAACAAAAAATATCGTGTACCATAAAGTACTACAATAAAAACGAAAATTTAGAATAATTACAAATAAAATTAAATACATTAAGTAGATGTCGTAATAAGAAATCTGAAATTGTAATTTTCATTGTGATTTTTTAGTGCCTATTTAAGTGTTATATAATTTTTATTTTTTGACATAATGTAATTGTCGACTTATTAACTTTCTTTTTTATTTTTGTATCTTACTAGCTGACCCGCTGTCCCGAAAAGCAGAATAAATATTAAAAATTATTGAATCGACTGTTAGGCGGTACGAAGTTCGCCGGGTCAGCTAGTAAGATAATGAAAAAATATACATCTCACTTCTGAAGAATGCGATTAATGTGCAGTAAAGTGCGATTCATTATAACGTGTTTTGGATTTTATTCCTAGTGTCAAGTGGAAAGCTGCGAATAGAAACTGTAAATATAGCTTTTAAATATTCAGTGATAAATTTATTTATTTATTTTATTAATTAGAATAAAAAATAAACGAACATTTATGGTCTATTGAAAAAAAGTGACTCAATTATATTTTCCGTTTTATTTCGGAAGGTATGCCAGGAATAAAAATACTGAAGGAGGACGTTTGGGTTTAATTTTGGAAGCAAGTATGAGAGAGAAAAAATTAGAGTACACTAAGCAGATAGTGTCAAATATCTGCATTAAGAGAGTGACTTTCAATGATGTAACAGTTCAATTTTCTGATTACATCTTTATAGCATTCTGCGTAAAAGAACTTAGAGAATAGATAACTTATCACATAATGCTCATCTTAAAAGCATGCTCAAATCTTCCTGAATAGAAATGATAGCTTAGTTTTTGAAAATGATTACTTTGTCGGTACATGTTATTATTTTTTAATAATTATTCTGGAAAAAAGTATATATATTGATAGGTTTTCAGGTACTCTGTATTTATGTTTTTTGAAATAAATAACGCTTCACTGATGATACGTTTACTCTTTTTTAAGAAAATAGCACAATTATAGAATTGTTGGTATTTAAATGATTTAAGATATATACTGGAGGAAGGCAAAAGATACTGGCTATGTGACGTTTTAAATAAGTTGGCCTTCAGAGTGAGATGAAGACAAGGGATTTTTTTGGTTTTAAGTCCGAAAAACAGTAAGACGTTCGGATAAGTATATAATTTGATTGTTTTGGCAACCTAACAGGTATCTTTTTTTTTTTTTGCAATGACAACAGCACGTGGTCGGTCGACGTTACTTAACTTCGGTGATACGGATACCGGTGTAGTCAACTTGGCTATTGTCGTTGGCCTTAACAGGTATCTTTGGCATTTTTCCATCCCTTGGGGCCGCCACACACTATGAGGTAGACCGGACAGGTTTTCCCGTCCGGTCTACATCATAGTCTGTGGCGGAACTTTACTACCCCCACTCTACCCTTTCCGGCGACCTCACACCTGATGAAAATTCGATTATTTCCACCTGACAGGCGAGTAGACCTCATGTGTGTGTGGGGGTTGTCAGGTGTACCTGATGAGGTCTCAGTTTTCTGCAACTCTGATTTGTGTTGATTTGTTTTACCGTTGTGGCCTTTTTATTTATTTATTTATGGAATCAGTTTAAAGTGTAAAATGTCTCATAAAATTAACGAAGTTCTTAGTGATTTCATCGAAATTTATAGAAATGAAACATGTTTATGGAATATAAAAGACGATTATTTTCACAATAGAAATAAAAGGGATGCTGCATATCGCAATTTAGTATACAAACTGAAGAAAATATATCCAAATGCAAACGAGAGTATGGCTAAAAGTAAAATTAATAGTTTTCGATCTAATATTCGAAAGGAGTAGAGGAAAATTGACTCCTCAAGATTCTCAAAGTAGCTGTTAGTTTTTCGTGTGGAGATATAGCGGCCCTCATTAGTGTATATTTCTTCTTAATGAAAGGAGATACAAGTGACAATAACTCTATGTAAACTGATTCGTTCATGCGCAGATAATTGCGATAATCTGTTGGTTTATCTCTTAATTCGTTCAGTAGATTGATATGGGTGAATTTATTTCTTCTCTGCAGCCATTCCTTACACCATTTTTTGCGGTTTTTTTTTCGTTTGTTTTTACGTGTCTTAAATATTACTGCAAATAGAGAGAGATAAAGTAGATCATCTCCTGGAGGATCCATGTTGAAGACTGACAAACCTGTCCGGTACACCTGAACAGTGTGGGTCACAGGTAGACCTGACCGGTGCACCTCACGGGTGTACCTGTCCGGTCTACCTCATAGTGTGTGGCCGGCCTTAGGTAATAATACTAAAGAATGTTGTCAAACCGTGCAACTAATGTCCAAATTATAAAGATTTCAGAAATTCTGAATAATTTATTCGAAAGCCAACTTTTGTTGTATTATATATCTTGAATTCTTAAGGCTAAGATATTTTTTTTAAAGAATCGATTTAAGAAGATGGGAAATTTTGAAAATTATATATATATATATATATATATATATATATATATATATATATATATACAGGGGAAGGTACCTTTGACCACCGAGGCTGTGGCGGTATGCAGCAACACTTGATAAATTTTGGTGTAATTAGTGTTTAGCTCCTTCCCTAGAGGGCTTGAGTAACCTACTTTGGATTATTCAAGTCAAAGAGGCTTCTTGCAAAAAATACTTATCCATTTCTATCATAAAAATGTAAGTTATTTATTGATGACGTTTTGCCTCATAATACTTTTTGTGTTATGTCTTTTTAGATGGAAATCATTTGACAAAGTAGCTTTTACAATAATAAATATGGTTTAGCTTCTGAAATTGATTTACCTTAACACTAAAATTTTTTTTATGTTGCATGTTTTTTAATTTGCACTACCAGGGTGTTGTACCTCTGACCAAGACTAGTTGTTGTTCCTTTGACCAGGTCAAAGGTACAACACCCCTGAGTAATTTTTTCATAATTCAAATTTTATGTTCTTCTGCTACAACTTTTTAAAAAATAATTAATATTTGTTGCGTCAATAGTCCGAAGAATTTAAAAAATAATAAATTGAATAAGTTTAAACTGACTTTATTAATCCTCAGTGTAGCAGTTCGAACCTATCGCCCCTTATCGTTCCACCTGAAGTTGTAAGACCTCATCCAAAAGCGCAGGCAAGGAAAATGGCAAATAGGGGTCGGCCTAAAGGGAAACCTCGTATCCTGACAGATATTTCTGAAAATCATCAATTATTGAGGGTGAAAAAAGAAAGAAAAGAAAGCACCACCCTAAACCTAAGACACCACATACAAATAAACCCCTTCCTAAAAAATTGGTAAATAAAAAGAAAATTATTCTAATGACAGTTCAGATTCTGATACTGACACCGACATTTCTTCAGAAGGAAGTCTTTCTGCACTGCTGTGTTGTTTTTACGTGGTCAGAGGTACAACACCCCATGGTCAAAGGTACATCTTACATGTTACTGTACGATTATTTTTTTTTAAATGAATAAAAAATATTAAATGTAAAGCTAAAACCTTGAAAAAATTAAATAAGATAAGCAATAGGGGTCTCCCGTAGTCTAGTGGCTAGCGCGCTGGATTCATAAGCGGGAGATGATGGGTTCGATTCCCACCTCCGGCAGGAATTTTCTCATCTCAAGGCTCGCTGGGAAAATTCCTCGCTGCACCCTGGATGTCGGCGCTAATGACCTAGAAGTAGATGCGCCGTAAAAAAAAAAAAAAAAAAAAAAAAAAAAAAAAAAAAAAAAAAGATAAGCAATAGAATGCTAATTCCAATGAAATAAAAAAAAATGAATTTAGCCTTAATATTCAAGCTAAAAAAAATTAAATTTTGCAAAGTGGTCAAAGGTACAGCACAACACCTTCCCCTATATATATATATTTCTTGAATATCTGGAACACGGTTAGGTTAATAACTGTAAGCAAACCTTTCTAAAGCCTAATAAACCTTTTTGAAATATTTTGTCACACAGGAGCTGCATAATCATGCACATTCGTCAGTAATGTGGTTAGTCAAACCATATCCTTAAAACATTTGCTTATTTTGTTTATTATATATTTGAAATAAACAAGTGAATAAATTAATAATTTGCTAATTTATTTTTTTCTGGAGTGAGAACCAGCAAAGAGGCCAGATCTAGCCAGTGTTGGGCATAATCATTATCATAATCACGATTACTATTATAATCACAGGCTCCCGAGATGTGATAACAGTAATTATCACAGTCCCTACAGATAGACTGTAATCGGATTACACTTGCAATCACACATTTGATTATAACCACAGCTGTTTCTCTGATTATTCCTCGAATTATAGCTATTGTTCTGTGATGAGAACTGTGACCACAATTTCTTTCTGTGATAACAACTTTAATCATAACCTTTCTCTGATTAAAAACGTAATCCAATCTTTTTCTGTAATTACGACTGAAAGGACTCAAATACACAACACACATCTGAGCAGGAGAATTGGAAAATTAATCGTATCAAGATAATGAGAGAAGAGTTGAGACTTTGTCATCCGTAGGTATTACGGTAATTACCAATATGAATCTGGTAATAGTATCCTAATTTATAAAAATAAAAGTCTTTGGGATTACAGTGGTAATGGTTTTGATTACGTTCGTAATCACAGAAACGTTATTACAAAATTAATTACAGAATAAATTTGTGATAACAGTTGAAAAAAATAAGAAAAGTTGTGATTACAGTTGTAACGACGGGTAGCACAATAGGTCGCACGGCCGCTGTGCGCTCCCACTGAGGAGGACAACCCGGAAAGTATTGTGTACAGTTGTAATCACAAAAATATATTTGTAATTACAGCCATAATCACAGAAGAAGCTGTGATTACAGCCATAAATACCGAAAATGTAGTGATTACGAATTATAATTGAAGATGTGACTACAAGTGTTATCGTAACCACTCTTGTAATGAACATTATAATCGAAAGCGTAATCATCTCTCAAATGTCTGTGATTATAATCGTAATCATAATCACACCTTGAAATTCTGTAATTATTATCATAATCCTAATTAGGATTATGATAATAATTACACAACACTAGTTCTAGAAACGCTTATAAAATATTTATTAAAATTTTAACGTCCATTTTAATTAACTCAGAATTTTAGGACGGGTTATCTATAGGTTACCATCCTTTTCTAGCCACGTACAGCTGATGCCTTTTCTGTTTCGACCCCAACACGAATCAAACCCACTACCCTTGGCAAGGATTGTTAAGTGCTCACGCCTTTACACTCACGGCCATCGGGCCTCTAAAAGTTTATAATTTTCTATGTAATTCTTCATTTTTATTTACTCAATTTTTTTAATGTGACTTACTCTATTAATTATATACCAATTTCATCAAAAATAATTTTGATTTATTTCTGATAATATCAAAAAAATGAAACATTATATTACTTTTATTCATGAGTTGTTTTCTCCACTGAATTTCTAATTACATTAAATTGATAGATAATATTCGATATCATATACTGTTGGAAGGTAATTCAATTTTACAACTTTTGTGAGATTCTGCTATTTGCAGATTTTTTTTTGGAAGAGTAGTGAATCTCGAAAACTTGTCACTAACGTGACTTTTTTATCAATAAACGTTTTCAGAATGGTTTTTGCGGTTTGAAAAAAAACACTTGTGAACATTATAAGTGAATTATTTATTTATTAAATTTTAGCGTTCATTGTCATTAACTGAGAATTTTGGGACGGGTTCTCTAGAGGTTACCACCCTTTTCTAGCCAGGATAGGGCTGATGCCTTTTCTTTTTTTCTGAAGAAAAGCCACCACCCTATAGTGGGAATCGAATCCACGACCTCAGGCAGGGAGTGTTAAGTGCTCACGCCTTAGCACTCACGGCCACCGGGCCTCCATAAGTGAATTAGCCTTATAGCAAATTAAGTAACTTAAAGATGAAAAGTAATGCACACTAGGAGAGAAAATGTGAGTATTAGTTTTTAAAAAATGTTTTTTTTTTTTTCTAAATATCTTTTAGACCGGCATGTGTCTCGAAGAAAATCAGATATGGTCGTCCGGTGTGCAGTATTTAACTACATATTTGGTCTTCTTCGGTCAAGAATTTATCAACAAAAAAAAAAGCTATAACTTTTTTATGAGTCATAGAGTATGAAGCAAAACGCGACGTGCAGATGCAGGGTGGCACAGATAAGGAGGCCACAAGAGAAATAACTACTAAACGGTTTGAGATATCAAAATTTTTCAAAGGACAAAAGTTGTAGTTCTCGTCGAGATCTATAAAATGGTGCTCTCGGAAATGAGAAAATAACACGTCTAAGGACTCAAATAGACCTTTGAAGGGAAGGGTTTCCTCTTTACCCATATTTTGCATTATATTTTTAAAATGTACTAACAAAACATGTAAGAACCGTGCAAACGGGGTTTCGATGCATCAAGTAGTTTCCCTTACGAAAAATGTTCATATCTCAAACCGTTTAGTAGTTATTCCTCTCATGGCCCGCTTATCTGGGCCACCCTGCGTATATATATATATATATATATATATATATATATATATATATATATATATATATATATACATACATATATATAAACAATTTTAAATGTTTTATAAATAAAATAAAATCTAAAAAAGCAAGTGACTTCTAATCTATGAAAGCGTCCTACAGAAGCGACTGACCCTTAGCGTCCTCCGCTCGTACTGTAGGACGCTCGAAGCGTTCCCCGCATGCCCAGTCCGCACTGCGAAACCCCTAGCCCTGGAACTGAACCACCCCAGGAACCAGTAGCCAGCCTGACGCCTCGCCTTCTCCAAGCTCCCGGGGCTGCCAGTCCGGAGGACGTCTTCTCGCGTCCTCAAACCCTTCTTCTAGGTGTAACCCATACCGCTTCTATAGTCTATCTTCTTCTTCTGGTTCACGGTTCTATAAATACTCGCTGAATAGGTTCGTATTTTCTAATGTTGGTAATTGGCAAAAAAACAAAAAAAAAAAAACAAAAAAATTGCCAATGAATATTGTGGCTTTGGTTTTATTTTACCTATTTGTATTTACTACATTTTAATGAATTTATGTTATTGGTACGGCTCGTTGGAGTTTTAATTAAAATTTTCGATCGCAATGTTTAATAAATATTCATACAGAGAGAGCCAATATAGCTTAGAATATATTTTTTACAATAGTTATAAAAAGCTATAAAAATTTCAGGAATCGGGGCGTGATTTCTGCAAAATATGACGCTAAACAACCAAGCGCTGGAAACGAAAACCGTATTATTTACCAAAAATCCAGAAAGAAATCTTAAGCAGAATATATATATATATATATATATATATATATATATATATATATATATATATTATATATATAATATAAATATATATATATATTATATATATATATTATATATATATTATATACATATATGTATATATATTTATATATACATATATATATATACATATATATATATATATATATTTATATATGTATGTATTTTGGGCATCGAAGTCGGATAATTATTTCAGATATGCCTACTTTTTTTAAGGTATTATTTTCAAGTAACATTCATGTAAACATTCTTTAGGCCTATAATGAAGAATCTACAGCAATCTACTGATAAACAAATTATATATTTATATATATATATATATATATATATATATATATACAAACACACACATAAAAGTTTACAAAATGAATAATTTTGGGCTAAAGTAAAAATTTGATTTGAGTATATTTAAATTATGCTCAGTAAAAAATGTATTTCGAATTTTCTAATTTATGGTAACTCAGTGTGTACTGTATTGATACATATATATATATATATATATATATATATATATATATATATATATATATATATATATTTAACTAATACTTACTCGGTCTAGTGAAGGCTTTAAATTTAAGCCAAAAAGTTGACAATAAAAAATATTTTTATTATATATTATGGCCGAATCCTGAGTATTTAATTACTAGTTATAGAATTTAAAAAGTTTAGCATTAAGTGTATACAAAAAAGTATTAAAGTAATTAGGAGTAAGCAGGATGGGACTCTTGAGGAATATAACAATACCGCCCGTGGAGACAAAAGCTGTACCAGTAACAAAAATAATCCCTAAGCTAAAATATATTAAGCTGGACTTGATAATTTGGTTTTATAAATAACAATAAATCATTTGCAGGACATAAATAATATTTAAGTTTTTTTTTTAATTTTTTTTTTAAGTTTAAAAAGTAACGATACTTTCTTTAAAAAATAAATAATTATGTCTATTCATCTGTTAGTTGAAAATTATTTTTAGGACTTAAGCAAATGAAAAATTTATTCTATGGAATAATTATTTAACAGTTAAACTTCTGAGTTCAATATTTTATTGAAATAACACTTATTTAAACGTAGATGGTGGAATTTAGATGTTAACTTTTAATATTTGTTTACTTCAATTTTATGTCGTCTTTTTCCAGCCAGGTTAGGGCGTTTATTCGTAAATTAATATTTTGTTTGTCGGCAGTTTTTTCAGCGTTTATCGGGAATGGAACCTACAAACCGTGGCTTATTAGCTTTACTAGAACTGATTCTTTTGTGTGCAAATAAAATCACATGTATGTACATCGCCTCCGCGGAAGGCACATTGAGAGACTATGGTATAATAATAAAAAGTAGAATATAAAAAACAAAGAAAATAAAAGATAGAAATATTAAGGGTTAAGTTAAGCTAATTAATGAAAAAAATAAAACATTCTTGGCCATCGGATCTCCAAAAAAAAAAAAAAAAAGAAATCAAACATGTTGAATTTTTGCACAAAAAAGGAGAGGTATTTTCATTCTTTTTCAAAATTAGTGATTGGATTTGGTTAGAATTTTGCATTTTTCCGTTGTTCTCTATGATCGTTATTTTTAGTGTTTACAATATATATTTGGTTTGTACATTTTTAAATTGTACAATTAAATTTTATACCAGGCATAGTAGTAGTAATTGTGTTTTAAAATTATATTTAAGGAAGACCAGGTCTAAAATCTAAAGAATGTTTGATAACCCGTCTACTTAATTAGTTTTATGAAAAAAGGGATATTAATTATCAATACTACTATCGTTGTCTATTGAAATTTGTTGAAAGTAATAAGTAGAACAAATATTAAAACTAAAAATTACTTCAAAGAGTGGGAAAACTAGTCAATTAGTCAAGGAAAATTAAATTCAATTCATCTAAATTAAATACCAAAGTAATAAGTAGAAAAAATATTAAAACTAAAAATTACTTCAAAGAGTGGGAAAACTAGTCAATTAGTCAAGGAAAATTGAATTCAATTCATCTAAATTAAATACCAAAGTAATAAGTAGAAAAAATATTAAAACTAAAAATTACTTCAAAGAGTGGGAAAACTAGTCAATTAGTCAAGGAAAATTAAATTCAATTCATCTAAATTAAATACCAAAGTAATAAGTAGAAAAAATATTAAAACTAAAAATTACTTCAAAGAGTGGGAAAACTAGTCAATTAGTCAAGGAAAATTAAATTAAATTTAGCTAAATTAAATACCAAAGTAATAAGTAGAAAAAATATTAAAACTAAAAATTACTTCAAAGAGTGGGAAAACTAGTCAATTAGTCAAGGAAAATTAAATTCAATTCATCTAAATTAAATACCAAAGTAATAAGTAGAAAAAATATTAAAACTAAAAATTACTTCAAAGAGTGGGAAAACTAGTCAATTAGTCAAGGAAAATTAAATTCAATTTAGCTAAATTAAATACCAAAGTAATAAGTAGAAAAAATATTAAAACTAAAAATTACTTCAAAGAGTGGGAAAACTAGTCAATTAGTCAAGGAAAATGAAATTCAATTTAGCTAAATTAAATACCAAAGTAATAAGTAGAAAAAATATTAAAACTAAAAATTACTTCAAAGAGTGGGAAAACTAGTCAATTAGTCAAGGAAAATTAAATTCAATTCATCTAAATTAAATACCAAAGTAATAAGTAGAAAAAATATTAAAACTAAAAATTACTTCAAAGAGTGGGAAAACTAGTCAATTAGTCAAGGAAAATTAAATTCAATTCATCTAAATTAAATACCAATATTAAAAAGCAAAGTAAATGAAAATAATGTTAATTGAAGTGTTTTTTATTACAATATTTGTACTTTTTTGCATATCAGGTTTATTATATTTTCTTTCTCAGATCCGTAGCTTCTCAAATTTCTCTGGCTCTCTCTGACAGCGAGATTAGTATTTTTAACTATTTTATTACTGCAGCACATATCAATTTCTATATGATACTTGTAGGATATAAGCAAAAATTAGCTGTACTATTTAAACACATATATATACTACAAAATATATAATTAAGAACTATATACACTTGTCGATCTTATTGCACATAGGAGCATATAAAACGTTATAAAATACACAATGATTAAATATGATGTAGTTTTAGTAGGTATTAAAAAAAAAAATTATTTCTCATTTGTTGTTTATACTTCATTTTTTTAAATAAAATTAGCGTTCTTCAAAAATTTAAATTTATTATTAATCGTATGCATGACTATGCATTAATTATACTAAATTTATTATTAATTTTTATTTATTAATTTAGTATTGAAATAATTTAATATTAATTTATTAGCTCTTTGCCGATGGCTATTGATATTGCACTTATGAAATAATTTTTTAAGTTGTTTTTCAAATGTTCAACTATCCTGCCTACTAGTTACCGAATATTAATACGTATAGACAGCCGTTAAAATTTAATATAATATATATATATATATATATATATATATATATATATATATATATTATAATAAATTAATATTCTTCAATCTAGAAAAGCGTTCCATCTGGCTGATCCAGTTGATTTCTCAATCTTTGACTGAAATTGTAATCGGGAGTCTTGGGGTAACGTTACGATTTTTTTTGCGCGAATGTCGGCCAAAAAATTGGTCGTATCCCCCCGGTCTATCAAATCGGCTTTTCAATCTAGATAATATACATTTGTGACAAAATTTATCAAAAACTGACTATTATTGTGCACGGTAGAATGGTAACGTTTTGAAACGTCGCCCTAATTTTAACGTTTTGAAAGGGCCACTAAAAACGTTACTTAACTCTGTATTGACACCGTGGGGTGAAAAATACCGCATACTTTGACCTATGGCGTGTTTATTAATTTCTGTTAATCACAGAGACTCCCTCTTTCTTCCTAAATAATCCGAAGTGCATTATCTAGTACAACCTAATACAAATAAAGCCACTTGTCTGATAATCGCTGCATGAGAAGTTAACGGCTTTTGATCATTCTAGTTTATTGTTCGTAAAAAATATTTTCAGTTTAGTAATTTTTTTTTTCAGGATAGTTATTTAGTGTATGAACAATATTGAGTTTTAGGATTTCCTAGCTATTATGTGAATTTTAATTAATATTCGGCAGATTTATTCCTGTTTGAATTTATTTCTTGATGTTCCTGTTCCTATACGTTGCTGTTGTACAAAAAAGCAAAAGAAAAAGTTGAAATGTTTGTATTTTAATAAATTTCAAAGTATGGGGAAAAAGTTACCCCAGGGTGACATTACCGTAGATCGCAGTGACAATCCAGGGTTAAATATGAATTTTCTGTTCGGAGGCAAACCATGTTTTTATTGTACTTAATTGTTATTTATAGCCATACAAATAAACATAAACAATAAGTGGTCGATATTGTTTATCGTCATGATAAGCGAGACAGGTGATAAATCGCTAGTTTCTATAAATCTTGGCAAGTTTGGTGCCGTGACTTCAAGTTCACGTGTCGCACGAAACACTTCCTTCTTCCATTCTCACGTGTCAGAAGATTTGATACAAAACTTGTACTAATAAAGAGAAAATAAATTCTAAAAAAAAAAAAAAAACTTCAACAGCTCTTTAATTAGATGTTAGCAAGCCGTAGTTTAATTAATTTCTGAGAGATATCGTGAATTGCAGGTTTTATGGGCTCTCGAGAGCTCCAAGGGCTTAAGCGTTCGACCCATTGAGAGGTGCAACAAGTGTTTACAAGCCTGTGCTGCAACTTTAAACACCACGGATGCACACAGGGCCTTTAATAATCTCAAGACCGTTTCTTCAACACAAAATAAGCCATCTCAAAGCAGTTCGTTTTCTTTTTCATCTATTTCGAGTTAACATACTGAATTATTTTTCGTTAAGCTTTGAGGAAATAAGCATTTCAATCTTAAATTCAGTGGTTTCGGCGTACTGGATGCAAGCTTCAGAAATTATTCAAACTTTTGGGAAAGTAAATAGTTTATTAAAACAGGATTACTTTTATTATAATATTTTCCCTAATATTTAAGCCTTTAGTTAATTAATTAAATATTCAATTAAACAAAAAATAGATAAATTACATATGAATACAAATAAAAGATACTTTTTTTAGTATTCATTTATACGGCGATTTGACTCCTTCAAGAAAGTACCTGTTTGGTCTAATGAACCAGCATTGTGATAACTATGGAACGGATGTTATTGTATTTACATATTTCTTTCTGATTCTTAAATCCTATTTTTGATGTAATTCTGCACGTTTTAAGTGATTTTCAAGCACTTAAACAGGGTTTTTATTTTACATATTTTTTCAAAATTTCCATATTTTTACAGATTCTTCCATAAATACATATTTTTATATACTTTTTAATTGAAAAAAACGAAGGGGAAACCGAGAAAGAAAATAATGCTTTACCCATTCAGTCTAGATCACTGTGTCTTTTCTAATTGGAAGAAGCAAAGGTGTCTGGCTGCCATGCTTCCCCGGCGCTAATTGTCTAGGAGCAGATGCGTTTTAAAAAATATATATAATAAATTAATATATACAATTTTAATTATTTCTTTAAGTTAATATCGAAAACTAATGAATTGGCAAAAAAATCATGTCGATGTAATTTTTCAAAATCCAGAAATAAAAAAATGAATTTTTAACCTATTTTGTTTTATGTCTTAGCTCCTAAGGCGTATTTGACGGAACGCTCGGACACGTGTCGACTATTTTTCGATGCAAAATCACCAGAAAAAAATGGGCCTGATCGGTGACCCCAACCCTGTATACTCCTCTTATGAGATCACACCGGCGTCATTTCTCATTTGACAATTTAAAAATGCAAACAATTTTTTAAAATAATGTTAATCTGTAAAAATGTTACACTTCTTTTTCTGCTTTTAAAATGAGTTCCTAATTAATATTTAAGTTTTATTTTTCAATGTTCTATATATTTTCAACTTTTGTTCTTTCCATTATAATGATCATTTATAATAAAGTTCGTACTAATTATTTATGCCTTTCTTTTTAATATTTTATAGTGTTTTACGTATTTTTTTACTACATAATTTCAATTTTTTATTACATATTTTATTATATCCGTTCCCTAGTGATAACCACTTTGATTCATTGATTCCAATAAACCGAGGTATGGAAATGTCCGTAATAAGCCACAAAGCCACCAGATATTCAGCAGATTTCTTTAAATGGGGGTGTATAGTTTAGTATTTTGCAAGTAAGAAAGTGTAAATATGTACTAGATTTTTTTTTTTTATTTCGATGATAAAATAACTAAAAACAAATAAATTCGTTGTAAACTAAAATAAGAAAATAAATTTTTATTTTTTGTATGCAATTTCTTTTACTAACGAAACTTCAAATACAATTATCATAAAAGAGAGAGGGAAGATTAGCAATTTGTCACGGAGAGACCTCTGGTGAAATGAGAATTTTGATTGTCGCCCCCCCCCCCCTTCAACTCGAGATAACGTCAAATTCTCTCTTTTGTCCCGCTAGTAACTGTATCTCCCGTAACTGTTGACTACAACAAAGGGGAAAAAATAAGCCCAATCATATTTCTTTATTATTTTATACTTTCCCTCCGCAGAATTTTGAAATTCGTTTTTCATAATTCTTGAATTTTATTTAAACAAACACACGGCCAAGAACGAGGTACTATTTCTTGTTCTAGTATTTCCGTAATGTATGCAGCGAAATTTTGATTTGTTGAATAGCTGGGATAGACATTTACTGAGAATATCTCTGGAACACAATAATAAGAAATCGATGCACCAAAAAAAAAAAAAAAAAAAAAATCTTGACTAATAAAATCCTGAGGCCGTCCTAATCGGCTGATTTTCAATTCGTAAACTATTTCGGAACCTTAAATATCTTAGTTTATTTATTTTTTTTTTTTAATATTTCAAATATTTAGTGCATTTCGTTAGGATTTTGTAACAATTTCAAAACATTCTCTCTAATACCTAAATTGCAAAATTATTATTTCAAAACTGTCAAACCGATTAAAACGAAACTTAGTGGGTTGTTTTTATTTTATAAATAATTAAAAAGCTAAATGCACTTGAAGTCTCCAAAAAAGTTATATACAAAATGTATATGTTTTGTCCTATTACACAGGTCAACATATGATCTAACAAAAAAAAACACTCGGAACGGTATGGTCCTAATGGGGGTTTTGGGGTCACTGATTACGATGAGCGGTTTGGTTAACCTTCATCACATCAAATTCAAGGTCATTTGATGACAAAATACCAGTAGAAATCTGAAAAATTCATGCGTATCTTTTTGAGGTCCCTGAGTACAAATCCGTCGTCGTGCGGTCATTTCAAGGTCAAATAGAGAAAAAAAAACAGGAAAAAAGTATGAAAACAAAAACATTCAAAAACTCATTTTCTGGGAGGCAGTACGGGCCAAAAACTACGTGTTTGGACTCAGCAATCTCAAAAACATTCAAAAACTCATTTTCTGGGAGGCAGTACGGGCCAAAAACTACGTGTTTGGACTCAGCAATCTCAAAAACATTCAAAAACTCATTTTCTGGGAGGCAGTACGGGCCAAAAACTACGTGTTTGGACTCAGCAATCTCAAAAACATTCAAAAACTCATTTTCTGGGAGGCAGTACGGGCCAAAAACTACGTGTTTGGACTCAGCAATCTCAAAAACATTCAAAAACTCATTTTCTGGGAGGCAGTACGGGCCAAAAACTACGTGTTTGGACTCAGCAATCTCAAAAACATTCAAAAACTCATTTTCTGGGAGGCAGTACGGGCCGAAAACTACGTGTTTGGACTCAGCAATCTCAAAAACATTCAAAAACTCATTTTCTGGGAGGCAGTACGGGCCGAAAACTACGTGTTTGGACTCAGCAATCTCAAAAACATAGGCATGAATTTTTTCAGATTTTTTCAACGTTTTCTTTCTCTATTTGACCTTCAATAAACAGAGATATTTCTAGTTTAACTTGCATGAATAGCTACTAATATTTTTTTAAGAGAGATAGAGCTGGAGTCACAGGTTTTACAGGGAAAAAAATTAATTTTAGTTATTGGGTCGTACCATGTGTTATGTAATAAAAATTTGATAAATTATTTAATTAATAGTTTATTAAACTGCACAAAAAGATATAATAAAAATGTTTATAGTTCTTAAAAGAAAAGTATAAAAACTAAGAAAAGGTAGTGACGCTAAAGAAAAATAGATTATAAGAAGAGTTAAAGATTAAAAAAAAATTATTAAATTAAAGTTATTTTTTGGGTAGCTTAATAAACAGAGATGTTTTAGTATAACCTACAGGATTAGCTACCTATATATTTTTTTAATAGAGACAGAGTTGAAGTTACATATTTAGGGAAAAAATAATGTAAATAATAGTTATTGAGTCGTACAATCCGTAGTCTTTTAAAAATTTGATAGTTTTATTTAATTAATAGTTCCGAATGTCTTAAATACAAACACAATAAAAACCTTTAGCTCAAATGCTAATCATTAAAAAAAAAAAATAGACAAAACCTTTTTAGAAAACTAGTACCTTTTGGATAAGGCATTAATTTGGGCTAATATTAAATTGTTTGTTTAGTCCAAAACTATCACCTAACGATGGATTTGGGTCGACCTACCTGTAACCCAGTAGTAACATAATAAAAATGGGTAGTTTAGATCTTTTACAGTTTATATATATGTATGGGTTCAACCTGGACAGCTACATGCATTCCTTCGTAAAGTGCTAAAAGAAAAACAGACTAACAATGTTGAATCTGTGCCGAGGAAAGAAGAAAACTCATATATCTTGCAGATGCTCGATGGAAATCAATTTCCATGCATTAAGGGGACTTTAGAATTGTAGACAAGGAGAAAAAAGAAGGTTTCCCCGTCGGGAAATGTCTCTGTGTCAACAGAACTCCGACGGTTTTCCATTGTCAAGACATACAGACGTCTGACCCCATTGGAAGATTTAGTTTCTCAATAGCTTTTTTTTTTTTTTTTTTTTTTTTTTTTTTCTTTCTCTCAGTTTTAGTCCGGAATCGAATTCCGCTCCTAAAATGTGTTTTCCAGCCGACGTTTGTCTTTGTATATTGCTCTGCTCTTGTCTTCAATTACGCTTTGTGTCTTGAGTACGCAGGCACTAATTAATTTGCCCGCACTTGACCCCACTGAAGGAACTCTTCAAAGCAGTGGTTCCTTTTCCTCTACCGGATTTTCATTAAATCGCAAAGGATAAATAAATATATATATATATATATATCGGAAGAATTAAAAACGAAATTTATAAAAAAAAAAAAACCTTCAGCGTCACGCAAAATTCATAACGAAAAACATTCCTTACCAAATGGGTAAGGATTTCTCTGCACATAAATTTCCTTAAAATTAAGGAATTTAAAACTAAAAAAAAAACGATGACAAATTAATACTAGACCTACACCGGACAGAAAATTTTCTGTCCCATAATAAAGTACCAATAAGAGTATTACAAATCGCATCGCGTAAAGCGAAAATTAATGGTAATTTATTATGATAAATAAAGAAGATCATGGTTATCTTTCCGAAATAAGAAATAAATTTCTAGTACTGACAAATAATTTTTTTACCTGCGATATTCATTCAAAGACGGAGTAAGGAATTTTGCGGCATGACATACCCTAATATAAATAATCCGCATTCTTTAAATATTGAAGTATTTAAGTCAAATTATTTTTGTTTCTAATCGGTATACTATCTAAAAAGATAATGCATGAATTTTTCGAATTTTTTCCAGCTAGAACGGCTCTGGGACACCGAATTCGACCCTTCAACAACAGCTCCAAAAGATAATGTCCATGCAGAGAAAAAAAAAAAAAAAATATATATATATAGGTATATATATATAGGTATATATATATATATATATATATATATATATATATATATATATATATATGTGTGTGTGTGTGTGTGTGTGTGTGTGTATAAAACTGGCAACACTATGGCAAACCCATATTTGTATATATCAATTTGTGAATGCCAATCATACAGATGGGGTTTTCTCGAGAACAAAATTACATTTTAACTCACCTTTCTGATGTGAAACTGGAATTGGAATATTGTAATGGAAAAATGTTTCTTATAAGCCCCATTTTCCTAAACTTCGCGGAAAAACCTATAAAGCAAGCTAAATAAAAAGGACGAACGGGGCGGAATAGGTTTTCCCAGAATTGTCTGTTGTTTGCCAGATACTCTGGCTTATCTGTTTATTGTGTGTGTGTTTTTTTTCTTGTTTTTCTCTCGTCTCTCTCCCCCTTTCCGATGATAAATCATTCCTCGAATCTTATCTATGAATTCCTGTTTGATAAATTACTCCGCAAGGTCTTTGGAACAATATCTTATAATAAGCTGAGTATTGGTGTTCTATGGATAACCTGTAAGGATATAGATAAAGGCGTTCTGATTACAGCAACCTTCTTATTCATTGTAGCGCGTTTTCGCTCACACTTAAGTGAGTGGAAACCCGCTCATGAGGAAATCCGGAAGTGCCGACTCCAAAATTTCAAGTTTTTGTACAATCATTATGTTTGTTCAAATCTGTCTCTATCAGGCCTATATCAGGCTCAGAAATGGTGCCATTTTGATAAAATGCAGTTGTCTACTGCGAAAAGTAATTTTAGTAAACCAGAATCCGAACACTAACGCAATCCTGAAGTGGTGACTAGATTCCACGTTTCAGTATTCACAGATCACGAAAATAACGGTGGTTCAAATTTGTTTCTGAGTGTGTGTATGTACAAATACATTTATATATATAGGTTTGATGTTATTTTTCGTCGCTGGGATAGTATTTTTAGATGGAACGGCATTTTTCTCCAGCGGTGGTACTCCTCCTCACTTCTTCCCGGAATATTTCGATGGATTCATCTCCATCTTCTTCAGCCAGGTACTTGTTTCTTCCTCGGTTAGAGAAGAAACAAGTACCTGGCTGAAGAAGATGGAGATGAATCCATCGAAATATTCCGGGAAGAAGTGAGGGGGAGTACCACCGCTGGAGAAAAATGCCGTTCCATCTAAAAAAAAAAAAAATATATATATGTATATATGGAGTGTTCAGAGCACAACTAGACCAAGTCCATGTTATAGACAAAATTAGTATTATGTGTTTTAATTGCAGAGACGTTGTATAAATCCTATTGACCACCATAAGTGTTAAAAAGATTTGAAATTAAACACTGATCTGAATTGAAATATCGCTGACATTATCTATGTATAGTTTTGTTCATAAAATAGTTACAACTTGGACTCGGCTTACTCATGCTCTGAAAACAAAAAAGAATGCCATCCAGATGTGTAGCAAGAACTGCTACAAGTGGCAAAATAATGAAGTTAGGACTTAGTCTCATGTAGCACTGAAAAGAGCCATTTTAGTAGTACTCTTCAATCCCATTACAACATAAAATGTCAAAAATGGATTTGGTCTAGTTGTGCTCTGAACTCTCCATATCTCCTGTTCGCTCTCCCACGGGCTGAATAGTATAGTCCTTTAACGAGCAGAATCGATCAACAGTGTTATATATGTTTTATGTTAACTTTTGATAAACAGATGTTATAAAGTTATTATGTTATGAGTTGTGAATAAAGATATCATCATGAGTTACTTTATTCTAATGAATTATAAATAATAAGTACACAATAAACGGGAACATGGTTTTTGGAGGGAAATTTGTGCGAACTAAATCGCTTACGTTTTCGAATTCATGTACTTACAGGTATTCTTTTTATAG
Organism: Gonocerus acuteangulatus; assembly: GCA_946811695.1. Classification (NCBI taxonomy): domain Eukaryota; kingdom Metazoa; phylum Arthropoda; class Insecta; order Hemiptera; family Coreidae; genus Gonocerus; species Gonocerus acuteangulatus. Next base: position 73,680,687 of record OX328128.1, read on the forward strand.
GTTTTTTAATGTAGGAAGATTAATGAGACCATTTTGAAAGCGATCTCTGCAACCTTTTATGAGAAATATTGATGAAAGTACTTTTCCAAACTAATTTTAAGTTTAGGTGTGTAGATACGATCAATTCAGGTGAAACCTGTTCCAGTTGTTTTACATTCATCTAATCGAAGATATTTTAATTTTGGTTGTCTTTGGAGTATTATAAAAACGTTTATAAATAGACAACAATTTTTTTGGATCTGCGTATATTTTCTTATAAAAGAATCTCGAAATGGGTTGGCAAATCGTGGTAAGTCGAAGGTAACCCTTCGAAAGCTTACTAAGTTCTAAACAAAAAAGTCCGACTCGCAGGAACTGCCTCATCTTAGCGCGGTTCCGTTCTTATCCCTAGTCTAATTTCGAAAGATTAAAATAGAAGCAGTTATTATTTTGTTGAGAGGAGATCGTTGACCGTTGATGATGCAAGGTAGGGATTGTCCGGGTTCGGTCACTGCTACTTAATAATACATACCCCATATGTGTATGTATGTGGGCATATATATGTACATATGTGTGCGTGTATATGTGTATGTGTATATGCCTATATATAAATATATATATATATATATATATATATATATATATATATATATGTTAGGTATATTTACATAGATATGTGCATATATTAGTGTTAAATATGTCCTACTTGTATTTACAGCCCTGATGAAGGCTTGAAGTTCAAGCCGAAACGTCGGACCAATAATACCATTTTTACGATAAAATGTAGTTTTATTAAGTAGCTGTGACCGAACCCTGACAGTTATATTTTGGTTCCACCAGTCTTGAAAGGTAGGATATACAATCTTACCTGGAAGGGTCGGCAACAATAGAAACCGTCCCGCTAGTTACAAGGTCTTGGAATCTTGGAACTCTATATTTCTAACAATAAATTGTTTTTGTTATTTTACTTAACCTGTTTTATTTTCGAATACATTATCCAACTATAAGCAATTAAAAAATAACAAGGAATAAAATACAGACAAAAAGAACACTTCGAATAAGCGAAATCAATTACTTTAAAGCTTTAAGGTCTTATTTCTCCGATTGACATCGCCTAATCAAAACTTTCATTAGAACCTTTTATGTAGAGCATTTAATAAGCTTTCTAATGGTATTCTTCCGTTTACCAAAATTCTCAACAGTTTTCGAGATATTAATGAAAGTTCCCAAAATTTATATTATTTCTAGCAACAGAAAATTGGCCTCATTTTTCATATCCTGCTTTACACACAAAATTTTTGCAACATAAGAAATTACAAAAATAAAAAGCAATAAAAAACGAAGGGAATGAGACAAAAATTACAACAAGAACGACAAAAACCCGTTCATAAGAAAAAAACAGACGTATTTGAAGTTTTAAGCACTTATTTCTCCGATTGACATAACCTAATCAAAAATAGTTTTAGAATCTTTTTTGTAGAAAATTTAGTAAGCTTTCAAATAGTTTCTATCCACTTACCACGATTTCCCATCCGTGTTCGAGATATTAATGAAAGTATACGAACTTCCCAAAACTTTTCATTTCTGTTCATAAAATATTTTATTCTAACCCTTCCTTAACTCCAAACGTAACAAAACTTTCAACATATTAGTTTTAATGAAAGTAGAACATGCAGATAAAGTTTCAACTGAATCCCGTAATTCTAAGTACCCAAACCAAAAACGGTATTCAAAAACTATTTTTCCAATTTTCTCGAAAACGGTTAAAGCGATCGCCTTCAAAATGGTTTCATTCGTTTTCCTAGCCCAGGAATCATATAAAACGAGTACTTACAAGCTTATGAACTCAAAAACGTAAGCGTTACGATTATTTTTGCGCGAATTTCGCCCCAAACGCCATCTTCCAGTAGGCGGATTTTGCTGGTTAACGAACTTGACCTTTCAAATTGGACGAAGGATTATTGTACCAAATTTCATCAAAATCGGACCATTCGTTTTCTATTTAGAGAGCGAACAGACAAATATATATATATATATATATATATATATATATATATATATATAAATAAATATATACATATATATATATATATACAAATTTGAACCACCGTTATTTTCGGTCTCTAGGGGTTCTGAAACGCGAAATTTTCTTGTCGGCACTTCCGGATTGTTTCATTGTATCAACCCTATAAGCGGGGTTCCTCCCTATGGGGGAGGGAGGAACCGCGCTAAAAGGTTCAGAAGTAATTTTCGATGGGGCGATGTCAATCTGATCCCTGTTTACCTCACTTTTTAATTTGTTGTTTGCAACGCTCTTCCTGCAAATCGGAATTTATCTTATATACCGATGGTCGATTTAAATTATAATAAATGTCCCATGGAAATAACTAAAATAGACAAACGCGATAACTGGACAATATTTTCGGTCCAGTGCCTCCGGAACTAACCCCACCCCTCCTTGCCTACACTAAAAGCAACGCGATACTGTAAGAGTATAAAACTCCAAGAGCAGAACGCTGAGTTAAGAGCGGCGTGCATTAGCAGAAATACCCGGCTCCTAGCTGGCTTTCTTCCTGTTTCTCCCTAACCACAGCTATATCTGCTATTTTTCTTCCTGTCAGCCAGAAAGCATTAATTGTCCGCTTATAAAGGTAGTACTTATACTGGAAAAAGGATCATTTTGTAAAAAATATGGCTGTATTAGCCTAGGACTTCGTAACCCCCCTACCCAAAATAAAACTGTACAATCTTATAAATGAGTTACCTTCCACAGATTGTCTGTATAATAAAATTCCGTCCCTGAAATAAACTATTCTGGCGGGAATTGTATTATTTGAAATGGGACATGCCTATTTCTTCTCAGATTAGGATTGTAAGCTGAAAAGTTGTTGATAAAATATAATTTTGTAAGTTTGTATTTAAGGAGACCCCTTCCTTTTTTCAGATGAGCGATTTTTGAACGAATTCGTTCAATCGTTCGCTATGGAAATGCTATATACCAAGTATTCTGTAGTATAGGAAGTGCCCTAATCACAATATAGAAAGTGTATTATGACGCATATTATGCTTCATAAGGGAGACATCGTAAGCGGTCATCATCCAAAAGATAGTGTGTCGATGCGCTAAAACAAGAAATCGAAATAAACCATAGACAATGTGAAAAATAAAAACCACTACAGACTTCTAGGCTGAAAGGATAAAAATAAGGTCAGGAAGACTTTCTGAAGAAAGGAAGAAATAAATGGAATCCGCATGGGGGTTCTTCTGCCGGCTAGGTGGTATTTCTGCGCCTTAGATGTATTTTCTTTAATCTTTCTTCAAAGCCTGTGAAGAAATTTCTTAATTGGAACTCGTCTTGGAGATCCTCCTCGGTAGATTTCCGAGAACCATTACGCGCTCTGAAGGGGAAACAGAAGGAAATCGTCTGGGAAATCCAGTGTGAAAGAGATAGACCTACCCAGACTTTATCGGAGAATTATAGTCCCATCTACTCATTCTAATCGGTTTGGAAGATTTTTACTATTCTTCAATAGAACTTACATCAAACAATTTCTCTATTGTAAACAATTCTGTCAGTGATGCTTGAAAGTAAAAATGTGTATTCTTGCACGTTTTCTCTCTCCCTCCGTGAAGAGGAAAGTCTCTTCTGTTATCGAACTGATAACGCAATCCACAGGTGCCGATGAAAAATGCCCATGCTTCAGATCCATAGGACACAAAAATAGAAAATTTGTCTTGAGTTGAAAATAGTTCTGAACATTTTGTGTGTGTAAATTTTTGGGTTAGGCTTGGAGTTAAGGATATCTCGAAAACTTTTGGGATATCATGATTAATGTATGGTGTCCATTCGAAAGCTTACTGATTTACAAACTAAAACGCATATCGTAAAATTTCCGATAGGACCAACTCATTTGGAAGAATCAGTGCTAAACATTACGAAAGTGTTGGCTCCAAGTTTTTTTTTTATTTAAGGGTCAGATCGTGGTATAGTGGCCTTGAATTCTCTTGCGGAAGATGAGGGTTCGAGTCTGGTCGGCTGCACGACCAGATTTATCCTATCAGCGATGGTGCACCGAAAAAAAAATATATTTATTTAAATATTACCGTTAACTTATAAATGACAATGAATTTTCTGAAGCGTTTTCTACAGGTTACTGTCCTTTTCTAGCCAGGATAAGACTGATTTACCTCCTTTTTTAACGAAAAGCCTTGAGCACTAGTGGAGATCGAACCCACGATCTTAAAGAAGGAGTTTACAAACCTTAGCTTTTAAGGCCAACAAGCCCTCTTTTAAATATATTTGCCTTATTACGATTACCGTGCATTATAGTAACGAGTTTTATGTTTGTTTTCTACAATTTTTCTTATTCTTGCTTTTAGCGAGAAATAAATTTGTTTGTAGATAATACGTAAAATGGGATATCTATATCAAGAAACCAGAATGATTTTTTTTTTTTTTTTTTTTTTTTAGCATTTCTTAGAGATGTCATTGGGCCAGTTTTATAATTACGTTATCACTGTACGCGTTCCATAAAAATATACAGAGCCTTGTAAAAAATATTAACTGACTCTTTTCTAAGATTACCACGTGAGACGAGGCACAATTGTTATTAAATAACGCTAGCATGATTCAGTTTCTGCGATTCGGCCTTTTATTTAACTAGGTGTGGTTTAGACGGCAGTGCCCAATACGAAGCCTAGTCGAAATCGCTTTACGCCTGATGCTTATGAACAAACGTGAAGAGATCTAAACTAATTCCTTTTCAGAAGAGGATTACCGATCAGACGAGACTATCTACAAATTCAATGAGATCGAACAGCCTCTTAAAGGGCTCAGCTAGCAACACCTTATCACTAGCTTAATGGATTGAGACAGGGAATGGGTTTGTAGAATTCAATTCGGAGCTTTAAGAGCACCAATTCGACAAATAAATAGGATCAGGAAAGGGGTTTTCAGGAGGTGAAAAGCTTTCTCAGATCTTAAAGACATCCGGAATTTTATAAACTCAAGAAAAGGATCTTAAGAAAACGAAGAAAACGGAAATGATATTACATTCCCCTGCATCCATTGTGGAATGGAAACCGATATAAATAGTAGTTTTAGCTCTTTTAAGCGCGTTTCCGCTCTTCCTGACGAAAATGTGACGTATTAAACAATTATATATAGTAGGACCTCCATTATCCGGGATTCCAATAACCGGGGTTTATATGGGGGAATTTTTATTTTTATTCCTTCTTTAAATATTATGTACTTACGAACATATTTATTGCATCATTTTTATTTTTATCAACTAAAGCATTTGATTTCATAATTATGTATTAAATATTTGTATGTATGTAAAGACGATTAAATGAATATGAATTTAAATTAATTTCATACATTGTAAACTAAAGAATGGAAAAACACCGCTGTTTTCGGAAGAATGATTCCATATTTCTGGAAGAATCTCAATTTAATTCATATTCTTGGAACTGAAACGCTTTTAAGTCTTTCTATGAATCCCCTGCTGGGCTGTTAGCCTACCGAGGAAATATTTCCTCAGTTGGGCTTTAACTCTTCACTCGAGTACATACGAATGCCGATTTCAGCAGAATTATCTAATTACGAGCGATCAGAACAAATATAAGAAAATAATCATGTATCAAAAATCGATAAAAAATTACTGACTTTCTCGACAAAAAAAAGTAATTTGAACTTGAGTTTATTTTTGCACTTATACAAATTAATAATTAATAAAACGTTTACACACACATTTCTCAATGCAATTAAGAAGGTTTACATGACATCTTGTACACAGTTTTTCTTCATAACCTTATAACCCAGCACATTTACTGAATAAAATATTGTGTTTCGATTATCCGGGGTTTTCGATTATTTGTGGACCACCCGCCCCTTCATTACCCTGGATAATGGAGGTCCTACTGTATACATATATAAGTTTATATATTAATAGCTACAGGTAATAACCTGGAATGGTTAAATTTTCAGAACGCCCTATTTTATAGGGAAAATCTTTACAATTCGGAAACGATGACTTTGTGATTTTTTTACATTATCCATGAGTTTTAGGAGATAGTGCACATAACTCATTTTGCTCATTTTCCTACTGAACAACTTATTTTCTGTGAACGTCGATATATTAATCTAGTATCAATATGGCATTCGTCTGCAGCGACATCTGTTTTTGTCGTTATATTTTTCAGGAATCACATCCTTCTTCATCAGGCTGATATCCAAATTTTTCATAATTTTTTTTTTAAATTTATGATTTTAAAATGTTATATACAGGGTGGCCCAGATAAGCAGGCCTACAAGGGAAATAACTCCTAAACGGTTTGATATATGAATATTCTTTAAAGCAGCAAAGTTCTGGTTTTCGTCGAGATCTATAAAATGGTGCCCTTGGAAATAAAAAAATAACCCTCCTAAGGGCACAAAAAGATTTATGAAGGCCAGGGTTCCTGAGTCCTAACACTAAACCTCTGCAAGTCCATATAAACGATATATGGACTTATTAATATTAATATTATTAATATTATTAATATATTCATTAAACTTCGTTCTGCTTCCTTCAGTTAATATCTTTCTATGTGAATAAAAATATATTAACATTTAATTCAATTTATAAATTCTAAAAATGTTAATATTCTATGAAGCCCAGCAACATTATATAAAAGAATTTAAAGTATACACACACACAAACACACATATATATATATATACATATATATATATATATATATATATATATATATATATATATATATATACATATATGTATATATATATCCGGCTTTCGGTTAGTAGGAGTAATGTAAAATCTGACAAATAATAACCATTCTTGGGCTGTCAAAAAATTTTATAAGAAATACTGGTAAACTTCCTAAATAAAGTGACCCTAATCCGTTGAGACCATATTTCACAAAGGATTTATCCTTAATCCTTAGGGTAGAGACATAATCCTGATACAGAATCCTGGGGGAACGTCCTTAATCCGCAAAACTGATCCGCAATCCAGAATGATGTCAAGAAACCCACACTTCTCCCCACAACAATTTCGGATTTGGTGTAAAATCGAGCTATGACCAGATTAATGTAGTTCTCTAAGATAGTTTCTCAATCACATATTGTAATTAAAGAGTCCGTCACCAAAAAATAAGCATAAATAATTTGGTTCCTTTATATATATATTATTATTATTTTTTTGCTAACCCGCAACCAGAGTTTGGTTTAAAGGATAATACTACCTTGTTTGCTCAAAATGTTCTCCAATTTATGAATAACAAATAAATAAATATTCTTCAATTCTTTATATCATAAGTTTTATATAGAATGTTAATGTTTTCAAAGAAAATAATTATTTGAATAGGCGGAAGGTCATGCATATATAAATCTCATCCACTTCACTTCATATGCTGAATTTTATGCTCTACATGTTTCGCGTGTCTTGACGCCTCTTCAGGAGCAACTTAATTGCATATACATAAATTTAGTCTTAGCTGCGGAAGACCTTCCACAGGTAGGGCCACGTCCATATTAATTCATTGTAGTATTATGGGCGTGGCCCTAACTGTGAAAGGTCTTCCGTAGCTAAGGCTAAATTTATGTATATGTAAAATTAAGTAGCTCCTGAAGAGGCGTGAAGAGACGCGAAACATGTAGACCATAAAATAAAATATAGCATATAAAGTGAAGTTGACAAGTTTTATATATGCATGACCTTCCGCCTATTAGAATAATATATTGAGGGAAAAAAGGGTCACAATTTTATAATAACAAAGAAAATAAGTTGTAATTCTACAAAACAAAATGGCAGTATTGTATCTGACGAACAGTCTTCTTTTTTTTATTTATTTATTGAATATTTACAATCTGTATAAATATGTTTACATATAATACAATAAGAAAATATATATTTCATAAACTATTGCACATGGAAGAAGAGAGGGGAGAAGACAGCCATTGCTGAAACTCCCTAAGGAATTAATAATGCTTTTAAGTCTTACAGTTGGTCTCTAGGCCACTTTCTTTTCAGGCGTCTCGGGGGATTGGAAGGGATCGCAACTGTGGAAAGGGATTGGGCAAGGGGATTGGGATGAAAGGATAGCTTGGAATGAAAAGTGGAGAAGCGGGTTTTAGCTAATTCAGCGACAAAAGGAATTTCGAGGTCTCGGTGGATGATATTATTGTTGACGTAAAAGGGAGCATTAAGGATCCGGCGAAGGACTTTGGACTGGAAGGTTTGGATTCGGTTTATGTTGGAAGATTTTGCTGTACCCCATAGTTCTATGCCGTATGTCCAAATCGGTTTAATAATAGTTTTGTTGATTGTTAGATTGTTTCAGTTCTGAGTTTTGATTTGGGACCTATTAGTCGTCAAACAACACAAAATATGCACCAAAATATGTACCAACTGTGAATTGGAGGAAGAAGACTTGGAGCATCTGCTGTGGCGATGTCCTGAATACTCCAATCTCAGAAATACTCTGAAACCCATTATTGATGAACACACCAACAACTCCGCAACTTATTATTTCCTGACCACCTCTAACATCACCGATATAAATGCCTTTTGCATTTACCTGGAGAATATACTGAAGAAAAGAGGCAACCGCAATGAATTGTGGCTGAACCGAACAATCAGTTCTTAATTAATTTATATTATAAAAGTTTACTTTATTTTATTTATTTATTTTTTTTATAAGAGTCTACTCTAATTTACGTACAATGATCTGTATATACTTACCCCGGTCATATTTGTAAGAACAATGTTCAATCACAAATAAATATTATTATTATTAAGTAGGCCGTAGCGTCTGTTTAGCTCTTGTCGTTTTGTTTTTGTGTGTGTGTTCCAAATAAGTCTCTTGTCAAGGTGGACGCCTAGGTATCGAACAACATCAGATTTGGGAATGAGGGATTCGTTAAGCGTAACAGGTGGGCACTCAGTGCGCCGCAGTGTGAATGTGACGTGCTTGCATTTCTCGGCGTTAACTTTAATTCGCCACTTCTTTAGCCAATTCTCAATTTCCAAGAGATGATTCTGGAGCACTTCTGAGGCTTGCTGCGGGTTGGCGGAACAGGAAAGCACTGCAGTATCATCTGCAAAAGTTGTGGTAATGGTACTGGGATTAGTGGGGATATCAGCGGAGAAGATGGAGTAGAGGAGAGGGGCTAGGATGCTGCCTTGGGGTACTCCAGCAGACACGTGGCGGGATGAAGAATTCGATGCATTGTATTGGATATGAAACAGGCGGGATGAAAGAAAGGATTTTAGGATTAAGTAGTAGGTGATGGGGAGAAAACGCTTGAGCTTATAAAGGAGGCCCGGATGCCAGACTCGGTCAAAGGCCTGGGCTACATCTAGAAAGACTCCAGAACAGAAGTCCTTATGCTCAAGCGTTGAAGAAATTGTTTCTACAACTCGGAAAGCTTGTTGGGTCGTAGAGTGGAGTGATCGGAAGCCAAACTGATGAGTTGGAATGATACCAGAGGATTCAACTATGGGAAGGATACGTTTGTACAGAAGTTTTTCAAGGATTTTAGAAAGGATGGTTAACAAACTAATTGGGCGGTAGGATGATGTTTTGCCCTATAACATACAGTCTTCTTTTTCGTACCAGGATAACGCGCATGCGCGAACGTTAGCGGACACATTTTTGTAACGTTTTTTTTCAGTTTAGTCATCGGTAAAAGATATTTATGCTAAAAATGTTCAAACACGATTGAACAACTTCGGTGTTGGAGGTTTTTTCCTCCCGCACCACTGGGCAGCGCCCCAGAATTTAACGACACGTATTAGCTGCTTTCTTCCCTGTACTGGTCAGCAAAGTAACTATTTTTTTATTTTTAAATTTGTTTATAAGTGAATTATGATGTCGTCAAGGTATCTCCTCGCTGGAATAAACTATATTATTTCCTTTGGGATAGTTAGAGTTGAATATACACGCTTTAACATTCTAGTTCCTCTGAATAATTCTTTTTTTTGTAGATGTCTTTCATAATTATTTAGCACCAGTTCAGTTTATATATTACATATAAATGTTTCTTATTTCATTCACTCAGATGTATGCACGTTTTGCCCTTTTCATAACCACAAGCGCATAATGGGATAACCGCCCTCTCTTTGTCCCCTCTTGTAAAAGGAGCCAATTTCTTCCACTGGGATTTGATAGCTTCCGGAGTTTCTAGGGTGCTAGTCGGAGGCCGCGTGCTTCGTCCAGAAATAATCGCTCCACAGATTTTTTATTTGCTACTGCTGCTTCAACGTTAAAAAAAGTTTTAAACGAGCATTTCATGTTCCTTTTAGTCGTTTTATGTTTACGTCTCCTTGCAGAGGAATGTTTCAGGTTTACATATATTTTTTTTTTTGTTGTATGATAAAAATTAATTACATAGGAGGATAGTTTGAGTTTTACGTTACCAACACCCTAGTATTATAGTCCATTAAAATTACGGCCTTTAACTTTTTATCACCAGCTGACTTAATTATTAAAAAAAAAGTTCATACATAGCCACTAGGCATGCTAGAACACCTCTGTGCATACCCGAACGCCTCTGCGCATGCGCGAACGCTTCTGCGCAAGTCCAAACGCTAATGCCATGCCCGAACGCCATTGCCCATGCGTAACACCACTGCGCATGCGCAAGCACCACTGCCATTCGCGAAGGCCAGTGCGCATGCGCGAACGCTACTGCGCGTGCGCTAACACTATTGAGCTCGCGCGAACGCCAGCGGACACTTTTTTGTGACACTTCTTTGTAACGTTTTTTTCCAGTTCGGTCACCACTAAAGCATATTTATGCTAAAAAAGTTACAAGATATATTACCCATTAAAGGAAGTAGGATTGAATAACAAATTATTTACAACTTATTAATAATTTGTTTTTTTGAGTAAAAGGGCCGATTTAGTTTTTTTTGTATTTGTAGAACACATCTTTAGTAGTAGAATAAGATTTCAATGAATTTTCAACCGTTGGAGCACATTAATAATTTGTGTCCAGAGTAAATCCTCTCAGCATGGACCAATATATATATATATATATATATATATATATATATATATATATATATATATATATATATATAGAGAGAGAGAGAGAGAGAGAGAGAGAGAGAAAATAAAATAAAATATGGGGAAGGAGTACTTTTGCTAGCATATAATCCTGACGGCCAGTTGGCTTGACGTCCATAACGAATTTCAACGAATGCCTTTTGGTCTGCGAACTACCCTTCCTCTCCCGACCTTCCTTCAAGACGGCCCATGAATACGAGATCAGAACCCCTCCCACCGTCTTACGTGCCCAGAAATACCGAAGCTCCTTGGAAAATATAAATCACATGTAAGAATCGTCAGTCGAGTCATGACTCCCTCTCCACCCGAGGGACGATGAATGGAACCCGCGAAAAATTACGCGCCTAAAAAGGGGTCGATCCATTTAGGCGCGGAATTTACTGGTCCGTTGGATGGGAATTACGTGCGGGGGTGCTTAATGGCTCCTGGTCGGCCTGACAATTTGATAAACGCCTAAAATGAATCAGGCTAAAAATCATTCAATTTTTAACATAAATCGTTAGTTTTTCTTCATTATTTTTTTTATTATAAGTAGGATCCCCCGAGGTCTAGTAGCTAACGTCTTTGATTCTCAAACGAGAGATGTGGGTTCGAGTTCCGCCTACAGCAGGGATTTTTTTAAGTAGTTAGGGTGGTAACCAGTAGACACCCCGGTGGCCTAGATATCCGTGCACAAAAAAAAAGTCCAATACTAGTGGAACTGTTTCATTTCAGCGCATTTCCGTTCATATGCCTAGTGTTATTTTTATCGTAATAAAAGCAAGACACGTTTTGGTCTTTCGTGAGAAATATACAATTAAAGTAATATAATATTTTAAGAGCCACAACAGGTAACTCATTATATCCTAAGCGGAAATTTCTCCACCGTCTTTCTCAACGTTCGCTCTTAGAAACTCTATAAGAATGTGTCTCATTTTTGGTAAAATGATTGCAAAGAAACCGTAAATCTTGGGGTTTAGCGTCTATAGCCTTCGAGCTTTTCTTTTTATAATTTTGTTGATTAAGTAGATGGAATAAGTTCCTCTTTAAGGGTATTAAGGATGAAATTAGAACAAGATATAAGAATTGTCACTGAGGTTTTTCATTCATCCCAACTAATATTTTGGTTACATATGGAGTAGAGGAAGTACTAGATGAAACTTAACAAACGTAATAAATGTTGAGACATTCTTATATTTTCTTCTCACTTAATAAGCACATTACAATGTTCTGGCTGCCAGGTCATGGCAGGGAAAAGATTTGCATGTAAAACCTGCTATAAGACAACACGAGCGACAAAACAAATGATAATAAATTATTGGCAAGTCAGCTGGATTCAATAACCGGCAATAAAGTACGTACAATCAAGAATACAACTCAGGAGTGAACATCCAGCTGCCGAGACAACAGGTGAGAGGACATTGTACTTGTTCGACTTCCGAATTGGCCACACAAGACTAAAAAACGAATATCTCCTGACAGGACTTAACAAACCAATTTCTTATACATGCAATACAGACTTTATTGTAAATCACCTACTTACGGAGTGCAGAAGACGATAAAACCTAAATATTCCACACGAAATGAACGAGTTGTTAAGGAACTCGCAAGCCAGTACATAAACACAATACTCACTTACTTGCAGAACACTAAACTATACACTCGCGTTTGAAGACATCTGCTGAATAACCAGAGGCTTCCGGGCATATTACAGACATCCCCAAACCTCTGTTTATGGGAATAATTGAATCGAGTATTCATCTGCTGGTTCCTGGTTTTTCCATATACTTCGTTTCTGAATACCCAAACAGAAAATTAGTTTTGAAAGGTATTTCTATCAATTTTTATGGTAAAAGGCTACAGAACTCGCTTAAAAAATGGTTTCATTCGTTTTCCTACGTTAAGGAATCTTTCGCACAAATTTCGCTCCAAAAACCACGTTCCAGTAAACGGATTCAACTGGTTAATGAACTTGACCTTTTAAATGAGAAGAAAGATTTCTGTACCAAATGTTATCAAAATCGAAACATTTTTGAGCCGATGAGGAATTTCTTAATAATTCAAACCCCCCGAAAAGTACTTAAAATTTGAATATGTAAAAAAACTTTCTTAGCGAGTGTTTACACTCTAAACGTAGTGTCCGTGCAAAATTTCAAATTTTTGTGTCAAGTGGTTCGGGATATTATTACCTCGGGTGGGCCATCACCAGAGCGTACACTCCATGAGGGGCAAAATCACATTTTATTTCTATTAATTCAAGGACTGCCATCTTAGTGGAAATTAACCTCAATTAAAAATAATACTATGAAATAGATAATGTAAGGTAACAGCTGTTCTCTTATCGTCCCAGCAACGCTTGCTGCCTAGGCTTGCATGCTCTAAACAACTCAAACTTTAAACCCCTCTAAAAATACTTAAAAATTTGAATATCAAAAAATCCTTTCTTAGCGAGCGTCTAAGTTCTATAGGGAGTGTCCATGCAAAATTTCAAAGTTTTCTGTCGAGCGGTTTGGGCTGGGCGATGATAGGTCAGTGAGTGAGTGGTATTTGACAAATATATAGTATATATATATATTCCCCCCTTCTAAAAGTACCCCTTTTAGAAGGCAGTTTATTGTACTACATGTATCATACAAGGTAAAGTTTCACGTGCATGTTTTTCTTCTTATTATCTTAGTTATTTTTGTTCCCTTTAGGATTTTAGTTATGTTTCCATATATATTATTCACGTTAAATTAAAACAATTAGTATACAACAAGGAGTATTAAAAAATAAACTTATATATTCAGTAAGGTCCGCCTTACTTCAATAAAAATGCAATTTTTCATTTTTCGCTCAAGCGTTGAATAATTTCTTTGCATAATGTTAAGAACAATTTTTAATTATTAAAAAACAATTCATTTTCTATAATAGGCCAATTGGTTATTTTCTTTTTAATTCGGTTCCTGTATTCGTTGAACAGTGTACAATTGTATATGATGTGGTGTGCTGTCTGTTCTGTATGTCTGACACAGGAGCACGAATTTTCTCTTTTTAATTTTAAATCTATTTAAATAGGATAGAAACGCCCCGTGTCCAGTGAGTACTTGTCTTGTGTAAAAATTTGTTTGTATGTTTTTATTGTAAAAGTTGTGCATGATTGGAATAAATTTGTATAAATGGCGGCCTTTTTTAGAGGTATTCCATTTTTGCTGCCACTCTGCCATTGATTCTATTTTTAATATATATTTTAAATGAGTTTTTGAATTTTTTTTATAATCTACGGGTAGTGACGTATCTTTAGGTATATATATATATATATATATATATATATATATATATATACATATATATATATATATATATATATCGGAAACACACCTAGAAATGATATTTCTTGACATTTTCCAAGCCAGTTACGACGATTGAACATCTGTCTTCTTCCCTGACTCATATCCGCTTGTCTGAACACCCGAATGGCACTCCAATATTGGATATCCGTCCTCTTTTCTCCCCTCACATCGGACTCCAATTTAATCGGTTCTTCCAATCTGCTATCTGGAGATATTTGACATCTATTTGAGAAAGACATTTGTCCGGACGATATATCTTCGGAGTTTCTTTTAAAGAGAACTTATCACGTCCAATGTGGTCTTCTTCTTTCCTGTCAGCACTTTCCGAAGAAATGTCTCTTTTAGCAATTCAGCCGAGTTGAACTAATGAAACAATCAACAAATTAAACGATACAAATAATCCTCTTCCTTCGCGTGTCTTGAAAAAACATTTTCCCCCCACGGTCACGCGAAAATGTTATTCATACAAAGGAAAATCTAAGTTACCTTATTATCATAAGAATTCCCTGAGATAATATTGTCCGCCGTAGCTTGCTGTATTTTTACAGTGCTCCTTGGCGATAAGGACACAATATAAACAGTGTATTATACAATGTAAATTACTTATGAATAATGCATATACAAAATTCATGGCTTCATTCACTTAGTAATACCTCAGGTTTTTATCAGGAAGCTGTTTTAGCGCGGTTCCTCCCTCCCCCATAGGGAGGAACCCCGCTTTATTGGGTTGATACAATGAAACAAACTGGAAGTGCCGACTAGAAAATTTCGCGTTTCAGAACCCCTAGAGACCAAAAATAACGGTGGTTCAAATTTGTATATATATATATATATATATATATATATATATATATATATATATATATATTTGTCTGTTCGCTCTCTAGCTAGAAGAAGAATGGTCCGATTTTGATGAAATTTGGTACAAAAATCCTTCGTCCAATTTGAAAGGTCAAGTTCGTTAACCAGCAAAATCCGCCTACTAGAAGATGGCGTTTGGGGCGAAATTCGCGCAAAAAAAATCGTAACGCTTACGTTTTTGAGGTAATAAGCGTCTAAGTACTCGTTTTATATGATTCCTGGGCTAGGAAAACGAATGAAACCATTTTCAAGGCGATAGCTTTAACCGTTTTCGAGATAATTGGAAAAATATTTTTTGAATACCGTTTTTGGTTTGGGTACTTAGAATCATGGGATTCAGTTGAAACATTTTCTGCATGTTCTACTTTCATCAAAACTAATATGTTGAAATTTTGGTTACGTTTGGAGTTAAGGAAGGGTTAGAATAAAATATTTTATTAACAGACTTAAAAAGTTTTGGTAACTTTGTATATTTTCCTTAATATATCGAAAAAGGTTGAGAATCTTGGTAGACGAAAGAATACCATTAGAAAGCTTACTAAATGCTCTACAAAAAAGGTTCTGATGAAAGTTTTGATTAGGCGATGTCAATCGGAGAAATAAGTGCTTAAAACATTAAAGTAATTGATTTTGCTTATTCGAACTGTTCTTTTTGTCTGTTTTTATTCCTTGTTATTTTTTAATTGCTTATAGTTGGATAATGTATATTACAATAAAACAGATTAGGCAAAATAAGAAAAACAATTCATTGTTAGAAATATAGCTTGCCAAGAGAAAAAGATTCGTAGACGTCTTTTGAATAATTTCAATTGCCTTTATGCTGTTGGTTTTTTTATTTTATTTTTTAATTGATTTTATCTGTAGAATTATTACTATAGTAAAATAACACAGGAATGTGTGAAAATATTTGATATTTTCCAATTCATTGAAACTTATGAAATGAAGTATCGGTAGAAGAGGATTCTAGGGTCTTGCGGACCTGACCCCAGGTATAGCCATAAAACCCTTTGAACAAAGGCCGAGGAAAATATTATCTGTTTCTATTCTATGCTTTTCAAATGAGAATAGGGATATGAACAGGAACCGGGGTCTCCCGTGGTCTAATGGCTTGCGCCTTGGATTCATAAGCGGGAGATGGTGGGTTCGATTCCCAACCTCCGGCAGGAATTTTATCATCCCACGGCTCGCTGGTGAAATTCCTCGCTACACCCTGGATGTCGGCGCTAATGACCTAGATGTATATGTGCCGTAAAAAAAAAAAAAAAAAAAAAAAAAAAAAAAAAAAAAACTGGAACCGCGCTAAGATGACGCAGTTCCTGCGAGTCGGACTTTTTTTCATATTACGGAACACTTTGAAGTAGAAATCGACATTTTCGCAAAAAAACTTTTTACTCACTTAATTGTGGCTTAGGTGAATAATGCAATACACAATTTGTTACATGCATCATCTCAAAGGCAATTGGCATGTTTTCCCCTTACGAATTACGTGGTTTTCAATTGAGGGCGATGTAAAGCTTTATTTATTTGTTTGTTTCCTATTTGGTCATATATATATAACTATTTTATTTTTGTCAAAGCCTTATTAGCCAAATAATTTTACAATCCTTGTTTATTCTTGACCCGTTTTTGTCAACTATGGCAATTTCCTAAAAAGATAATCCCTGGTGCCAACGGCCATAGCCACGTTGTATGCACGGGTTCCCGTTGATCACCGAAGTTAAGCAACATCGGACGTGGCTAGTACCTGAATGGGTGACCGACCACGTGATGTTGGTAAGAAAAGGGTGGCGACCTGTAGATAGCCTGGCGTTAATAGCCCAAACACCGTTAAACACACCCACAAAAACAAATCTCTGATATTAAATTTATCAAACCATTAAATATTTACATGACAACAATTTATAATTCATTAATATAAATTTAACTACATTTATTTTATTTTTATATTAACAAATCATGTATTTTATTAAATAATAACACATTATACACTCAAACAACATTCGCTTTGCAGTGGACTGTTTTACATTTTACATCAGCTATCATTGAATTTTGTTAACAGTATAAGGTGTTTTTCCTTCTTTTTTGTTAGTTTGTAAACAACTAATATGTGTATAATTTAATTTAATTTATAAGTTGGTTGTTTTTTTTTTTTAAATGAGATAAATTATATCAATGAATAATAAATTGAGGTAATATAAAAATGTCATGGTTCTTAGTTATTGTAAACATTAATTTGAGAGATAATTCTTTTAAAAAGAGGCCCGAGTTGACAGAAACGCGAAAAAAAAAAATGAGGAATGTTATGTAAAGAAATTTCGACTTATTACACATTTAAGGCCTTTACAGAAACTATATATATATATATATCTATATATATATATATATATATATATATATATATATATATATATATATATATATATTTACAGAATATTACTACCTACAATACAACTGTATTTTGCAATTTGATATTAGTTCGTTACTTGTCCACGCCTCAGGTGTCCCCAGTTGTCAGCCGAATACCTTCCTCGAAGGAGGGATTCTAGGATGACCTGGAGTCACCTTACGCCACCCAAACACACCCTGCGACTAAAAGGAAGGATTGGAGGCAAATGAGACGTGGGTATTGATATCATGAGGAGAGAAAATATCCATCGATATCACTCGCACTTATTATAATTTCACTGATTTTTCACTCCAGGACAATGCACTACCTTAGTAGACCCCGGGGCCACCATCTATATATATATATATATATATATATATATATATATATATATATATATATTATTTATAAATGGCCGAACTAATTTTAGTAGGTTATTGACTCTTGGAGAGAATTTTCCTAGCGGTTTATTAAATGGATGAGGCAATCAAGCTGACTGGGCACCACAATTTCCTTGAGATATTGACCTGGGCTATAGGAGTCAATTAATTCCTGGCAACAATATCCAGTCGTAGTTCATTGTCTTTCCCCCTCATTGCCGACGGCTTCTTCATTTCCTCTGCTGGTCCCTTCTGGCAGGATTTCCGCAATATATATGGTACACCTTGTCGAGAATTTATTTCCAGGTCGATCGGTAGGGTTCATGCATCCCAGACACCAAATCCGTCTAAAACTACATTGCTGAAGGATGTGCTGAAATGTATGAATGGAGCCCTCGTAAAAGGTTTTATACATTATAAATTATTTCTGCCGAATATTTTGGTAGTAATATAAAAAATGACGAGCATATTGGTTTTCGACTGAAAATGGAATAGAGCGCTGTGAACAACGACAGCCTATTAAAATAACGAGACACCAAACATCCATTTTTTTTTTAATTCGTTCTACATTGTTATCTTAACTATTATATTTAAAATTTCTATCACTAATTACGGCAAAAAAAATCTGTTAGTGCAATGGAGCGTACGATATTTTTGGTTAGTCCAACTTTAGCCAACACAATCAAACCGGTTGGTTTACCCACACGAAAACATGCCACGAATAATAACAATATGCCTTTGTGTAAACACGGCGTACCCAAAACTAATACAATACACTCTATAATGTTTTTCCCCGCTCTATTAAAAACATCAAATATTAAAAACTTGTTTCTCATTTAATTTTTTTTATTAACTTCTATAAACAGTGATTTTTGAAAAAATGTTCACAAAAGCAACCTTAAAAGTTACTTTCCTTCGGAGTGACCAAAAACTCCAAATATTATCTTAGGGTGTCGAATTATAATTGTAAATCACCAAGAGAGGGGGAGATAACAAAGCTATCCACTAATTCATTTCTTGTCGTAGGTTTTTGAGGGAAAACCGTCCGAATGCTTGAATTATTCACGGTTTTGGCGGGTAAACGCTGATAATTTGGCGCGAAATGTAAATCGCCCCTCTAGCGTCGTTAGGCAGAAAAAACAAAATTATCTCCGCCTACAGTCGAGTCAATTATGATGATTTCCATTCCGTTCGACCAGAAATAAGAAAAGTCCGACACACAGGAACTGCGTCATCTAAGCGCATTTCCATGTTCATATTCCTAGAATTATTGAAAACTTGAACTAGTAACAATTAATTTTTTTTTTTTTTTTTTAACCTCTTGGTATTTCTATAAAATCTCACTCGAGTTTTCTTTTTTTAAAAAAAACATTAGAATGTTTTAGATGAAATAGCCAAGATACACATACATTTGCTTGAATCTAGGTTAACGTTGATAGTAGTTCTCTTCATCCCACTTGGCTTCTCCTTCTTCTTAACAAATGCTTTAAGGACAAAAAATAAATAACAGAAACTTTACCTAAATAGTTTCGAAGAACAAACAACAATCTGAATGACACAGAGACATTTACAGGAACGAAACCTATCGCAGCCTAACAGTTATCGAGGTTTTAACACCTTGACTGCGGCTTGACTCCACATGTGCGTCATAGTGGGTACCTGGCAAGCTGGGAGAAAAAGTTTTTGGGATCGGCTAACAAACCTCCAGGCTGGTTTATTCGTTCCTCCGTCGTCTCAGGGAGTGTTTCGAGTGACTTATTCTGGAATCGTTCCGGGCACAGATCTTTCTGTGAATTTTTGGAGGAGTTCCTTCATTACATGTGCATCAAGGTAAAAAAAAAAAAAAACATGTTTCTGAAGGAAATTATCTAGAATTTCCAATGGATAAGTTATTCTTTCACATTAACAAAAAAAAAAAAAAAAATGAAATCATAAACTGCCCTCCCGCAGTCAGCGTGTTAAGAACTCATGTGAACATTTCAAATGTTATAATGTCTGTTAATATTTTTTCTTTCAAATACTTCATAAATTTCAAACTTAACCAAAATATATATAACATAGTTTACCTGAATGTCAAATGTCTGGAACAATTTTCAACTCAATCCTACGTTTATGGACTGACCGAACATGTATGAATATATATATATACAAATTTATATAGAAAGGGATCAACAATCGTTTCATGGTATTTCATTAAATGGAAGTCAAAGAAGGCATACATGTGTCGTTTTAGAAACAGGAATTTGTGTTTCTTCTAAGAAAATAAATGTTTCTACAAAGGCACAAGCGGCTGGAACGCCTTTATTTAGCCAGTCTAGTTCGAACATTCACCGCGAGTGTATTGCAAGTTTTAGAACTACCATATATATGTACCATTTATAATATTGCATATTTATGTAAAATTTAGGTACCAAATAAATAAAAAAATATTTAATTAATTAACTAAATCACATAGGTATGCAATATAAAAAAATAGTTGAATGTTTATAAATAGTCTGTAATTATCTTTTTTTTTTTTTACAAAGATTACATATTATTATTATATGTAATCATTATTATATTATAATTATTATTATATATCATATATATATCCTCAAATAATAAGGTTTTCCAAATAGATAAGTGACCGCTTCTAACTGAATTCTCTAATCCGTTTTTTTCTCTGATCCGACTGTACCCTGGTCCCGAAGACGCCGGATTAGGAAGAGTGTACTATATACAGGGTGTTTCAGGGTTAACTGGCCAAACTGAAAATATGAACTAAGGACCTCAAAACAAGAAAAACATTTTCCTTCCCCCCCCCCCAAAGATTTTAAATAACCCAAAGATTTTCATTGTTATGAATTATTTACGTTATGAGAAAAGTTTCTAACGGGCTTTCGAAGAGTAATGTTTTTGTAGGGGTTTTTGCAATGGTAATGATAAAGCTGATCGTCCTGAATATTCCAGGCGATTTCCGAATAGTTGCTTACCAAATAATCTTTCTTTAGCATTGCGTGGGGGTTTTCTTGCGAACAGAAGTGATTATTTTTCTGATTGTTTCCTGAAATTTGTGGATTGCGCTTAACTTGATTTAAGTACCTACCAATATGAAAAATGTATTTTTTGCCAAAAATCGTGCGGTAATACATGTTGTACCCGTTGATAATAATATGGGTGAAGTCCACCTGCAATGAGAGTTCTCCTTACTGTAGTTGGCATAATATTTAATTCTTGCTCTTCCAACAACTGCCAGATGGATTTCATCTAAATATTAGATTATTTATAATTTCTTAAAGGGGAAAGAATATCTTCAGCACATGTTATTATAGTAAATGTACCAGTTTATCTAAAGCGGCCCCTACACGGTCAGTAATAATGACATTATCAGTAATGTCATTAATATTCAAACTCTCGTCATTCCATATCATCATTACAATGTACCTTACACCGTCATTCCACGGATCATTTTTAATGTCATTACACTGTGATCTCCATGACAGAAGCGTTTTGTTAATAATGGATCCTCGCAAAGTCGCCTGTGTAGCTATAATTGCAGCAATAGCCACAAAAAAACGTGTGAATCGTTCAAGGTGGATGAAGGAGTGCCGGAAAAAACGGGAACAGTATTCTCTTTGTTGTTGACTGAAATTCGAGACTCTGATCCAGATGATTACAAAAACTATTTCCGTATGAATGATGCTACGTTTAAAACCCAACTCAATCAAGTTACACCTTTATATCTTTTTAAGACTAAATTAATATAAAAATTTTAACCACATTAAGACCAACCAAGTTTCATTTTTTAATTTCAAAAATTGTGGAAAAAAAGTGGGGTGTCAATCAAGTTTTGAACACCCTGTATATATATATATATATATATATATATATATATATATATATATATATATATTATTTTTAAAACTATTTCAAGTTCATTTAAACTATAATGTTACCAAGGTAGAGTCATACATTTCAATTCATCTTATTTTTTGCCCTTTCTACTCAATCTAGTTAATCACACCTTTACATCTGTTTCACCTAGTTACAGCTCGAGATAGACTGAGTAATGACGCATTAATGATGTAGCGCTCCCTACACCATCATTACTAATGACAGTATCCCCTCCATTTTCAGTAATGATGAAGCCGAGATCAGAAAATCCGGATCCACATCATTACTGTTCGTCATTCCAACTTTGTCCACCTTACACTATCATTATTACTGTCATTTCGATAAGGTAATGTCATTATTACTGACCGTGTAGGGTCCGCTTAACACGTTGAAACTTGGAGCTAAAGACGATTTTTGGTAATCGTCTGTTCGAAAATCGCCTGGCATATTCACCATTAGTATAAATCAAAGGACTAATAATGAGTACTCTGCGAAGGTTTGTTACAAACTTTTCATATAACATCAATACTTTGTAACAATGAAACAATCTTTAGGTGTGAGTATCTTCTAAACAAAGCGTTTGTAGACATACCTTCAGAGGAAATTTTTTTCTTGTTTTGAGGTCCTTAGTTCATATTTTCAGTTTGGCCAGTTAACCCTGAAACACCCTATATATATATATACTTTATCTTAGAGTTGTCATTGTAGAAGGTATTATATCGAAAAATATCGAAACAAAATATATATATTTTTGTTATATTACGAACTTTGGACACTGGAAATAGGATCACGACGAATAAGCGCTGACATGACACAGCTTCAACGTGTAGGTTTTTTTTAATAGCTGCACTGGATTTTAGTGCATATACGGTTCCCCCCGTTTTGTAAGCGCGCAAAAATTCGAATAAGCAGTGGCTGTCTACTACCTATAGCAAGCAACCTTGAAGTACCACATAAATTATTCGAATAGGCCCTCCTAAAATATCTCTCAAGGTCTCTGAATAAGATTATTCAGGGAATGAATAAAACGTCCGATGTATTATACAGACAGGAGCCAACGGATCGGCCTAAACCGTGTGGGGCAGGTCCTTAAATCAAAACGCCGTTCAGACACGCCTCTGTATAATTATCAGGAAGGAAGATACAGGATGGATAGAGTCACGGAATCCCGTCACGGAATAGTGGGGCTATTTGCGGACAACAAACGGAATATATATTAAGACGTTAAGGCGCGTTTCCGCCTTGCTCGCAGGCAGAAAACGCTCATATAACGGCATTGAGGAAGTGCTGATAAGGATACTATTAGTCACAAGAAAATGTTTAAAATGGTGAAACACAGTAATGTAAGCGCGCTTTAATGTTGTTTTTAGCGCAGATCTTCCCTCCCTCCATAGGGAAGTATCGCGCTTATGAGGTTGACCTCATAAGCGCGATACGAAAGATTCACGTTTCAGAACCAATTTATCACGAAAATAAGGGTAGTTCCCCTATGGGTCCTCTATCACCCCTCACAATATGACTAGACATTTACGGGACACCCTGTATATATATATATATATATATATATATATATATATATATATACACATATATATAAATATATATACATATAAAAAATATATATATATATATATATATATATATATATATATAAACACATTTGAACCACTAATATTTATCATTCATCATTATATATCAGTACTCATAAACGGGTTACCTCTCTGATCGGGTAGGCAGATAACAGGCTAACAATTCCACAGTTCCATGATTTTTCCGACCTTTTGTTCAAAAAGTTCTTCTCGATACAAAGTCGGGAGTAAATTATAAATAAAAGCAGAGACAATTCTGGAGCAAGAGCGAGTTGATATTACAACTTTTTCATGAAGTTTTCCTAGAACTTCGCCGTCCTTTGGTCCTAACTTGGTAATGAAGCTTCGTAATTAATCTTCAAGTTCTGCCCTAAAGAACAGAATTTTGGTCACACCTCATTATCCAGAAAAGTTTTAAAGTTACACAGTTTCATTAAGATCCCTTTCTACACAAATATGTATGTGTGTATATATATATATATATATATATATATATATATATATATATATATACACACACACATATATATATATATATATATGTATGTATATATATATATATATATATATATATACATATACATACACATATATATATACACATATAAATATATATATATATATATATATATATATATATATATATATAAATATATTTATATATATGAAGTATTTCCAGTGGTGTGGTTGGTTAATTCCAGAAGGTGAAACGAAATTCGTCTTCTCACAGAATTTCTTTGTTTTGGACTAGGCCTTTCAACACATAGGTGCTAACAACAAAATACCAAATACCATAATATTAATAAATTAAAACTTTACTACTTTTAGCACTTTCCTCCGAAGGAAAGCAGCTATTGAGGTTTCACTCATGGCGGAAGAAAAATTTCTTAAAATCTCCATCGATTCTACCTAGTAGGCACCGAAAATGACCCCCGTTAAAATATATATATATTTTCTGTTAACACGATACCGGCCAGAGCTTTTGTTTTTTCTTCTCGAAACGTGGTATATTGCGTTCAATTAGCAAACGCTTGAACGAGTTCGTTAACCACCAAAATTGGTCCACCGGGAGGGGGGGGGGGGTTTACCCCGTACCCAAAACACTAATTTGACCCTGCCAGCCGTAGTTTTTGTTATATTTCAACGAAACTCGGTATTCGTTATGTTGATCTAAAGAGAGACATACGTTGTAAAAATAAACTAAACCGGTTTATTAGGAGGAGGGGTTACTCCGGACCCACATTACCAATTTGCCACTACCAGCCGTAAGTTTTGTTATATTTCAACGAAACTCGGTATTCGTGGTGGTAATCAACAGAGAAAAATGGGTTGTAAAAATAAACTAAATCGGGTTATTTGGAGGGGGGGGGGGTTTACTCCGGACCTAAAGTAGCGCCGCGAGGAGCGCTATCTCCCACTATGGGGATCCTGTTCCTGCGTCAGATCAAAAGACGGAAAATGAAGTTTTTTTGTATTTATTAAGTATTACAGTATCATATATTGACATAACTCTGGAAGCAAATTATTTACAAAATTAATAATTGAACAGTTTTCATAAGAAATGCAAATGAGCAGAACTATTCACGTTTTTATTTTATTTATATAAGTTATTTACAGCAAATTATTCAGTAATGTAGTCTACACTACAAAAATTCTGAGGAAAGTGCTTAGTTACGCAGCTCCTGCGTGACGGACTTTTTAAAGTTTGTAGTCTATAATTCAAGATGTATAAACATAAGAGTGACAGTATATAATTGAAATTTGTTTCTATGTTTATTTTGACAAACCCTTATGGTTAAACATTTTCAATTCTATAATGTCACCATTAAGTTTATACATTTTTAATTATACACTGTCAGCTTTAAAAAGTTCTAATGTATGAGTTTATTAATATTTTTACATGTTCTGTTTTAGCAACTTATGTTGTTATTTTGTTAGTACCAGTGTAGTAGTAGTGTGATGATGTCACATATGTGTTGAAAGGTGTATTGTAAAATAAAGAAAGAAATTTTGTGGGATTACATTATCTAGAAAAGTTGAGTTGTAAATTTACACAGATTCATTTATAACCCATGCTACACCTACTTTCTGCCTATGACTTTCCCCGTATCAAGATCTACCTGTATACCCAGTTATGTCAAAATCGGTCAAACGGTGTGAATTTGTTTAGATCTGTCTAGTAATTCGTGAAACCGCCAACAGAGGCCAGCACCACAGCTATTCATAAAACAGCCGACAGAGGCCAGCAGCATAGCCTGCGAGTAGATAGCTCTTATCAAAGAAAGGCCTCCTTAGTCAGAAAGTGACTGTTGATATAAAATTGAAATAAACTGCATTACATTATTATATAATGATGTAAGGCCATCAATGAGTTCGAATTATTCTTATTATCAAGAACATCAACAAATAAACTTGAGACATTATTCAAAATGGCTGTCGATTAAAAATGGCCGTCAGAATATGAATGTTTCAGTGTAGCCAATTTATCTTGAACAAAACTTTTGATCTTTTGACCAAATTTTAAAATTTGACTATTTTTACCTAGCCTAGCAGATTTCCCATATCGAGACCTACCTGTGTGCCAAGTTTGGTCAAAATCGGTCAAACGGTGTAGATTTGTATAAGGAACTAACAGCCAAACGGACAAACAGACCGACACGTGATATATATATATATATATATATATATATATATATATATATATATATGCCATCTAATCATACTATTATGAGCAATAATGTGCACACTAGTCCTAACGATTTTTTTTTATTTTTTTTTATTTATTTTTTTTTTTTTTTTATGGTATTATCTTTTACTTGATGTGATTATAAAAATGTCACATGGCTCAAGGCAAATTTTGTTCAGCCTACACCCAAATTTCTAATGGACCTAATTTTCTTCTTTTTAGAATGCATGTCTCATTATTTGGCCATGACATATGCCATGGAATGTAGTAAAAATAAATTTTAACGGGTTTCATTTGGAATATAGTACGTAGGATCGCTGATGACATGAAGAAACCTATCAAAACATCTTTCATAAGTGCAACCTCATAGGTAATTTGAAAAATCCTAATCATTAAGAAACCTCAATGATTTCCTTGGGGTTTAAAGTTTGAACATAACCTTTCAGTTTTGTAGCCTGGATCCCTAGCCATCCTCTCAGCCGGGGAGACTGATTTTGTATTCCATTCTCTTTGAAGTGGCTCTAGGCGGATTGGAGTGCTCACTTGAGACCGACCCAAAGCCTTCGTGAGTGGCTCTCTTAGGAACCTTATCCCTTGGTAACCATTCACTCTCTACATAACCTTACCTCTTCGAAACAATTCTCGCTCTATCTACCAAGCTAACCTTAATCCCTATGTAACAATTCTCTCTTTACATAATGTTATCCCGTACATACCACCTAAAATTGCAAAAGGATGCCTATTTGGTATTGATATCGGTTAGTGCAAGCAGATTTGTCTTACACTATCCGAAGAAAACAGAGAAATGTCTACTTTGTTATGCATCTCCTGCGTGATGGATATTTATACAATTTAAAGCATGAGTACAAATATGTCACTAGTTATAAAAAAAGTAATTCAATAAAAATATTTTATAAGCCAAAGCCACAATATATAAAATTATTAAGAGTATTTTTTCTTTGACAAATTATTATCAGACGATATTTCTTCAAAATTAAGGCATTTTCGAGTTTCAAAATTCAAGAGTAGTGCTTCTTCTCCGAAACCAAGATGAACACAGTTCAATCTAGCGGTGGCCACCAAGCGGATATCAAGAAGGATCATCAGCTTGAGGTATTTATTATTATTATTTTTATTTATATTTTGAATTATTATTAGAAGAGAAGACGACATGGCTCTGTATTTCTTACTCTCATGATGGCAAATAAGTAGACACCAATTAGTAGACACTGCCAAATATATACTGGTAAACTGTGGACAGTGTGCCAGTATGGACAGTTAGGCAGAATGCTAAGATACTATTTTTCAATTAGATCTTCACAACACCATCCTCTAAATCCATACTTTTATATTAATGCTAGAAATAGCCTTACACAAAAATCTTTCCCTGCAAGAACATACAAATTATTACAAGATCATAATGTAACAATACCTTCTTATATCTGCTCTCTTTGTAATATGAACTAGCCCGAAGATATCCATTTCCTGGCTGTTTGTCCAATCCTATCTGAGTTAAGGTTATATATCTTCCAGAAAAATATATTATCCCACAAGAAAGCAAAAGACCATTTGAACGTCGAGGACTTCTTAAAACTCTACTATTATGTTAAAGAGGCGATGGATTTTATATTTGACTAGCTGTTACCCGGCGTGCCATGCTACACCTGCTTTTTGCATATAGAAAAGCCTAAATAAATTAAAAACCAAATAAGTATTATTGAAATATAATAACACGAATGTGTAACTGTTTCGAACCCGTGACCTCCCAACTGTGAGTCCTAGACGACTTTGACATAACCTATAACACCCCCCCCCCCCCCGTATCAAGACATACATGTATGCCAAGTTTGGTAAAAATCGGTCTAATGGTGTGGATTTTTAATAATAAAAAAACAATATACAGAAAACAGCTGCTAGACGTTTTTGACCTGGCCTATGACAATCCCCTGATCAAGACCAACCTGTGTGCCCAGTTTGATCACTATCTGTGTAACGGTGTGGATTTGTATAAGAGACAAACATACAGACAGACAGCTATAAGACGTTTTTGACTTAGCCTACTACAATCCCCAGATTAAGATCTACATGTGTACCGAGTTTAGTCAAAATCGGACGAACGGTAAGGATTTGTATAAGGGACAAACATACAGACAGGCAGCTGGTAGAAGTTTTTGACTTAGCCTACGACACTCCCAGATCAAGATCTACATGTGTACCGAGTTTAGTCAAAATCGGACGAACGGTGAGGATTTGTATAAGGGACAAACATACAGACAGACAGCTGGTAGAAGTTTTTGACTTAGCCTACGACACTCCTCAGATTAAGATCTACATGTGTACCGAGTTTAGTCAAAATCGGACGAACGGTGTGGAGACGGTACCGAGTTTGGATTTGTATAAGGCACAAACATACAGACAGACAGCTGGTAGATTTTTTTGACCTAGCCTAGGAGATTTCCTGTATCAAGACCTACCTGGGAGCCAAGTTTGGTCAAAATCGGTCAAACGGTGTGGATTTGTATAAGGAACAAACAAACAGAAAACAGACAGACACGTGATTTATATATATATAGATTAAGGAGGATCAATATTTGTTTTCCTTATTTATTTTTTCTATATTATTTCAAATCTATCATATCGTTTTGTTTTTTTTTATTTTAATGTATATAATATTATTTTGTGTCGCTTAGCTGACAGATTGTATTTAAGCTTAAGTAAATATAAAGTAAATAGCTCAGGTACATATTATTTGTATCTCTATATAACAAAATTTACTTTACTACTTCTACCATCATACACCATAAGCCTACACTTTACATATTTGTTGCGGAATACAGAATATTAAAAAGCGCACTCGTTGAAGGTCGTGAAATATATACGGATGGCTCTAAGGACATCCATGGAGTTTGGGCTGCAGTACTTATCTCATAAGGATCCTGCATGTTCGCTCTTTCGGCGATCTGCAGTAACTATACAGCTGGGCTACTTGCTATTTACAAGGTCCTGAATATCCATTCTCCAACATAACCCCATTGAACCATATTTACAGATTCTTAATCTGTTCCTCTTGCTTAAGGTGATCCGTATTCAACGCATCCGATAATTGTTAATTTATTTAAAAGAATTTATGAATTATATTTGCAGGAACAATAGATGTCATTTGTATGGATTCGTTGACATTGCGGAGTAAATCGAAATGAACAATTTGACACCTTGGCAAGGAAAAGTTCGACCGCTGCATTCAATACACGTGTATCATGCGGGTCACGCGGAATTTTGTTGGCCAGTTTACGTACGCTGCGCTGCTTTCATATTTATCTTTGCCTCTTATCTTATTAGTCAGCTTATTCCTAATACAGGAGACTGGAGTATGTTTTACATCATATTCAATCTAGTGGTGAACTACTAGAATGACAAGAAAAAGTCCCTAGGTGACGCGAGAATTCAGTTTTAAGAGAAAACCCGCGATTTTCTCAGTCTACCCAAGAGCCGGACCAACATAACGAGCGCGTCACGTCAGGACGAGAACTACATGGGGAGAGCTGCTTTGTCAGCCCGCATCATTGCGGGAGAACGGTTAAGCACACCAGTATTCAATCACCAATCACTCCAACATTTTGAATTTTGCCATAACGTATCAATTTCCTACATTTTTCTCTTAGGGGTTAATTCATAATTTTATACTTGACGAAGCCCTTTCCTTAACCCATTTGGAACTGATAACCAATTTCGTGACACCAGGCAGGCATGCCCCGTGGCCTGATAGCTACTTTCCTGACAAGGCCATTTCTTCAGACTGAAAGCCACCGCTGTGACAGTTTTTTGCTACATCTAATGGTAACTTTTTTAATCTCTAGTGACTTTAGTAACTGCTAGAGTTTATAAAAATCCAATTTGACCCTATTAAATTGAGGTTCCCTCTTCTTCCCGGTTCTATTGCCTAGTTCCGATCCCTCCGAAGGGAATTTATTTCTTTTTCACCAGTTGATGTTTGTATAGAGATCATGTTCCGTAGATACATATACCAAAATATCTGACTTGGTATAATTTATTTAAATTTTAACGTCCATTATTATTAATTACGAATTTTGGGACGGGATATCTATAGGTTACCACCCGATTCAAGGCTGATGCCTTTTCTTTTTTCTAAAGAAAAGACACCACCCATTAGTGGGAATCGAACCCACGACCTTTGGCACAGAGACTTGATACTAATTTTAGAAAAAATAATTCCAAAAATGTTTTAAAAAAATATTTAAAAATGAAGTCTTCAAGTCAACTGTTGTCCTAGCCCTTAGCCCAGAATAAGAAAATGGTAACAGACAACTTACTTATAAAGAAAAAAATAACGAAAGCGCAGCAATTTGCAATGCAATCCTGAGGAACCAGGAGGGTATAACGGGCTCCGCTCCACAGGCATCTAAGAGTCACCACTCGTAAGAGTTAAATGGGCGACTTTACCTATTTTTACAACAGATATTTCTCATTATATGAGAAGACAGTATACCGAGTTCCGATTCAATATAAAAAAAACCTTTTCGTTATTAATAATTCTGTTCAGGAGTTAACTCCGATCCAAATGGACCGTTTTTGCAGGTTATCAAACTCATCCAATCTTTTATTTATTGTATTGCTATGTACAAGGAAATAAAACAAATATTGCGTCCGCTATCATCATAACGGGCTACATCTCTTCAGAAAGTGCTGTTGGGGTTAATTAATTGTCTGTATATTGGTCAGAAGGTCCCAACAAAGAATAAATAAATAATGGGCGTGTTCATAAAATAATAAATATATTCCTCTTGAATAAATAAAATAATAAAATTAAACTTCAATAAATAAATAAAATGACACTGTCAATTAATAATTGAAATAAATAATTGTTCATAAATAAAAAGTGTTCATAAATTAGAATCATAGTTATCGGAGTTCAATAGTACGGTATGACGTCACTGGAGATGATGTGCGGATCTCCATGCGGAGAGTTGGTAGCCGGGAGCTTGGATCTCGCTGGTACTGCTTGACTTGAGAAGGTAACCTAGGGTTATCGCAAGCTGCCTTAAATCTAGTAAAAAGTTCAGTACTTGCGGATAAATCCTAGTGCACCGAGATGTTGGGCTGGTTTTGGTGGATCTCTCGGAGCAGGCAGCAGGATACAAATTGCTAGGAGAACGACACTTGGCTTAATCTGCTGAGATGCCGAATCCTCCGGTTATCTGCTCACTATCTGGATACTAACTCACAAAACTCTAACGGTAAAAATTATTCCCGCGGGAAAGCTCCATTAAAACTTTAGTGCAGCGGGCTTTTCTCCCGCGGAAAAATATGATTTAAAACAAGCTCCGCTACAGCACTCCCCCCCTAGTGACGGAGTCACTGAAGCTAAGTCTGCGCGGGGGTTTCACTAGACGCCCTGTCCTGGTCCGGTATGAAGGTTTTACATGCGGAGGTGCGTTTACTTCTGGTCGTTGGTTCGGCTGGATGGACGTCTCCAACTTTGATGCAGGTGCGTGAGGTGGTTTCGGAGGCTTCGATGGGTCCATCCTTTCCGGGTTGTCTTCCTCGAGGAGATAAGCCGGCTTGACGCGGTCGACAGAGACGTTTACTTCCCTGTCACCAACCAGCAGGGTGAAGATCTTTTCTCCTCTTTTCTGAACCTTGTGCGGTCCTGTATACGGTGGTACGAGGGGTTTACGAATGGCATCTTCTCGTAGGAAAACATGCGTGCAGGTGTCTAGCTCTTTATGCCGGAATGTCTTCTTGTTTGAGGCTCGGGGCTCCGCTGGCTTTAAACGGCGTAAATCTTCCTTCAGTGATTGAAGTGCTGCATGAGGTTCCTGAGTTTCTGGGGCTCCGAGGAAATCGCCTGGTAGTCGGAGAGGGCTGCCGTACACTGCCTCAGCTACGCTACCGCTCATGTCCTCACGGAACACTGACCTTAGTCCAAGCAGGACTGTGGGTAGGACACGTTTCCACCTGGTCGATGAGAGGTGTGCCATCAAGGCAGCTTTAAGGCTGCGGTGCCACCGTTCAACGCATCCATTACTCTGCGGGTGGTAAGACGTAGTCCGTAACTTGGTGATGCCCAGGAGTGCACTCAATCGAAGGAACAGTTCTGCCTCAAACTGCCTGCCCTGATCGGTGGTAATCCTTTGAGGTGTTCCAAAACGTGCGATCCATGCGCTGTAGAAGGTTTCGGCGACAGTTGTTGCCGTTATGTCGGAGATCGGAACTGCCTCAGGCCAGCGCGTCGTGCGGTCCACCATTGTAAGGAGATAACGCATGCCATCGGATGGTAGCAGAGGTCCTACAATGTCTATGTGGACATGATAGAACCGATCTGCGGGTTTGAAAGTTCCGAGGGGTGCGGCTGTGTGTCGTTGCACCTTGGCTCTTTGGCACGGAATACAAGCTTTCGCCCATTTGCCCAGGTCTGTGTTCATGTCAGGCCAGAAATATCGCTGCGTAACGAGTTTTCGTGTCGCCCTAACTCCTGGATGGCTGAGACCATGAAGCCTTTCATATGTAGAGCGACGATATCCTGGTGGAACGTAGGGACGGGCGTTATCTTTAGACGTCTCGCAGAGAAGCAACTTGTCACTACCAGGTATAGGAAAAAGCTTGAGTTGGATGCTCGGGTTCTTCTTGAGGGTCTCGATGGTGTCGTCCTTCCGCTGTGCTGCTGCTAAGTCTTCCATGTTAGAAGGCAAATCAACTTCCTCTATTCGGGATAGAGCGTCAGCCACGATGTTGTCACTGCCAGGTTGGAAACGGATGTCGGTTGTAAACTGGCTAATTAAATTAAGATGGCGTATTCGACGGGGCGATGCCGTTTCCGACCGCTGGGAGAAGGCATGAGTTATGGGTTTGTGGTCGGTGACTATGAAGAAATTGAGTCCTTCGATGAGAGGTCGGAAATGCTTTATGGCCTCATAGATAGCGAGAAGTTCGCGGTCATAGGTTGAGTAATTCCTCTGAGTTTGAGACAGGGATTTCGAAAAGAAACCTAATGGTCGCCATTCACCCTCTTTCCTCTGTTGAAGGACTGCACCTATACCATGATCTGAAGCATCGCAAACTAAAGAAAGCTCGCCGGTAGCCGATGGGTGTGCTAGCTTTGCCGCTTCTGCTAGGCTCAGCTTGCTCTTCTCGAAGGCTTCGGCGGTCTCGGGTGTCCAAACGATTGGCGTCTTATCTCGCTTCTTGCCGTTATGCAGGAGTTGGTTTAGAGGCGCCTGGGTATGTGCGGCATGAGGTAAGCTCTTCCTATAAAAGTTTAGCATACCCAGAAAACGCCTGAGTTGGCAGATGGTTTCGGGGCGAGGAAAGTCTTTGATAGCCTGCACTTTGTTTGAAAGTGGGTAAATTCCTTGGGTGTCGACCTTATATCCGAGAAAGTCCACCTCTCGCTGACCAAAGATGCACTTTCCGACGTTTAGTGACAGGTTGAATTCGTCCAAACGCTTAAAGATTTCTCGTAGATGGTTCTCGTGTTCCTCGGGAGTTGTAGAAGCCACCAGGAAATCATCCAAGTACGGGAAGACGAATGGGAGATCTCGGAGCATAGAATCTACGAATCGCTGCCAGGTCTGCGCGGCGTTCTTCAGGCCGAAAGTCATCCGCAGAAACTCGAACAGGCCAAAAGGAGTAATCACCGCTGTCTTTTCTACGTCCTGAGAAGCAATAGGTATGTGGTGATAGGCGTGTTTGATGTCCAGAGTACTGAAAATGGATTTCCCATCGAGACGTGTGATAAAATCCATTAAGTTGGGCACAGCGTACCTGTCTGGGATGGTTAGGTCGTTTAAACGTCGGTAATCGCCACATACTCGGGAGACTGCCATCCTTCTTGGTGACGACATGAAGCGGGCTTGACCAGGAGCTTTTCGACGGTCGACAGATGCCTTCATTA
The DNA here is from genome assembly GCA_946811695.1 of Gonocerus acuteangulatus. Lineage (NCBI taxonomy): Eukaryota > Metazoa > Arthropoda > Insecta > Hemiptera > Coreidae > Gonocerus > Gonocerus acuteangulatus. The sequence continues at coordinate 73,714,740 of OX328128.1, forward strand.
ATCATCCGTTGGAACTCCTCCTTTACGACGGAGTACTTCTCAGGAGGAAGGCGTCTGGACTTGCTGCTAACCGGGTGGCCTTTAGTCTCGATCTGGTGCTCGACAATGTCTCTAGGAGGTCCACGAAGAGGAGTAGGCCTTGTGATGCCTGGAAACTCTCGAAGGAGATGGGCGTAGGGACAACTGCCGGGAATCGTGGAGATCGAAGGCACTGAGACTGTGGAGACCTTTCCGTTGGATTTGAGGCCTGTGTTTTGATCCTTGATCTGCATGCGCCGTATATCAACGGAGAGACAGTGGTGAAAAAGGAAGTCCGCTCCAAGGATTGGACGTCTGACATCTGCTATGACGAAAGTCCAAGGGTATACGCGTCGGAGACCAATGTCCAGGTGTAGGGTTCTCTCGCCGTAGGTTGGGATAGGGGTGTTATTCGCGGCAACAAGGGTGTATTCAGAAGCTTCCCGATGCTTGCGGGGATCGCGAGGCAGAATGGAGATGGAAGCACCAGTGTCCACAAGGAATCTCAGTCCTGTCCGTTTGTCAAGTATGAACAGACGGTGTTGTGGGTGGGCTTCAACGGCTGCCGCTTGTTCCGTTGGCCCCTCTAAAAATCCTCCTTCTCCTGAGATTTCCAGTCGCAAGGCGGTGTGCATTTCCTGGCCCTGCTCCTGAATTTCCTGTGGAAAAAGCAAAATTTCCGGCCTGGGGACTTTGAGCGACCACGCTCCCGAGAAGAGTCCCGTCGACTACCGCTGGAAGATCTTGTTCGCCGCCGAAGATCAGCTACCTCAGCGCGAAGACGCCTCAGCTCCTCCATGATGGCTGCGTTTGTGATGGGATCACCTGATGTTGATGCTACGGGTGTTGAGACTGCGTAGACTTCTGGTCGCTCAACCTCCATTATTTTGTCCGCGACAGAAGTTAGTGCGTCCACGTCTTCTTGTTTGGTGGCCGCTAAAATTTCCTGCACACGCGGAGGAAGATTTCTGCGCCACAGTGTTAAAACCATCTCCTGGCTGATTGTAGATCCCGCTAACTGTAGCATCTGGCGATATAGCTGCGATGGGCGTTGACTCCCTAGCTGTGTGTCCTGCAGAAGCTTCTTAATCCGCTGCGCCTCGGACTCACCATAAATTGTAATCAACCGGTCACGCAACTGCTTATAGGGATCTTCGTAGTTACCGGTGAGTAGGTCCGCCACCTGCGTCAAGACGTCAAGTTCAAGCCCAGCCACGACGGCTTGGAATTTAATTTGTGAAGACGTCACTCTTGACGTAGCGAAAACTGCGTCTGCTTGCAAGAACCATAGCGTGGGGTTTGATTTATAAAATCCGGGTAGACGCGACGTGGGGCCTGCGAAGGCAGATATGTCCGGCTTGACTTGCTCCTGCTCATCTGGCATGCTGACAATTTATTTAAAAAAAAAAAAAAACCAAAACAATAAACACTATCGGGGTCACCACTTGTTGGGGTTAATTAATTGTCTGTATATTGGTCAGAAGGTCCCAACAAAGAATAAATAAATAATGGGCGTGTTCATAAAATAATAAATATATTCCTCTTGAATAAATAAAATAATAAAATTAAACTTCAATAAATAAATAAAATGACACTGTCAATTAATAATTGAAATAAATAATTGTTCATAAATAAAAAGTGTTCATAAATTAGAATCATAGTTATCGGAGTTCAATAGTACGGTATGACGTCACTGGAGATGATGTGCGGATCTCCATGCGGAGAGTTGGTAGCCGGGAGCTTGGATCTCGCTGGTACTGCTTGACTTGAGAAGGTAACCTAGGGTTATCGCAAGCTGCCTTAAATCTAGTAAAAAGTTCAGTACTTGCGGATAAATCCTAGTGCACCGAGATGTTGGGCTGGTTTTGGTGCATCTCTCGGAGCAGGCAGCAGGATACAAATTGCTAGGAGAACGACACTTGGCTTAATCTGCTGAGATGCCGAATCCTCCGGTTATCTGCTCACTATCTGGATACTAACTCACAAAACTCTAACGGTAAAAATTATTCCCGCGGGAAAGCTCCATTAAAACTTTAGTGCAGCGGGCTTTTCTCCCGCGGAAAAATATGATTTAAAACAAGCTCCGCTACAGTGCTAAAAAATATTCGAAGATGAAAGAAAATATCTTTTAAGAGTAAAGATTATTGAAGAGGCTCTTAGGACCTAAGCCGGGAAGAGCAGACGGCTGACCTAAATGGAAAAGAAATTGTGATGGAGGGGCATAACCAACCCCCCCACTCTAATGGGGTTGGCATAAATTAATAATCTAAACAGATTTATAAGAAAATTCTTCTTTAATTAGTCTATCCGCTGTAATAGCTTGATTTAAAAACTTAATAAATTATTTAGAATAATTTCTTAGGCTCTAGATCGGCGTTGTTAACGAATTCCCAGCGCAGTTCTGTTTTGTAGCGATTGAAAGGTTGAAGTTAACTCTTTTCCGACCTGATGAAAGAAAGTAAACCCGCTTATGGCGTCAACCTGTTGACACAAACTGGAAGGGTTGAGAGGAAATGTTAACAGTAGATATGTACCCATTTCTATGTATATATGCATGCTCATGTATATACATACACATACAAAACATAGAATGTGCCCCTACAGTAACCCTGTAATGAAGCCATTAAATTGTGTGCTGCATCATTCATTAAGACTTGGTGAATTAAAGTATTTTATCGTCGCTAATTGCCACAAAGCAGAAGCGCCATAAAATAAATAATTTTTTTTATTGTACAAAAATGTATTTTTTTTTTATAATTTACAGAAAATTGTATCAAATCATATAAACCGCATAAACTAAAAGCTGAAATAATTTTTTATGTATAAATTTTTAACTTCAATGGTTTTTTAATGTATCAATTGATTTGAATGTAAGGCATGCTTCCTTAAAATATTCATTAAAACCTGAATTATGTATATCAAAAAGTTATTTTTCTGAAATTTGACAATTTTTGTAATTTTTTTAAATAATTTTTCTACCTTCTTTAAGGAATTGACACCCGTGTATAATGTGATGTGTTTTTTTTTTTTTTTTTTTTTTTTTTTTTTTTTTTTTTTTTTTTTTTTTGTGTTACGTTGTCATAACTGGGTCATGGGCATGATGAGCTGTTCATAGAATGCGTTTATAGTCCCTTGTCCAGTTATTTATTGTGTTGTGTAGAATTCAGTATATTTATGTATTCTTGCTAAGTGATGTTTTATGTTTGTTATACATGACAAAAATGCACGTCCTTTTATTGGGGTTTGCCATAGTGTTGCCAGTTTTATACACACACATATATATATGTGTGTGTGTGTGTGTGTGTGTGTGTGTGTGTGTGTATAAAACTGGCAACACTATGGCAAACACCAATAAAAGGACGTGCATATATATATATATATATATATATATATATATATATATATATATATATATATATAATGTTGTAGATGCTAAGTTGAAAACTAAGATGTTCTAGGTATATAGTTGGTAACAGCTTATTCAGTCTTCAATATTTTTGTATTTTATATTACATTTTTGTCGTGGAAACGTTTCGGCTATGAGCCATTTTCAATCCAATTGTCTGTATGATTTTTGCATTTTTTTTTTAATATATATATTATATTCTTGTATATTGTATTCTTGTGTGTATAAAACTGGCAACACTATGGCAAACCCCAATAAAAGGACGTGCATATATATATATATATATATACAGGGTGTCCCGTAAATGTCTAGTCATATTGTGTGGGGTGATAGAAGCCCCTTAGGGGAACAAAAAATGTTCTATGACGATTTCCCGAATTCTCGCCCATAAGGGAGAAAACGTCGTTTTATGGTTTTTTCGAGACAAACGTACTTTTTAGAAGAATAATCGTTGTAGCTCCGTCCCAGGTGGTTCTACTAAAAAGGGTGTGAAACCAATCGAAAGCTGAGTAAATTTACTATAAGACTAGTTGGGAGTAAACGTAAAAATGAATGAATGTAAGTATGTATATCTTACCAAAAGAAGGCAATTCTAAATTTCCTGACATTTTATTGATATTTCTTTCCAGCGTTACTCCTCAATAAGCAGGATCTGAGATTTCCGGGTTTCAGAAAAACTTCCCCATTTAACCAGCTTTCCATTCATGTATCACAACCCTGTGTTATTGAAGTATTTGAACGATTTAAGAACAAAAGTTTTAAAAAAAACATGGATCTGTGAAAAGAAAATTATATTTTTTTCTTCAATTTATTCAAAAAGCTGAAGGAAATATTTTTTTTATAAATGTTTACATAAATATTAAGTAAATATTTACTTAAAAGAATAAAAAAAATTACTTCCACGGATATAAAAAAAAATCTTAAAACAGTAAATAAATAAAATACACATTTATTTTGAATTTATTAATTCAGGTAACTAATACTGGGTCCAGGAGGCGGCCATTAAGGAACCCCAACCATACATTAACCTCAAAAATTACTATTTTTACCTATATCACGCATTTGAACACATTTTTACAGGACTATGTACATATTATTTATGAGGGATAGAATTTTTAATTACCACAACAAAAACGCATGGGCTCAGAATCCCAGTGAGTTTCACAAGCGTAGCCATCAGTATTAATTTAAGGTAAAGCATTCGTTTTCTAAATATAAGTACCTGTAAAAATGTGTTCAAATGTATGATCTAGGTAGAAATAATAATTTTTGAGGTTAATGTATGGTTGGGGTTCCTTAATGGCCGCCTCCTGGACCCAGTATTAGTTACCTGAATTAACAAATTCAAAATAAATATGTATTTTATTTATTTACTGTTTTAGGAATTTTTTTTTATATTCGTGGGAGTAATTTTTTTTTATTGTTTTAAGTAAATATTTACTTAATATTTATGTAAACATTTATAAAAATAAATATTTCCCTTCAGCTTTTTGAATAAATTGAAGAAAAAAATATAATTTTCTTTTCACAGATCCATGTTTTTTTTTAAACTTTTGTACTTAAACCGTTCAAATACTTCAATAACACAGGGTTGTGATACATGAATGGAAAGCTGGTTAAATGAGGAAGTTTTTCTGAAACCCGGAAATCTCAGATCCTGCCCATTAAGGAGTAACGCTGGAAAGAAATATCAATAAAATGTCAGGAAATTTAGAATTGCCTTCTTTTGGTAAGATATAAATACTTACATTCATTCATTTTTACGTTTACTCCCAACTAGTCTTATAGTAAATTTACTCAGCTTTCGATTGGTTTCACTTCCTTTCTAGTAGTACCACCTGGGACTGAGCTACAACGATTATGTTTCTAAAAACCACGTTTGTCTCGATAAAACAATAAAACGACGTTTTCTCCCTTATGGGCGAGAATTCGGGAAATCGTCAAAGAACATTTTTTGTTCCCCTAATGGTCCTCTATCACCCCTCTCAATATGACTAGACATTTACGGGACACCCTGTATATATATATATATATATATATATATATATATATATATATATATATATATATATATATATATATGTTGTAGATCCTAAGTTGAAAACTAAGATGTTCTAGGTAGATGGTAACAGCTTATTATTATATTATTATAATAATAATATTAATAATATTATATTATTATTATTATTAATAATAAACTAAAAAATATCAAATTAATAATTAATAGTCTGAAGATTATAATATATACATATATAAAAATAATGCAAAATCATACAGACAATTAGATTGAAAATGGCTTATAGCCGAAACGTTTCCACGACAAAAATGTAATTAAAATATAAAATAATTGAAGACTTAATAAGCTGTTACCAACTATACACATGTGTGTGTGTGTGTGTGTGTGAGTTTGTGTGTTTGTGTAATTAATATTCTCCCTGCTCACTACCTATTTCAACCCGTTTCATGGATCAAAGACACCGAACCCACATGTACAAAAAATCTGTCCATCTATACGACCACCAACATTTTGTCGGCTACAGGTTCAGCTCTGGCTAATGGGTACATTTGAAAATTTGTAAATTCTAAGAATGCATCATTTGAATAATAGGCTTTGAATTTCAAACAAAGTAATGAGTATAATCCTTAGAAGTAGATTCCTCTCAAAGAAGACCAAGCTAAGTATATACAAGACCCTCGTAAGGCCAGTTATTTCATATGGCTCAGAGGCTTGGGCAATGACCAAAAGTGATGAGAGGATGCTTAGTGTGTTTGAGCGAGGAGTCCTCAGGAGGATCTACGGCCCAGTAAAGATAGGTGAAGTGTGGAGAAGAAGGAAAAATAGGGAACTCAGCACTCTATTTGCCGACCTCGACATTGTTACCTTCATCAAGCTTGGAAGGCTAAGGTGGGCAGGGCATGTAGCCAGAATGGATGACACGGAAATACCTAAAAAAGTTATGACTGAGGACCTGCACTCCACAAGACGAGTAGGAAGGCCGAGGATCAGATGGCTGGACAGCGTATCCAACGATGCCAGAACTCTGCTTGGCGTTAGGAACTGGAGAGCTGCAGCAGAAGACAGAGCCGACTGGCGGAGGCTCTTAGAGGAGGCCCAGTCTCGGTGACGGGACGTCGTGGCACATATGATGATGATGAATGAGTATAATCAAAGTATATATTGAGTAATTGAAAAAGACAAGCTAGGAGTAAAATCTTCAAGTACAACAGAATTGATGGATGTTTGAGGAAGATAAAAATTGAGGGAGTAAGCAATTTCTGTTTCTTCAATCAGTAATAAATTGGTATATCAGCTATTCATTTTTAAAGGAAATTTATTAGAATTTCGAATAGGCCACCTTCCACCTACTAGGACATTTTAACCGTTTTCCGGGAGGTTTTAAAAAATACCAGAGCAAGCATGTGGTCCAGTTGGTACCATGCAATTGGTAGGTACTCTTCTTAGCCAGTTCTTTCGTGTTCTCATGTATGTTGAATCCTAAGCATTTTAAGTATAGAGAAAATTGTAAATATTTTAGTGTAAAATGGTGAGTTTTAAGGTTACTCTGGACACCTAGTAGACCAGGGTAAATCTAGAAGACATTTTTCGATGTTATAGGCACTTTTTACACTTCCTCACTAAAACAAAATTTCTGCTGAAGCCCCCTCAGCCGCCCCCCCCTTATATACACCCATGGTGACCACTTAACACTGATGGCCAAGGGTCCGGGGCCCGATTCCCACTAGGGGTAGTTTTTCTTTAGAAAAATGAAAAGGCATCAACCCGATCCTGGCTAGAAAAGGGTAGTTACCTATAGATAACCCGTCCTAAAATTCTTTGTTAATAATCATTGACGTTAAAATTCAACGTGTGTACTTGATATACTAAAACAAGTTATGAATTCGCTCGACTTGGGATTAGCCATTCAAAACTTACTCACGAGTACCTCATGTCAACACAAGAGGGACCTTTATGTGAAATTTGTAATACTGAACTGACTATAAAACATATTCTAACAGACTGCATACGACGACAAGACTTAACCATACCATTCAACATGTGTGAACTTCTCGCTGAAGGTAGCCAGTACATAGACAGTATCTTGACTTATTCACCAAATACAGGATTATACGATCTCATATAAGGGTCCCGAAGACAGGTTAATGAACTCAATTTTTATTCCATGAATAAGTTATTATTCATTGTAGTTTAAAATTGAAATTTATTTTAATAATTTTATTCTTAATAATATTTTAATTGTAAACAAATACAATTATCACTTTATCCCTGCTTTCTTAGAAGACTTACCTTAGTGAGCTTATTGTACACGAAACGAAGCACTTACAATAAAATAAAATAATAATAAATCAAGTTAAAATACAAAGCAAATTATCATAAATTTAAGACCAACTAAAAACTTACTTTCAATACCTTTCATACAATAGAGTCGATCATTTAATTTATAATTCTAAGTTGCCAGGAACATTTTTAATTGTTTCCCGACGACGGTTATCTGTCCTGGGCCTAACGATGTCTGTGTATAACGATAGAAATTTATGCGACAAATGATGATATCGTTATAAAAAGAATCCTCCATACATCCTTTCCTGTGTTAGAAAGGGGATATTCTGAGAGTAAGCGTAAAATCAATATGGTATTCCCTTTTTATTATGTCAGAAATGACATTACTACCTCACTGGAATCCACTTTAGCTTATAGGCGTGCATCACGCATTCCAAAGAGCAACACACTGAGAACAGCTGTTGAAACAGGTGTGCGTTCCTCTATGGGCCACGCCCCTTCTGCCTTCGGCCGAAGTCGGCTCTCTCCGCCTCCATTCGGCGCCCAATCCGCCCCACCTCGCTCAGTAGCCAGCAGAACGCCTTCGAGTGAACATATGGCTAAATCCAAGGAGAAAAAGAGAGTTACACTTGTCAGCCCAAAGGACACAGAGGTGAAAGAATCAAGAGAAAATAAAACCCCACTGGATATATAACCTCATTTGATGTTGTGTGCATTGTCGTCGCCTGCATTTTGGTGTTGTTTGTTTAGTGCATGTTGTTTTTTGTTGTCGTGAAGTTCCGAAAGCCCCTAAATCACATAGGCCTTGTAGTTAAGACGTAACGCGTTTGCTTTTTGTCCCCAAAAAAGTATTGCGCTTTTTGCCCGGAAAATATGGATATAAACGCAATAGCAATTATCAAAACATAACCTGCGTTTTGTGTGCTTCTGAAACCCCCAGTGCACAAAATTGATAGCATGCTTGATCTGTTTTTGTATAGGTTTCCTTGATTTTTCATCACTAACTGTAAACTGTTGTTATTATACAAGAAAAATGTAGACAGTGCAGCAAACTGCTACAAGACATATACTTACAGACTACCGAGTACCAAAACATTTACACATACATGCTCACAGATCTTTCATTTTTTTTTTTTTGAACGGATGGTAGCCATAACTTGGACTGTGGATATTTAAGCACTTACACACTGGACATATGCTTATTTATTTATTTTTCTTAAAATTGACTTTTATTTTCCTGTCAGTTTTCATTTCTTATTGTTTTAATTACAATTTATTATTTTAAATACTTATTATGAATATGACGTGTATATGGAATTAAGTACGTGTGGTGTAATAGGAACGTGTCCAATTAAAATCCTAAGTAGCCAAGCACCTTTTTCCCGCGTACAAATCCAAATAAGTATAACCAGAAATTAACGTAAATACTTTTGCTAATTCATATTTGTAACGAACAGCTGGATGACCTTTTTTACTTCATTGTATTGTTGAGTAAACCCCAACTTAATGAACCTATTTGTTTTGTACATCATATATTACTCATTTGTTTGACGAGTTTTGTTGCAAGGACAAACACGTCCAATTGTTTGTTATAGGAATGCTATGTATAGAGTTTCGTGGTGAAAACACTAAAATTGTGGCCGATATATATATATATATATATATATATATATATATATATAATATTATTAATAAATTTAAAATATTTTTATTGTCTTTGCGATTATGTTTCTATGGCTTCTCATACATCATTTTTTCAACTTAGAAATTAAAATTTTTGTTTTAACATTTTTCTTTCCAATGAAGGGCCGTTTTTAATGAGCGAAGTAGCAAGAGCGCGTTATTGGGGCAGAAAATTGCAAATTGGCTTCATAAATTTATTTAGTGTTTTTAATACGTTCAATATTTTTTTTTAACACACACACACACACACACACATATATATATATATATATATATATATATATATATATATATATATAAATACATATATATCGGCCACAGTTTTAGGTTTTTCACCACGAAACTTTATATATAGCATTCATATAACAAGGAATTGGTCGTTTGTCCTTGCAACAAAACTTGGTAGATAACGTGCCAAACAACTGACTAACACATTTAACATATATATATATATATATATATATATATATATATATATATATATATATATATATATATATAACATTTTCTAAATTACGATTTTTGGGAGGGATTATCTACAATTTACTTTCGGAGTACTGAAAATACGATCCTATTAAAATTAAATTAAACTTAAACTATTATTTATCAAAACTGTTCACGATTAAAACGAAAAAAATAATTATTGTCTATTCCTGTATCATAAACAGTATTCAATCAATTTATATTCTCTTTATTGTTGCATGACCTCATGATTAAATCAGAAAGTGCTGACTAGAAACTCTCGTTTCAGAAATAAATTATTACGAAAATAACGGTGGCTCAATTTTTTTTATATCTAGGGACACGACAGTGCGCCAGGCCAAGCAGTGTGTACATTACACTAAGTGTTAGAGCCGATTTTTACCCTCTCATAAGTTTAAACTAGTTAAAGATGTATTCATGAAAGATTTCGCAGGTATTCTACTAATAGATGTGGGTAAAATTGAAAAGTTTCATAATTCTACATTGAATAGTTTCTGATATATAGGCGACGGAAAATTTATACTACTAACTCACTGACTGACTTTCTTATCAAAATTATTAGGCACTTCCAAAAAAGCTTGAGACGTTTGCAGGATGATAAACAAAAAAAAATCAGTCCCGTAACAGGCTGCGAGGGCCCTGAGGGACAAATACTGTAGAGGTATTTGATTAATGACCATACGACGCACTAGGGAGATAGGGTGGTCAGTACTATGTTCCGGCCGCCGGATAGTACCCTTCGACTGCTAGGGCCTTTAACACCAAACATTTTCGGATCGATTAATAAAATATTTTATTCGACTCCTTTCTTAACTCCATACATTCTATGAATATTGAACTTTATTCAACGACTATTTTTCCACTTTTCTCGAAAACGGTTAAAGATATCGCATTAAAAATGGTGTAAAGATATTTTTTTCGCGAAAATTTCGCTCCAAAAACCATTTTCCGGTGGACAGAGTCAGTCCCGTAACAGGCCACGAGGGCCCAAAGGCGAATATACTGTAGAGGTATGTGATTCTTGACCATACAGAACACTAGGGAGATAGTGTGATCAGCACTATGCTCAGGCCTCATGATTTTCCCCTTTACAGGTACCAATTAATTAAATAATTAATTAAAGGCTGGGTGGGCCTAGAGACGATCTGAGACACCAAATCCAACCCTCGAAAGACGATACTAGAACGTAAAAATCGTTAGTGCGTGCTCGGGTTTAGAACCTGAGTCCTCCAGATCATTAGTCGAGTGCCTTATCCTCGAAAAGAGTCATTGGCAGGTCAATGAATTATTTACACTGGTAATTTTATTATTGCACAAAAGTCAATTATTTTTTGTGTTATGTCGAGGTTGTCCATTAGTGCCTCTTTCAGGGTCTTTGGTATTCCGTGGGCTTCTCTTTCTTTATGAAAACAGGACAGCGGAGGAGAATATGTTCGACGGTTATGATGTCCTGGCAAGTGTCGCAAATCGGTGGGTGTAAGTGCTTGTGGGTCAATTTAATGTGCCCAATACGCAGTCTTGTTAACTATTATATATATTATATATATATATATATATATATATATATATATCTTGACATTGATTTGGCTGGACGCTGGTGGTACTGCATCCAAATAGGAAAACCAACAAACTCCAAGGTCTCCACCACAAATGAGACCTTTCATTTGTGGTGGAGACCTTGGAGTTTGTTGGTTTTCCTATTTGGATGCAGTACCACCAGCGTCCAGCCAAGTCAATGTCAAGATATATATATATATATATATATATATATATATATATATATATATATATATATATAATAGTTAATCGAGTAGCCCTTTGTCCAGTGCCTAACGCGGCGGTCCTCGTGCGGGCTGGACTTGATTCATCTATTGGCCCTCTGAATGAGTTATTTATTACAGCGTGGATGTTTAGAAAGCCACTAGTTACTCAGATGCTGATGTGTCGTGTAAAAAAAGGTAATTTTATTGATAAACATGGCTTTAACGTTCATAAAAATAAATGATAAAGCCATGTGGCACAGCTAAATAGTCTTTTTGACCAACACTCGTTAAACTATTGATCGGCCGTGTGACGTCGCGAGTATGAATATTTTAAACCTCTATGCACCGGCTAATTTTAGCAATTGCTAACTCGGCCTATTTCTAAAATAAAAACAAAATACGGAATAAAAAATGATGATATCCATCACTTTAGGATTTGTAGCAAAAAAAAGTTACAGCCCCACTCACAAATAACTGATTTTGCTAATTTTCGCGATAATGCCTATAAGGACATCGGCAATAGTTCGACAGTAGAAAACTCATCCTGCTTCCCAAGACGTTGGATATTTCTATGATAATAAAAGTTTATTTTTAATTTTAAAAGTTTTTAAAATAAAGGACAAATTTCAAGAGAAGGGGGAAGTGTTTACTTCAGAAATATAATCATATGAATCAACCACCTGGGACGAATGCTGGGACGAATAACAAAATGCGTCCTACCAAAAAAACATTCTATTAGAGTAAGGACTGCTCAGAAATAGTTGTGCTGCATCCTGGGTATTGAAAAGAGTAATTTACACTTGTGTCTTGCTTCACAGAATAAAATCACACTAACATTAGGACTGATTATACATATATATATATATATATATATATATATATATATATATATATATATATACAGGTGTGCACGCGTCAGATTGTGGAAACGGAAACGGGTCCGTATATAACGTGGTAAATCTTCACTGAACCCCTGCTTTAACACACAATCCTTACTAACGCTCACTAAGATGAGGGCTTAGTACCATTTTGGCCAACCGTAGTACCATTTTGGCACCCATGACCGTGCCATGAGCCCCTAAGCACCAGAATGGTCACTGGCTCGGAAGTGTTAAAAGCACCCCTACGGTTTCCTTCCAGGGGAGAGTCAAGCGGGGGACTTAACCTGATCTCTCAAGGAGGGCAGGTTTGACTAGATATATACAGCTGGATTTGTAGATAAAGAGGATGTTACAAAAATCTCTGGTGTTTCAGGAAATGCAGCAGCAAGTAAGGTCTTTCAAGTCGATGGCCGATTGAACTATCGATTAACATTGTTACGTCACGGAAATTAATATTTTAAAAGAAACGCTTTATTTTACCCATACCTAATGTTTAGGAGGTCTGGAAAAAAATACGCAGACGTTTTGACTTTAATATTTACATTTTAGCGCAATTTGTTCCACCCATTTTAGCGCGCTTCTTCCGATTCCCCATTGGGAGGAGACCAGCTTATAACACAATACGGAATTGCTTATAAGAATGTCCAACGTATGAAACCCTATAAATCACAAAAGTAACATGTCTAAGTAGCCAAACTCTGGAAGGTGATTCTTGACATAATTTTCAACAAAAAAGTTCATTTGAAGTGTAAGGCCCCGTATTCCATTGGAAATGGAGTAATTGAATAAAGATGAGAGAAAAGGATGGATGTCCAACACACGACTCGTCATTTTCACGACTGGTCATTTACACGACTCTTAAGATAATTCCCGCAAGGTCTAAGACCTAGTGGGGTGAAGGGTTTGTAAGGGCCGGCTTACCTCTAACCGGAAGGAGTCCATACCCGTTCCCGAGATCTCTGCGCAGATTATTGTCGAAGGTAGGTCAGCTCTAATATTCTCTATCTCTCCCCAAAATGATAATAGTTGATAAATCTGACTCTCTCACACTCGACCTTTTCTCTTAGCGATGTTTGTGATATTTATGAATGCAACAGTATCCTTAGAATAAATAATAGTTTTGAAAGGAATTCCGCTTCTCTAAAATATCCCCCCCCCCTTCTAAAGTAAATCCAACCCGTGCTAATCGGTTCCTTTCAAAAGTATCGTCCGATTCTAAAGGAAAAAGGAGATATGTCCAATTTTCTATTTTTTTAAGGTACACATATTTTTTATTCAATAAGAAAGGACTGCTCCAAAACAGTCCAATATAATTCTAATTGGACGCCTTTAAACGGAAAGGAACCAAGCGTCATTTTTAACGAAATTGAGTTTTTGGTGCTATCTTGTAGAGAATTAGCGAATTTATATAGTAATAAAAAACTGGTTAAAATATAATGTTGTCATTAAAGCAAGAAAAAATACCCAAAAAAAGTGAAATGGTGTATCCAGTATGCTGTAATAAACAGAAAGGAATCAAGCACCATTTTTATCAATAACTATAAAAATAAAACCCCATACCATAACAACAGTTTATTTTAATTAGAGAAAATGAATGAAACATTTGAGATAATAAAGGAATTTTAGACCCACAAAAAACATTAAACCCAATTCTCTAAAGAATGAACAGATGGAACTTGGTTACTTTCCGTTTAATGGCGTCCAATTATGCCATTATATATTTATGTATCATTAAAAAACCATCCTATCCTACGTATATTTCAAAATTTGTTCAATTTTAACGAAAGGTATAAAAATCAACGTAACTAAATAAATAATAACTTACTTATGCGGCTCTACAGTCCAAGATGGGCTTTGGCCTCCCGAACAATCTTTCTCCATTCTTCTCTATCCTGGACCTTTCTTCTCCAGTCAGCAACTCCAAATTGTCTAAGATCTTCCTCCAAGTCCTTATGCCAAGTTTTCCTTGCACGTCCTCTCTTCCTCTTTCCTGGGAACGGTTCTCTTATGACCTTCTTCACCATCCTATCGTTGGGTAACCTTTTGACATGGCCAAGCCAACTAATTCTCCTTGACTTGACGAACCTTACGATATCCTCATGGTTATTTAGTTCATCCAGTTCTCGGTTACTCCTTATGCGCCAGACACCTTGCTCGCAAATGGGGCCAAAAATGCGTCGCATCACTTTTCGCTCAAAGACTCTAAGCGCCTGCAGGTCCTTTGTGCTAAGCGTCCATGTTTCAGCACCATAGCACACTACCGGTCTGATAAGTGACTTGTACAACTGCAACTTGGTACGCTTGGAGAGCAGCGTCGACTTCATCAGGTTCACTAGGCCGTAATAAGCTTTATTGCCACGTATGATATGTGAAATGATCAAGTCCTTCGAAATTGTAATCGTTATGTGTTAGATTGCGTGGCCTTCTTCTCACTTCGGACGCTGACATAACCATGTATTTTGTTTTTGACTAATTTATCTCAAGTCCAACTTTTTTACTTTCATGGTCCAGCTTGGTGAGTACCTCTCTTAAAACTTTCAAAAACCACGTACTTCTTGCTAAAACCAGGATGTCGTCTGCGTTACCGAGAATCTGGTATGAGCGGTAAGCCAATGAACCGTTTGCATCTAAACTTCCTATCGCTTTGTGGAGCACTAGGTTAAAGAGGATTGCTGATTGGGCATCTCCTTGTCTCACCCCCGAGGTAAACTCTATATTTTTGCTTATACGGTTACCAACGAGCACACTGGCCTGCGTTCGGGACATTGACATTTTTATCAAATTAATAAGCTTAAGAGGTATGTTAAAGTCTTTCAAGGCATTGAATAGCTGTACTATGTCAACTGTATCGAAAGCTTGCTTAAAATCAATTAAGAGCATATGAACATCTGTGTTTAATTCATAACATTTTTCTAGGACTTGCCTCAGGACAAATATCTGATCAGATGTGCCTCTGTTTGGGTGAAATCCACACTGATAATCCTTGAGGATCCGCTCCGAGTAAATTTTAAGCTTCGCAGTCAAAAGATTTGACAGGATTTTATACGCTACATTTAAAAGCGTTATGCCTCGGTAATTTTGGCATACAGTCTTGTCTCCTTTTTTAAAGATTGGAATTATATGCCCCATACAGCAGTTTTCAGGCATGCTTTCTTTATTCCATACTTCAAAAATGAGGTCGTACAACCTTCCATTCAGGTATTGGCCACCATTCTTAAAAACTTCAGCTGGAAAGATGTCCTCGCCAGGGGCCCTATTACATTTTAAGAGGTTCAGGAAGTCACGGTAACCAGTTCCCTGTTCGACAAGGCACTGCCATCCCTACTATTGAATGTCATTTCTCCATTCTGGGTTTTGCTATTCAAAATGTCTTGGAAGTGCTCGGCCCATCTATCCAGAACAAGCTGGTCTTCACCAATCAGTAAACCATCCTTGTTACGGCATATATCCATCCTCGGCTGAAAGCCCTTCCTCATCCTTCCATATTCTCAATCCTCCTCCTTAACCATTCTCGTTTCTTGCTTCTGCAAATTTTTGTAGCATTTCTTCTGCTAAGAAGGTATTTTTCTCTGTTGCCTCTGGTATCTCTTTGTATCATTACCAGCCTATTATTATTCTTTAATAAAATGGCTTTAGCACATTCCTCGTCAAACCATTTACCATTTCTTTTGGGAACATCTTCTCCTAGTACCTGATCGGCCGTCTCTTCAATAATTGCCTTCAAATTATTCCATTCCTCTGTTGGGTCGTTTGGTTCAGCGCCATTCCCCATTGTGCTCCTCAGAGTTTCCTCGAAAGACTCCTTCAGTTCCTGGCAATTTAACTTTTCAATATTCCATCTTTTTCTTTTCACTCTATTGTCTTTCTGGACATTGGATAATCTGTGCCTAAATAGAGTTTTAAGGAGGAAATGATCAGAATCACAGTTAGGTCCTCTACATGCCCTAACATCAGTTATAAAAGATGCGTGTCTCCATGATATCAAAACATAATCTATTTGTTTAACACCTCCACCTGGAATTTTCCATGTGCCCAAATGGATGCGCTTGTGCTGAAAAAAGGTGCTCTTAATCTTAAAGTTACAAGCAGCAGCAAACTCTGCTAAGCGCTATCCATTATCAATAATAATCAATAAGCTAAAAATGAATATGCTGCAATAAGGTTTCAGCTATGAAAAATAAACATAAGTATCGAAAGGTTCGCAGACTTCCTTGGTTTAAATCAGTTCTGAGTCATGAACGAGTTAACCCCAAAAGGAAGGATGACGAACTATCGTTAATCAAACCATTCTTACATTAAATTCATGCAAAAAAATTTTATTATTAGTGTTCATTGATTATTTATGACGTTGTTTATTCTTTCTTGACGAGACTCAAATAACCGTTTGTATGCAGATATCAGAATAGAGCGTCATCATCTTCGTTCAGATTGGGCTTGACGCTTCCTGTGTACCCGTTGTGCGGTATGGATCTCAAGTACTTCCGGTAGTAAGTAGGAAGGCAAGATTCTTCAGCTCCTTCAATCCACTCGTCGAGGTAAATTTTGGAAGGGCGGTACTTCCGTCTGGGCTTACCTTTGTATATTTCCGGGTTGGGGGGCTCCTGAAAAATAATTCATATACTCTCATATAAATATATATATATATATATATATATATATATATATATATATATATATATATATAAATATAAAATAAGGGGTGTGGAGAATGAACAATAAAAGAAAAATAAAGAAAAGAGAATAATAATAAAGAAATATATAAGCAATTAATAAAATAAATAAATACAGAATTAAACTTATAATTTTAATGTTAGTAATAAATAGTAATCATAATGATATTTTTGGAGTTTAAATCTGAGCTATATTATCCTGAAATTATGAAACTTTGGCTTGGGAGTTATGTGTGGTATAACTATATTTTATTATATGTCTTTGTCATCATAAGTATGTCAGTATGGTATCAATATGTGGGCTCCTATCAGATAACAGTTCACTGAGGCTTCGAGGAATCTGTAAGTTGTCTCTATTAAGGCAGTCTGTTAGTAAGTATTTTATAGTTAAAGGTTTTTTTTTTTATTTGTTTATTTGAAATCTGTACATAAATCATTTAGTACAATCGTCAAGTTTGTTGACACAGATATTACATAAAAGTTGATTATAACGGTAAAATTAAAACAAAATAAAAATAATGAGGTAATAAAAATAATGAGGTAGTAGTTAAAGGTACGTTGCATGCCTCACATAGTGGTTTGTCTTGCCTTGCGAAGAGGTACGAATGGGTGAGTCGTGTATGTCCGATCCTAAGTCGTGTTAGTATTACTTCGTCGCGTCTTGTCCTTAATTCTCCTGACGAATATGGCTGTATACTGCACAATATTTCCCCGAGGTGGTGATCTTGTTTGCAATATCACGTTGCTTGCCATCTAGTCAAAATAGTATGTGTTCTTTTGGTTGTAAGTCTTGTGATGTAAGTAAGTGCTGGTCATGTGGACGGCTAGTTGTAGCAAGTTTTGCCTGGTCGTCGGCTTTTGAAGTCTCTCCAAGGTTCTTATGACCAGGAACCCATACCATTGTTACCATTGTGTGTAAGTCTTTCTACAAGAAGTAGTGTGATACTTCTTGTAAAATTTTAATGAGGATCGGTTTGGTGGTGTAGATGTTCTTTAAGGAGAGTAAACAACTTAAGGAGTCTGTACACAGTATTATGTGCGGTATTGTAGTCTGTACGTTGGATAGGCCCAAAAGTATGCCGTGCAGCTCTGCTGTATATATACTTGCATCTACTGGGAGGCTGATGTTGTATATACTTTCTCCTAAAACAGCAGCTGCACTCATGCCACTTGCTGTTTTGGACCCATCCGTGTATATTATTGGAGCATACAGAGTCCTTGTCAAGTTGTTAAATGAAACCATGTAGTAGTTTTGAGATGATGCGTCGGCTTTTTTTAAATTTTGTCATTGTCAAGTCGATTCTTAGGTTGTTTACTCTCCAAGGTAGGATTGAGAGGTTTCTGTAAGGATATGTAGGTGTATTGATCAATGTAGCATTTTCCGTGGAATCGGATTAGGAGTGGTTTCTGCCTTGGTTGTTCCTGTATATATTTGTTCATGTAAGGGTTGTTTGAAAACATGTTTACGCAAGTGGTGTTCAAAGTTTTTGATCTCACGATAAATTTAAGACAAATCATCTGACGTCGATAATCCAACGAAGGTTCTCCAGATTCTGAATAAAGGCTAGTTATTGGACTCGACCTGAAAGCTCCTGTTGCAAGTCTTATACCTGTGTTGTGTATTGAGTCTAATGCTTTCAGTGTTGTAGAACTGGCAGATGAATATGCTATGCAGCCGTAATCCAGCATAGGCCTGGGGAAGGCTCGGTAACACTTTAGCATGGTACATTTGCCAGCTCCCCATTTAGTATTGCAAAGAATTTTTAAGAAATTCAGCGAATTGTTACATTTGTTAAGAATACTTTTGATATGGGGTCCCCATATCAATTAATGTTCAAGGAAACGTAATGTTCTTATGGCAACACAGCCGAAAGTCATTAAATAATTTCGTAGAGTAAGTTCGTTATTAGTCTCCATTGTGCAAAAAAGTCAATTAAAAAAAATCTGTGAAGAATTTCTGAATATCAAACTATTTCGATGTTTGAAGCATTTATTCCACCAACTAACAAGGGAATATTCCCAAGTGTCTGGAACTGTATATTAATTAAATACGTGAAAATAATCGATACGTATTTTTTTATATCGACCCAATTTATGTATATACACACAGCTGCTCCCAAAATGTGTGTGTGAAAAAACAAAATGAAAGTGAGTTTTTTCAGGGGTATTTAGGCAAGGAAATGTACAATAAAAAGGAATAAATATATATGTATATATTAGATAGATAGATAGATATACTCAGGGCCCCTATCTTATTTTTGAGGGGAAAGCAACTCGACCTAAAAGATCTATTGTGCCCCTGACATTCTGATGGGTCACTTATAGCAGCCCTGCATCCCTGACAAACCCTCTGATCTTCTGAGGTGTGAGCTCAGAGTCTCTTCCTGGGTCAGTTATTCTAACAGATCCTAGGTACATAAAGCGCCTGCGTGAGAGTACGGTGCAATCACATATCATGTGTGCGGGTGTTTCCTCCTCTATCCCACATAACCTACATAGAGAGGTTGTAGCCAGGCCCATATTGTATAGATGTTTATTCATCTTAGCATGACCTGTGTAAAATGTATATATTACTTATGTATATATTACTGTATATATTACTTACTTTTGCAAGCACGTAGCTTAGAACTTTGAAAGTACCACCCTTCGCTTTTAAGGCAGATATGTCAACGTCCACAGGGGCGTATACATTCGATGCAACACCCTGCAAACTTAAGAAGACGCCATTAAATATGGGAGAGAGTCGGATATCGTCAGAATTGATTAGATCTCCATAAAATTTCTCACCAAAAATAAGTTCGTTAAACAGCGAAATCTGTCTTCGAGATAATCTCGCTACAAAAATTATTGCACTTACGAGTTTTCGTTCATATGCGTCATAGTACAATTTTGAATTAAACAACCAATTGAAACTACATCCAATTTAATCTGAAGTTTAGAAAAATTACATTAAGGCAGTATATCGAACAACTATTTATAAGAAATATTGTAACAGATGCATATCCTAAAAATAATAAAATATTCTGTGAAAAATGAATACACCTACTCCAAAAAATAGTTTAAGAAAATGAGATTTTAGGCACCGCAATGGACGGATAAATTACAGCAGCAGAAATTATTCACTTGGAAAGCTCTATTACAAACAACCAAAAATTTTAATTTATTTTACGTATATTGTTTAGTGAAAAATTCAGTTTACTTCTAAAAGCAATTAAAAAACGAACAGGTAATACAAAAACTAAGGAAAACAGACTTATAGAACCTTAAAAAGCATGTAATCCATCACTTTCTAAGTTTAAAGCAGATATTTCTGAGGACCCTCCCTTTAAAAAATAACTGAAGAACATTTTTGTAGATAATTTAGTTAGGTAATTTCTCTTCATATCACGATTTCCCAACCATTTAATATTTTCCACAATTTCCCAAAATTATATTTATTTTCTTCATGTATGATTTTGTTTTTCTTCTTTACTGCCCACTGGGAGTTTAGCGCCGATATCCATGATGCAGGGGTGAATTTTCCCAACGAGCTGTGTGATGAGAAAATTCTTCCTGCTGGTGGGATTCGAACCCACCAACTCCCGCATGAGAATCAATGGCGTTAGCCACTTGACCAGACTTGTTTAAAAACTGGCCTTCCCTATATAGACCTAGCAACTTTTAAATTGGCTTTATATACATATTTTTTGATGTTTATATATATATATATATATATATATATATATATATATATATATATATATAAATGTGAAACATTGATTATTTTCGTAACATAAGGTTTATGTCTTGTGGCAACTAGTAGAATTGTTGCCCAGATGTTATTAAGAGGTTATATAAAAATACATTTCATTAATTGAAGGGATCGGGGCAAAGTAGCGCCCTGCAACATTTTAAACAAAACGATCAGTCTATGATGCAAATTCTACTAAAATATGACTACAACCTCTGTATGCTATCTTGTTGCCTCTAACCATTTCAACTGATAGTCCCACATAATATCCAACATATAACAGCTGTAGTTAAGTTTTGTTAAAAATGTTGCTTCGCACTATTTTGCCTCGATCCCTTCAATTCATTGCCGAACTTAAAGTAATAAAAACTTTGGTTTTGTGTTCATAATTTTTTTTGTGAGTTTATTTCAAGTGTCAGGAAGTCTTTAAAGTCTCATCATTACTTCGGGTTAGCGTCATCAGGTCGCGTTAAGAAAATAAAAATGAAATTTGAAATTACCTATCAAGCTTAGGTCGGAGACATTCTTCAATTTCCCAGAGTGTTCCCCAGACGATGTTCTGAGGTTTAGACTTGACGAGCGTGGGTAAAGTCCCTTCCCAGACTGTGTTGTAGGAGCCGAAGTGTATTTCGTGACCCTGGTGGTAATAAGAGAAATTAGAAATTCATATATGCACATCTAAACTTATGTACTATCAAGACTTCAAATTTGGCGAAAAATTAAAATAATTTTGTAATTAATTTCCTTCTTGAGTTTTTTGTATGCGGGGCACTTCACTACGTAATAAATACACAAAGTACGTACGTAATAAATACACATATGTAAAGCTTTTGTCGCCAAAGCTGCGAAGTGTATCAATAAATAAAATTTAAAAAAATACACAAAGCTTCACATTTTGATCTATTGATCTTGATGAGTTTCGCGAACCTACGGAATAATTCAATTCAAACAAAGTAACACCCCCCCCCCCCTTCCAATAAACCGATTTAGTTCATTTTCACAACACTTCTTTCTTATTATATAGCCAGGACGTATAAAGAGTTTCTTAACAATAAAACAGAAATTACGACCGGTATAAGGAAATTAGTAATTTCTGTCCGGAGTAAACCCCCCCCCCTTTAGTCAACAGATTTAGTTTATTTTTACAACATTTTTTTCTCTTTAGCTGACCACTACGAATAGCGAGTTTAGTTCTAAGTACTCCAGTAATGTACAGTATAATGTTAAAACAAAATATCAAACACCATTTCAAAACTGTTGGTTTCCTGATACAACAAGGAAATTGTAATACAGGACGTTGCCTGCCGAAGGAACGACACTTCTAAGATAAAATGTTAAAGATCGCAATTATTAACAGTACATAATATGACACATTGTGTCAATGAATTCATGTTTCTGTAGGTTTCGAAACCAGCGTGAAAACTGCCATCGGTACAACATTTACTCATTACATAAGTCGATGACTGCTCACTTGTAACTAAGAAAACAAAACCACTACAGAATCTGCAGGAAAGTGATGGGATACAGAGCAGAGTTGGGCAAACGTTAGCGCGCGCTAAAAGCTGATACCTCTCCGCTAATTTAGCGAAACTGTAGAAAGCCAGCGCTAATAATTAGCGGTTAGCGCACTGCCGCCGCTAACCGCTAATCTATTTATGAAATATCGTAATTGCTAATAGCTTAAGCTATAGTTACAACTTGTAACAATAAATAGATTAGCGGTTAGCGCACTGCCGCCGCTAACCGCTAATCTATTTATGAAATATCGTAATTGCTAATAGCTTAAGCTATAGTTACAACTTGTAACAATAAATAGATTAGCGGTTAGCGCACTGCCGCCGCTAACCGCTAATCTATTTATGAAATATCGTAATTGCTAATAGCTTAAGCTATAGTTACAACTTGTAACAATAAATAGATTAGCGGTTAGCGCACTGCCACCGCTAACCGCTAATTATTAGCGCTGGCTTTCTACAGTTTCGCTAAATTAGCGGAGAGGTATCAGCTTTTAGCGCGCGCTAACGTTTGCCCAACTCTGATACAGAGTAATTATTACTGATTAAGAAAAAAAAAATGTTTACTTAAAAAATAAAGTTTGCTACCCAAATATTTTGAGGTGCCATGAACACAGCGTACTTTCGAAAATTCATTGCAGTTGGTTAAAAAGGTTAACACGTTCATTTCGGCTGGTTTAAAGGTTCAGTGGGTTCGATTCCCACTATGCCGTGGTGGCTTTTCTTTAGAAAAAATAAAGAAATGGTTGGTAACCTGTGGATAACCCGTCCCAAAATTTTTAGTTAATAATAATTGACGTTAAAGTGTAAATTTAATTTAAATTAAAAAAAGTTATTTTATTAACTTGGAAAAATAAATTTTGAAGATTTTTTTTTTAATAATTTTAATATTAATCGAATTTTGATAATATTTTAAATGCAAAATATTATAATGACAAGTTTGACAAAATTTGGTGAAATGATTTCGCAAAAAAGTCCGACTCGCTATAATTGCTTCTTCATAGCGCATTTCCTTTGTTATATCCCTAGAGACATCACGAAAGCATGTAATTTTACATTTTTAAGTGTTAAAACAATTAAAAATATGAAATGAAATATCAAAGCTAAGCAAGATCTTGGGTGCCCGTAAAGTAAACTGACAATATTCTCAACGGAAGTTACACGATTTAGCCGATTTCAACAAATGAGATCACTCTCACAAAAATCGCACAAAAACAGCATTTGTAGGTAAGATTCGAACAAACGCTATACTTCCACTGCCATGTCCAAACCGGTTACGAGACACATAGGAATATATCTGAAAACCCCAAGAAAAATCTAGTTTTCCCCATATTTGTCAATAACGGTTATAATTTAAATTTCAAGGTCCATTTATTATTAACTACGGTTTTTAGGACGGGTTATCTATAGGTTACCACCCTTTTCTAGCCAGGATAGGGCTGATGCCTTTTCTTCTTTCTAAAGAAAAGCCACCACCCCTAGTGGGAATCGAACCCACGACCCTTTGGCACGGAGTGTTAACGCCTTAACGCTCACGGCCACCGAGCCTCCAGTCACGGTTATAGATCGGGCCTATAATTATATTATATTTTCCGGGTAAAAATGCAGTTTCACGCCCTCCAAACCGATTTCTTTCAAATTTTTTACAATAACGTATTTTGATGCACCTAACACGAATATGATAAAAAAAAAAAAACCCTTCGCATTTAACTAGGAAAGAAGTTATTAAGCACTTAAGTTCACTGTTATGCAGGTTATGAGAGCTAATGTAAACAACTAAATTTGTGACGACTTTAAGGCATACATGACTTTAAGGCATAAATGACTTTAAGGCATAAATGACGACTTTAAGGCATACATGCTATGCGTTTCCGCTCGCTACGCTCGCTCAAGAAGATAACCAAACCCCAGTCAATCCAATTTGCTAAATTAATAGAATATAATATTAAGCACTAAAGTTAGGAAGTTTATAAAACTAGGCGTCATCAGCGTATTTGTAAACACGCGCATGCGCAGATATGTAACATTGGGAAACAAAGAACTCTCATTTGAAATGTTCAGAAACCATTTATTCGAAAATATTGTTAATTTTAAGGGCATCCTCACCTGTCGCTTAAGGGCATACGTGCTATGCGTTTCCGCTCGCTACGCTCGCTGAAGAAGTTAACAAAACCCCAGTCAATCCAACTCGCTATAATTAATAGCTCTCATAACCTATATAACAGTGAACTTTAGTGCTTAATAACTTCTTTCGTAGTTAAATGCGAAGGTTTTTTTTTTATCGTATTCGTGTTTAGTGCATCAAAATACGTTATTGTAAAAAATTTGAAAGAAATCGGTTTGGAGGGCGTGAAACTGCATTTTTACCATTTTCCGTTTCCAATTACTTATAAAACGTGGGTAAATGTGAAGGAGCGCGGTCTCCACACCGATCCTTTTGAAATTTTGTACTATAACGTATTTTGATGCACTAAACACGAATCCGTTTAAAAAAAGCTCGCTTTTCACTAGGAAAGAAGCTATTAAGCACAAAAGTTCACTGTTATGGAGGTTACAAAAGACGGGGTAACAGCGTATTTGTAAACACGCGCATGCGCAATAGTCCTTAATGACAAAGTGTAATTGAAATTTAGACTCACCTTGTGGTAGCTGACTTGGTCGTAAACTGTTGCTTTTGGGCATACGTGCTCTGCGTTTTCGCTCGCTCAAGAAAACATGAAAACCCCTAGTCAATCCAACTCGCAGAAATGAAAAGAATTCTATTAATTTTAGCGAGTTGGATTGACTAGAGTTTTGATATCTTCTTAAAATTTAAAAAAAAAATTTAAAGAATGGTTTATTATTTAAAAAAAATATTTTTGAATAACTAACTGGAGATAAATTGATAAATAATTGATGGTAAATTTCAATTAGACATCCTTATTACGAACTTTTCCATACCCGCGCATGCGCATGTTGACAAACATAGTAGGTTACATTACCTTTCAGAACCCGCACAACAGTGAACTTTAGTGTTTCATAACTTCTTTCCTAGTGAAAAGCGAGCTTTTTTTTAACGGATTCTTGTTTAGTGCATCAAAATACGTAATAGTGCAACATTTCAAAAGGATCGGTGTGGAGACCGCGCTCCTTCACATTTACCTAAAACGTGTACCTGGAAGCCTAGTTACGCAAAAATCTAATTTCGTATTTTCACCCTACAAAAAAAATAAAAAAAACATAACATTGTGGACGGATTCCGCTGGTTAACGAACTTCACTTTGCAAATCGCAAAAA
>OX328128.1:73740663-73758163 GCA_946811695.1 Gonocerus acuteangulatus
TTTCCAGTACCAAATCTTAAACTATAGTACCAACCCCTTTAGTGGATTAATAATTAAAGTTTTTTATTTTAAAGAAAAATAAAATGAATCCCTAAGCGATTACTTTTGGGTACCCATATTCTAAATTTTAGTATTTTGCGAAACGAGCTAAACAGTTTTTTTCTTTTTTTTAATGATTATTGAGAGTTGCTACAATGGTCATTAATAGGGAACGGATGTTCATTTATAATAAAATTCAAAATATATACATATATATTTAACTATTTATAATGAAATACGTAAAATAAAAATTGAATATACGTAGTACAAAAATATCAAAAACACTATAAAATATTCAAGAGAAAAGTATAAATAACTAGTAAGAACTCTGTTATTATATCTGGAAAGAACAAAAGTTGAACACAAAACAATTTTATTGGACCAATACAAAACGTATTATACACAAAACAATATTTGTAAGATACAAATTTAAAGGGTTAAAATGTCTTGATAAAGTCTGTGTTTGATTCGCGAGGTTTTTCTTTGTCCAAGTTGATAAAACATGGAACTGCTGGAGGCTGGAAGAGTCTTGTGATATTTTCGCACTAGCTTTTCTATGTGAGTGAAAAATGGATCAACCTCCAATTCTCTATGGATCTGGCTGTTCCTTACGAACCAAGGAGCATTGGACACTATTCGGAGTACTCTGTTTTGAAATGTTTGTAGACGTTTTATGTGTGTGGTTCTGGCGCCAAACCAGACAGGACATGCGTACGTTAGTATGGGTAGTATTGTCAATTTGTATAGTAGTGTACCACAGGTGTGTTTTAGGGGAGTTTTTCTATTTATTAATGGGTAAATTTGTAACAGTCGTGTGTGAGCTTCTTGTAGTTTTTTGTGTATGTGATGTCGCCAAGTCAGTCTTGTGTCTAGATGTACTCCGAGATAGCGTATACTCTGGTCTTTTGGAGTCCAGAGAATTGAGTGATGACCAATTTTCAGCTCTGGTAAATCTTCATTTTGGAATTTTCTGAGAGAAAACACTTTACATGAAGATTTAACCGGATTTATTGCTAGTTTCCATTTTCGGAACCAGGATGACACCTCATCTGCAGCTTCTTGCAAGTGAAGAATCGCTTCCTTGACGTCGGTGCTCTTCGTGATGACGAGTGTATCGTCTGCAAAGGTAGCAAGGGCTGAGTTGTCAGGTTCTGGCATATCACTGCAGTACAATATGTAGAGCAATGGGCTTAGTATGGCCCCCTGTGGTACACCAGCTTTGATAGTTCTTTTCGTGCTGAGTGTTGTCTTCACTCTTCCTTGGAATGTCCTGCCACGAAGAAAGGAGGAAATGATGGAGTAGAGGTAAGCTGGTGGCTTGGTGTTCGGTAGCTTGTGCAGGAGTCCTTCGTGCCAAACTGAGTCGAAAGCGTTGGCTACGTCGAGAAACAGTCCAGTGGCGTATTCCTTCTTATTAAAACAATCTGTTATCATTTCAGAGACTCTTTGTAATTGTTGGACAGAAGAGTGCTTCGGTTTAAATGCGAACTGATGGTTCGGTATGCTGTCTAAAAGATGTCTTCTTAATCTAACGTCAACGAGCCTTTCGAGAAGTTTCCCCAGAGTATTCAGCAGACTTATTGGCCGATAACAGCCAGCGTTGTTCTTCGGTTTCCCAGGCTTGTGGATGAAGATCACAATGGCATGTTTCCATCTTTCTGGAAAATGTCCTTGCCGGAGACAAGCATTGAAGATACTTGTTAACAGGCTGATGCATTTCCTGGGTAACTGTTTTAACACCGAGTTCGTTATTTGATCTTCTCCAGGTGATTTATTTTTAGGAAGCCTACGTATGAGAAGCGAAATTTCTTTAGGCTGTATGAAGTCGATTGTACTGTCAGTTAGTCTTGTTTCTGAAAGTGAAGTACATACTGCAATTTCCGTCTGTGGGTCGTTGTGGTCTCCAGTTTTCAGTTTGTTTTCAAAACATTCTGTTAAAAGTCTACACTTGTCTGCGTCAGTTGTTACAATGTTTTGTCCGTCTTTTAAGGCGGGAATTTCAGAGGATTGTTTTAGTAGTCGTCTTGTCTCTCGCCAAAGCGATGGGGCTCCAGGAGTCATGTTTGTCAAGTAATTGCTGTATTTGTGTATCCTGTCTTTGTCAAGTTCAAAACGAATATTGCGCGATAAACGGTTTACTTGTCGCTCGAGTTCCGGGTCTCTAGATCTTTGCCATCTCTTTCGAAGAATATTTTTTTCATGGATGCGTTTTAGAACATGTGGGGGCGTGGTTGTATTAGATAATCGACAGCTTAATGATGGGTGCGTTTTTAAAGAATTTTTTACAGCCATGTGTATCGTTTGAATGAATTTTGCTATAGTCGAGTCAATGTCATGACTGGATTTGTATGTAAGTGGAATGTCCGTGTTGTCATGCATTTCTGTCTTGAATTTTCCCCAGTCTATAGGTCCATTGATGAGTCTTGGTGGGGGTGGTTCAGATTTTGGACTTTCATGGAAAGTAAGAATGACAGGTAAATGGTCAGAGTCTAAATCAGTAAGTACGTCATGATATAATGGCAATTGGAAGTTCTGAATTATGGCTATGTCTAGTATGTCGGATTTGTAGCGTCTTTGAGTCGGGTAAAATGTTGGTTCGTCAGGTGATGAAATAATCAGTCCAAGATTTTCAGTAATTCTCAATAGTTGTGTCCCATTATTGTTTTGCTTATGGCAATTCCAAGAGAGATGTTTACTATTTAAATCACCCATCATTATTGTAGGAGCCCCTGTAAATAGTTTTTGAAAATCGTCTTGTATGAGCCGAATCCCAGGTCTGCTATACGCAGATATTATATTAACACTACTCCTGTTTTGAAGTGCCAAACTAATTCCTACTGCTTCTAGGCGATCAAGGGAGGGCAGAACCAAACTATTGTGGGCTAAATGTTTCTTAATTAGAATTGCGACTCCACCGCGTCTAGATCGTTGGTCCGTTCTGTACATTCGGTATCCTGGTGTCCTGTATTTGTCAGTGCTAATGAGATGTGTTTCAGTGATGCAAGCAACGTCAATGTCGTTTCTGCTAAGAAAGTTTGTCAGTAAGGTCAGTCTTTTTTTAGTCCGTTTGCATTCCAGTTAAGTAAAGAGAGATTGCCCAAATTAGGAACTGTCATTGTTTAAAGAAGAGAAAATAGATGTTAAAAAGTTAGTTATGAAAGCTTTTATTGTTGGAATAAGTGGTTTTATAAGGTTGAGAAGTAGGTCTGTCATATTGTTGATTGAATTTTGGTTAGTGTCAGTAAGGTTGGATGTTTTAGTCTGTTCTTCGTCTGTTCTACGATGCTGAGTCCATGCGTTCTGTCGCGGTAAAGAGGTTTGTCTTTGTTGAGTGTTAGTTGGTAGGTTTTCAGTTGGAGGTGGTGGTGGAGGTTTTGCTGGAGCGGGTTTAGAGGGAAAGGGTTTAGAACTCCTAGTGGGGAAGGATTTATTTTCTGAAGCTATTATTTTTGTTTGCAGTATGTTTTTTTTTAATTTTTTGTATTCCAGGCATCCTCTATAGTTTGCAGAGTGGTTGCCTCCACAGTTTACACAGTGGGGTTCAGTGCTATTTCGATTAGGGCAAGCTAAATAGTTGTGATCTCCCGAACACTTAGCACATTTTGTGTCTAAACGACAGTAATTTTTTGTGTGTCCCATGCGGCAACAGTTTTTACACTGAAGAACACCCCTGTGTTGCTTCCTTTCTTCAACCGAGACTATTGAATAAAAAAGGGTCTCTAGGTTAAATATTGATTTACCGTTGGGACTATTTTCCAGCTCTACTGCAATAAGAGGTGTTGGGAACCGTTCTCTGTTCAGTAATCTAGTAACCTTGGAGACAGGGTATTTTTCTGACAATTCATCAAACAGTTCTTGATCGGTAATACTGTATGGCACGCCTCTAATAATAACCGACAATTTTCTGTCCGCGGGATTTCGGAAAGTATAGTACTTTACGTCCTCTTTGTCGTAAAATTTGGTCAAAGAACGGAAATCGTCAATCGAAGTTAATGTAACTTTTATTTTTTTAAAACACTGTTGCAAACAAAATTTTGACTTTACAATAGTTTTTATGTCACTTAAAACGTTTTGGTAGTCGTCAGCGTCACAAACGAATATTGGTGGGATTTTAACACTATTTTTATTTGTTTCTGTATTGTTATTGTTGTCATTATCATTTAAGTTTTGAATTGGAGAGAAAGAATTATGAAGTTGAACAGGTGTTGAAACAGTATTTAAAACAGCTGATATTGAACAATATATATTTCTTTTTCTTTGAGGGTCAATGAATGGGTTTGATTTGGTCTCCAGTGAAAACAGCTGTTGAGAACTAGCAGTGTTGCCAATCGCAGGGAATTCAATATAATAATTAGAGGTTACCTGAGGTTCTGAAGTGAATGGTAGATCTCCCGTTGCCATGGAAACGTCTTCACTTACTTCTTCTGTACTGCCTAGGTTAGGATCTTCCTTCATACATTCCAGGCCTTTCCTCTTTCCTCCTTCCTTCCGGCGCCCAGTTTTCATACTTCTTCTTAAAGAAGGTATTAATCCGCGCCAAAGCGGATCAAATACTTGCGAATACACTTTACAAAAGTTGAAAATATATAGAACAAACTGACCAGAACTCTATAACATATTGAAAAAAAAAAACATAAATAAAAATTAGTTTCTCATTTTAAAAGGGAAAAAAGAAGTTGAAAATTTCTACAGATAAACCTTCTTTTGGAATATCGTTTGAAACAAAATGCATTTTTCAATTGTTTAACTTGAAATGACGCCGGTCTGATCTCATAAGGGTAGTCATAGTGGTGGGGTCGCCGATCAGGCCCATTTTTGTCTGGTGATTTTGCATCGAAAAGTAGTCCACACGTGTCCGAGCGTTTCGTCGAATGTGCCCTAGGAGCTAAGAAATAAAATAAAATCGGGTGTTTCATGTCGCAAGTTTGGGAAACCATATTGGCCTGATTCTTTCGTTTAATCGTTTCTTTTAGAGAGTGGATTAAAGGAATAATACAATTGTTAAACAATAATTTGTTATATATTTTTTTAAACGCATCTGCTCCTAGACCATTATCGCCGGGGAAGCATGGCTGCCAGCCACCTTTGCTTCTTGCAATTAGAAAAGACACACTGATCTAGATTCAATGGATAAAACCTGTTTCCCCTTTATTTTTTTCAATTACAAAATACAAAATTTTCAAAATATGTATTTATGACATAATATGTAAAAATGTGGATTTTTGGCAAAATATGTAAAATGAAAACCAGTTTAAATGCTTTAAAATCACTTAAAACGTGCAGAATTCCATCAAAGATTACGATTTAAGAATCAGAAAAAAATATTTAAATAAAATAAAATCCGTTCCCTAGTCATTAGACGTAAATCAGGAAAATGTTATTTCCTTTTTGATTGGGTTATCTGGTAAAAAAAAAAATTAAAACGGGTAAAATCATCTATTTTATTTATGAGTTACTTATATTTGTTTAGGTGTGTAGTCATGAACTACCCAACATTCTACGGAATCCGCTTAATTACGCAGCTCCTGCGTGACTTCTTTTTTTACATCCCACTTATTGAAGGATAGCTTAAAGACCTCCCAAGGAAAGTAAGATTTATTCAAAAGGCAATCAGGGCTCGTAAAACTATTCAATATGGCGGATTGAATTAATTCGTCATCGGTCTGAAGAGGCGATAAGGAGACAATAATGTCTGGTCCTATTCAAGCCCAAAGGGAAATAGTTCAAGTTACAATTTTACCTTCTTTTTTTAGCGCGTTTCCTCCGTCCATCTCTAGGGAGGAAACCCGCTTATCACTTGATGAAGCAATCCGGATGAGTTGATGAAAAAAGGTCACTTTTCATTAGCTATAGATCCCAAAAAAAAAAAAAAAAAAAAAAAAAATCTATTAAAATTTACAAGTAGGAATAAGGTTTTCAAACCGTTGGTTTTGTTTTTTAACGGTTTTTGGTCTCTATTTTCCTCGGGTTTTAATTGATTTTTGTCGGTTATATAATTGTTGAAATCTCAGAACATGTTTCCTCAGAACACTGAAAACACTAAAAATCAGCATTTTGTTGACTCAAAAATAGCCATCAACAGAAAAATGAAAATTCAAAAAATAAAAAATACTATTTTTGGGTTCTCAATAAGTGGTAGTAATAGTAAAAAAAAATAATAAAAATTTAAACTTTTGCAGAAAACTTCTCTGAACCACTTGATATGGATTGGTGGACAGCAAATTTCGGAAATGGTATATATAAGGCTGTACCGTCATTTAGGGTGAGTTCAGACACATTTTCGAGGTTTTCTCGTACTTAAAAAAGACAGAATTTTTGTAAAAATCTGGAAAAATTAATTAATGAACCCTTAACATTCCTCTATCGAATAGTGTATTTTGTTTTTTGAATATCTCAAAAATTTTCAATTTTTCTTATAGCTAAAATGTGTCCGAACTCACCCCTACGTGTGGGGTGAGTTCGGACAGCCTTTAATTTCTGTAAAAATCTTAACTTAACCTATAGTGGAGTGAGCTCGGTCATAATTGACGATATTCCAAAGAGGAATATTTTCTATAATATTTTTTAGATTAACAAAATATTCTTTCACTTTTTCCTTATCCACTTCTGCTCTATACCTTTTGATGCATTGTGTAAGGCGTTCCGTTAATGGCTGATTCCTTTTCATAAAGCCGTAAAACCATTCCAGTCTGAGCTTGCTTTAAAATCCTGTGAATTTTTTCCTGACCTATCAAAATATGTTTTTACGATTTGGCGAA
Organism: Gonocerus acuteangulatus; assembly: GCA_946811695.1. NCBI lineage: Eukaryota > Metazoa > Arthropoda > Insecta > Hemiptera > Coreidae > Gonocerus > Gonocerus acuteangulatus. Next base: position 73,747,461 of record OX328128.1, read on the forward strand.
TATCTTAATCGAGTTAATGGAAAGTCCCATTCAGCTGCAGCTTAAATTCCCTTTGATATTTTTTTTCTTCTTGACTGAATTTTGTTTGGCCACCACTTTCGTTTGGTGTGCGTTTCTCTAACTTTATCATTTAAAGTCGATTTAGGTATTTCGTTGTACATCGAAATACCTAAATCGAAAAGCTGCCTCTTTCAGAGTCTTCTTCTTGGTTTTGACATCATCAACCACATTTTTCAAAGCCTCTTTGGAATAAATACTGTTTTCCTTTAAGCCAAGAGGACGCTGGTACAATTGATACATGTCCGAACTCACCCCATGGTATGCGAGTTTTTTACTTAACGAAGAAAAAAAAGCTTTTGAACCAAAAAAATAAATATATTTATTTACGTATCATTAGCCAACATATAAACCTACTATAAAATATGAAAAATTAGGGTTTAATTACTCTACACAGATGTTTGTTTCTTGCATTTCCAAAATCAAGGAAATTACAACTCACATTAAAATATTCGTTACTCACTTCAAAGTGTTCTCAGGGCGATTTCGCCTTACCTAAATGGGAAAAATACAATATCGATAGTATTTGTCATGCTAATTATGACCCTAATGAAAAAGTTTGCTCCAGGTCACGTGATTTCCTGCGCCATGCACTATTGTCCGAACTCGTACTACCTGTCCGAACTCACCCCAAAATACGGTACCTTATGAAATGTCAGTTTTGTTTACTTTGCGATTTAATCATTTCCCTTGTTTATTTCATTATTTACAAACATCATTGTTATTCATATAGAATTAAAGCTCTTTTATTCCTATTATTTAATCAGTAACTTGCGTACTGTGTTGTGAGAACGATCCTCTGAGAAAAAAATAAAACTTAAATTATGACTTCATCGGAAATCCATATTATTTTTCGAGCTCGGTCATAGCGCTGCTGAGGCGTGTATGAACATTAACACGGCGTTGGGGGAGGGAACGGTGAATGAACGAACTGTTTACCGGTGGTTTTCCAGGTTTCGAAGTGACTACGAGGAGCGAGGAAGGCCGGAAACCAAGCTTGACTATGACCACCTGAAAGAAAGGGTTGAAGCTTGCCCCTCAAAAAGCACTAGGGAATACGCCAAAGAACTCGGAGTAGGAGCCGCGACAGTTTCAAGACATTTGAAGGAAATCGGCAAGTCCAAAACTGACATTTCATACGGTACAGCCTGATACATATATTTATATAATATATGTTCCTAACTTATTTTTTAGAGATTAGAACGGCCGGTATTTTATGACCTATATGTAATGTATTGTCCACATTTTTTGTCAGTCCTAGGGGGCAACGTCACGCGTGTTCCCCTGTTTATAAGAAGGAAGGAAACGCGCTAATATGCAGAATGAATGAAAAGCAGCATTACCCAATTGTATTTTTTCGTCAACAGGAACTTGTCCCAGTCGGCGAAGTGGAGAGGAACTGGCGAGGAGTTCTGATCGCTCTTCTAGTGATCCTAGTGGTCCTCGGACTCATCCTCGTGTCTACACTGGCCCTCAGCCCTCCAGATCGCGGCCCGCGGGCCACAGCACCCAAGGTATCTCTGGAGAACATCACATCGGGACAGTTCGACTGGAGGAACAACGCCTCCTGGATCTCAGGTAAACACTTGTCTATATGGCTCTCTCTTTTTATATATATATATATATATATATATATATATATATATATATATATATATGTGTGTGTGTGTGTGTGTGTGTGTGTGTGTGTGTGTGTGTGTGTGTGTGTGTTAACCGCTTACAGTTAAGTACCAATTTGCTCATACTGGCCATAATGTTTGTTATATTGCATCTAATCTTCGTATTCGTCCTGAGTATCTCAGGAAAACAATTTATTATCTCAGATATCATCTTAATTAAGAGTATACTATTGGAAAGGTAATTCAATTTTACAACTTCTGTAAGATTCGACAGTTAACAGGGTCATTTTTAAAGTAGAGATCCTCGAAAATTTGTCCCTAACTACACTTTAATTAATTAATATCAACAGTAATTGGAGTTCGAAAATGACACTTTTGAAAATTGAGAGTTAATTGGCTTTAAAGCAAATTCAATGCTGATTTCAAACAGTAATAAAATGTTGTAAAATGATATATACAAGCAGAGGAGGGGATTTTCTCTAAAAAAAATACGGTTTCTTCGATATAACTTTTAAAACGGCATACGTTTAGAACAAAAACAGATAGAATCATGAGGTTGGCAGCATAAAACTATGTTTTTGTTCAAGTTTCATGCCCTTGAGTACTCTACTCCCAATATAATAATAATAATAAGCTTTATTGGCATCTTTATAAGACAACAGTCCGTCACGCAGGAGCTGCATAACTAAGCACTTTCCTCGGAATTTTTGTAGTGTAGACAACATTACTGAATAATTTGCTGTAAATAACCTATATAAATAAAATAAAAACGTGAATAGTTCTGCTCATTTACATTTCTTATGAGAACTGTTCAATTATTAATTTTGTGAATAATTTGCTTTCAGAGTTATGTTAATATATGATACTGTACTACTTAATAAATACACAAAAACTTCATTTTCCGTCTTTTGATCTGACGCAGGAACAGGATACAGTCCCCATAGTGGGAGATAGCGCTCCTCGCGGCGGCTTTGGGAACCTACGTCTGGCCGGCTAATTCCAATGAAACAGAGTTTAAAGTAAACCCTCCTTTCCAATCGACCGATTTACTTAATTTTTACAACAATTCTTTCTCGTGAGATACTCACGACGTTACAGCAGAAATTACGACCAAGAATACCGAGTTTCGTTGAAATGTAACAAAAATTACGGCTGGTAGTGGCAAATTGGTAATGTGGGTCCGGAGTAAACCCCCCCTCCTAATAAACCGATTTAGTTTATTTTTACAACGTATGCCTCTCTTTAGATCAACATAACGAATACCGAGTTTCGTTGAAATATAACAAAAACTACGGCTGGCAGGGTCAAATTAGTGTTTTGGGTTCGGGGTAAACCCCCCCCCCCTCCCGGTGGACCGATTTCGATGGTTAACGAACTCGTTCAATCGTTTGCTAATTGAACGCTATATACCACGTTTCGTGAAGAAAAAACAAAAACTCTGGCCGCTATCGTGTTAACAGACACACACTTACATATATATATATATATATATATATATATATATATATATATATATATATATATGTATAGATATAGATTTATATAAATTTTAACGGGGGTCATTTTCGGTGCCTACTAGGTAGGATCGATGGAGATTTGAAGAAATTTTTCAAAAATTCCGTCATGAGTGCAACCTCAATAGCTACTTTCCTTCGGAGGAAAGTGCTAAAAGCCTCTCCCTCAGAAGGTAAAAATATAAGGAGTCCATCTTCTGATCTGGTTAAATGAACTACTGTTTTTGGGTTGTCCTCTTCCACCATTCAAGATCCCTCGCAACTCTCCACGAATTGTTCCTAACAGCTGCGGTTAGCTCATCCCTCCATCTCAAGCACTGTCTTCCTCTGTTCCTCACCAAGTCCCTTGGAATCCATTCGGTGCAAACCTTCGCCCATCGCTCGTCTTTCATCCTCCCCAGATGACCTGCTCAGACCCACTTCAATCGGTGTGCTTCCGCTCGGAGGTTCTTTACTTGTACTCCTCTTAACTCCCAATATATCCTGCTTAATAACTAAATATAAACATAAACTGTACTTATTAAGTTATTTATTGCTATGATTGATAATCTATTTTTGTCCCATGATGCCCTATAGGTCAACATTTAACTATGCGGAATTTAGGAAAAGTATATATATATAAATACAGGGTGTTAAAAACTCGATTGACACCCCCCTTTTTTTCCACAATTTTTGAAATTTAAAAACGAAACTTGGTGGGTCTTAACGTGGTCGAATGCACATTCATTGGACCTAATGCACGGCCCCTCAACTTTCTCCAGTTCTTCTCCAGAGACCCTACCTCTGGAATCTCCAATGGAAAGGGGTTATTTTTATGTCGGTCATTTTTTCGCTAAAGCGCACCAATGAGTAACAAATTGCCCAAAACCGTATACATATAATGTGTTGTTAAACCTACGGGTTTAAAAAAGTTGACATTTGTCGTCAGCAAATCTTAAATCGTTACTTGGACGCCATAAGAAGTTTTCTTCATTTCAAGTCATCATATGTAACCCAAAACCGATGCAGGTAAGCTTTCCATACTTCTGATTTACACATTTACGTTCCACCCAACGCCGACATGTGTAACCCAAAACCGATGCAGGTAAGCTTTCCATACTTCTGATTTACACATTTACGTTCCACCCAACGCCGACATGTGTAACCCAAAACCGATGCAGGTAAGCTTTCCATACTTCTGATTTACACATTTACGTTCCACCCAACGCCGACATGTGTAACCCAAAACCGATGCAGGTAAGCTTTCCTTACTTCTGATTTACACATTTACGTTCCACCCAACGCCGACATGTGTAACCCAAAACCGATGCAGGTAAGCTTTCCTTACTTCTGATTTACACATTTACGTTCCACCCAACGCCGACAATTTTATTGGTTTGTTTTACAAGTAAAAACAAAAACGTCCCTACATTCGGCCCCTCCCTCTTCATTTGCCAGGGATAAATTGAATCTTCATGTATCCTATTTGCCTTTGTTTGCCCCTGGCAAATGGCAAAGGTCCGCTTGTTGCCGTCCCCACACCACCCCTTCAATCCTCTGGGTATGTCAACAGTCCAAATGCTATTCTAGTATTTACCTTCCGAAGCGTACATCAGGTAATGACAAATAGAATGATTCAAATCCGACGAATTCGTCCAGGATAATCCCTCCTAATTTTGATGACTATTTATTTTATAGCATTCCAATGGTCACCCTCCACTTACCACGATTTATAGCATTCCAATGGTCACCCTCCACTTACCACGATTTCCTAACCGTTTTCGTGTTTTTTTTAGAAAACATAACAAGATCCGAAAACGTTGAATATTTTTTCGAATAGTTCCTTAACTTCAAACGCAACCAAAATTTAAACATCGCAGATTAAATAAATGTCAGAAGTATAAAACTAATTCCAACTGAATCAATTGTTTCTGAATACTCAAAGTTTCTTGTGAATGGTTACAGATGTCACTTTAAAAATGGTTTCATTCGTTTTCGTACGTTAAGGAATCTAGAAAACGAGTGCCTACGAGCATATGAACTCGAAAACGTAAGCGTTACGATTTTTTTTCGTCCTAATTTCGCTCCTTAGCCTTTCAAATTAGATGAAAGATTGTTTTACCTTTCATCAAAATGAGTTCATTTTTAAAGAATCTACGGAGCTATTCAGGGTGTATCGCCTGTTAATGCATGTTAATGACAATACTCCAATGGGGGTGCTAATGACCTCAGCAATAGATGCACCCAAAAAAAAAAAAAAAAAAAAAAAAAAAAAATACTCCAATGGGCGGAACTAGACAAAAAATGTAGTTCAACACCACCAACCACACATTTCTATCTCACTCCGTTCCAGACATATGGCCTTCTAAAGGTTGTTTAGAAAAACTGCGTTTTTCTTCAAAAAAATTTCTTCTGCTTTTACACATTTTGTTACAACGATTCAATACATTTTTTAATTCAGCATTAAATTGTCTTTAAGGCTAATGCACAATTGGACGCCTTTAAACGGAAAGGAACTAAGCGCCATTTTTAACGAAATTGAGTTTTTGGTGGAGAATTAGAGAATTTATATAGTAATAAAAAACTTTTTCTTTTTTTTTCTTTTTTATTGAATATTTACAATCTGTATACATAAATACAATAAGTAAATAAATATCTCATACATAGGTATACACAAGGAAGAACAGAGGGGAGAAGGCAGCCATTGCTGTCACTCCCTAAGGAATGAATAATGTTTTTATTAGCACGGTTCCTCCCTCCCCCATAGGGAGGAACCCCGCTTATAAGGTTGATACAATGAAACAATCCGGAAGTGCCGACAAGAAAATTTCGCGTTTCAGAACCCCTAGAGACCGAAAATAACGGTGGTTCAAATTTTTATATATATATATATATATATATATATATATATATATATATATATATATATGTATATATATGTATATATATATATATATATATATATATATGTATATATTTGTCTGTTCCCTCATTTCTGGCTTCCCTGATGGTCTGATTTTGATGTAATTTGGTACAAAAATCAGTCGTCCAATTTGAAAGGTCAAGTTCGTTAACCAGCAAAATCCGCCCACTGGAAGATGGCGTTTGGGGCGAAATTCGCGCATAAAAAATCGTAGCGCTTACGTTTTTAGCGCGGTTCCTCCCTCCCCCATAGGGAGGAACCCCGCTTATAAGGTTGATACAATGAAACAATCCGGAAGTGCCGACTAGAAAATTTCGCGTTTCAGAACCCCTAGAGACCGAAAATAACGGTGGTTCAAATTTGTATATATATATATGTATATATTTATTTATATATATATATATATATATATATATATATATATATATATATATATATATATTTATATTTGTCTGTTCGCTCTCTAGCTAGAAGACGGATGGTCTGATTCTGATGAAATTTCGTACAAAAATCCGTCGTCCAATTTGAAAGGTCAAGTTCGTTAACCAGCAAAATCCGCCCACTGGAAGATGGCATTTGGGGCGAAATTCGCGCAAAAAAAATCGTAACGCTTACGTTTTTGAGTTCATAAGCTTGTAAGTACTCTTTTTATAGGCTTCTTGGGCTAGGAAAACGAATGGAACCATTTTCAAGGCGATAGCTTTAACCGTTTTTGAGAAAATTGGAAAAATAGTTTTTGAATACCGTTTTTGGTTTGGGTACTTAGAATTACGGGATTCAGTTGAAACATTATCTGCATGTTCTACTTTCATTAAAACTAATATGTTGAAAGTTTTGTTACGTTTGGAGTTAAGGAAGGGTTAGAATAACATATTTAATGAACAGACATGAAAAGTTTTGGGAAGTTCGTATACTTTCATTAATATCTCGAACACGGCTGGGATATCGTGGTAAGTGGATAGAAACTATTTGAAAGCTTACTAAATTCTCTACAAAAAAGATTCTAAAACTATTTTTGATTAGGTTATGTCAATCGGAGAAATAAGTGCTTAAAACTTCAAATACGTCTGTTTGGTTCTTATGAACGGGTTTTTGTCGTTCTTTTTGTAATTTTTGTCTCCTTCCCTTCGTTTTTTATTGCTTTTTATTTTTGTAATTTCTTATGTTGGGAAAATTTTGTGTGTAAAACAGGATATGAAAAATGAGACCAATTTTCTGTTGCTAGAAATAATGTAAATTTTGGGAACTTTCATTAATATATCGAAAACGGTTGAAAATCTTAGTAAACGGAAGAATACCATTAGAAAGCTTATAAAATGCTCTACATAAAAGGTTCTAATGAAAGTTTTGATTAGGCGATGAAAATCGGAGAAATAAGAGCTTAAAGCTTTAAAGTAATTGATTTCGCTTATTTGAACTGTTCTTTTTGTCTGTTTTTAATTCCTTGTTATTTTTTAATTGCTTATAGTTGGATAATGTATTCGAAAATAAAAGAGGTTCCAAGATTCCAAGACCTTGTAACTGGCGGGACGGTTTCTAGTGTTGCCGACCCTTCCAGGTAAGATTGTAAATCCTACCTTTCAAGACTGGTGGAACCAAAATAATAACTGTCGGGGTTCGGTCACTGCTACTTAATAAAACTACATTTTATCCTAAAAATGGTTTTATTGTGCCGACGTTCCGGCTTGAACTTCAAGCCTTCATCAGGGCTGTAAATACAAGTAGGACATATTTAACACTAATATATGCACATATCTATGTAAATATACCTAACATATATATATATAATATATATATATATATATATCTATATATATATATATATATAATATATATATATTTATATATAAGCATATACACATACACATATACACGCACACATATGTACATATATACGCCCACATACATACACATATGGGGTATGTATTATTAAGTAGCAGTGACCGAACCCGGACAATCCCTACCTTGCATCATCAACGGTCAACGATCTCCTCTCAACAAAATAATAACTGCTTCTATTTTAATCTTTCGAAATTAGAATAGGGATAAGAACGGAACCGCGCTAAGATGAGGCAGTTCCTGCGAGTCGGACTTTTTTAAGTGTTACAGTTGGTCCCTAGGCCACTTTCTTTTCAGGCGTCTCGGGGGATTGGAAGGGATCGTATCTGTGGAAAGGGATTGGGCAAGGGGATTGGGATGAAAGGATAGCTTGGAATGAAAAGTGGAGAAGCGGGTTTTAGCTAATTCAGCGACAAAGGGAATTTCGAGGTCTCGGTGGATGATATTATTGTTGACGTAGAAGGGAGCATTAAGGATCCGGAGAAGGACTTTGGACTGGAAGGTTTGGATTCGGTTTATGTTGGAAGATATAATAAAAAACTGGGTAAAATATAATGTTGTCATTAAAGCAAGAAAAAATACCAAAAAAAATTGAAACGGTGTATCCAGCATGCTGTAATAAATAGAAAGGAATCAAGCTCCTATATTATCAATAACTAAAAAAAAAAAAAAAAAAACATTACCATAACAACAGTTTATTTTAATGAGAGAAAATGAATGAAACATTTGAGGTAATAAAAGAATTTTAGACCCACAAAAAACTTTAAACCCAATTCTCTAATGAATGAACAGATGGCACTGGGTTCCTTTCCGTTTAATGGCGTCGATTTAATGTTCACAGCTATCTTATTCAAACTGTAATATCAAAATATCAATTCAAAATGTAAAAAGTAATAAAAGCTTCTGGTTAGCGGCAACTTTTCGAAAATCACTACTCTTCCAAAAACCATCTTGTAGACTGCCAAATCTCACAAAAGTTGTAAAATTTAATCAGCTTTCTAACGGTTTTTTTCTAAAGAACCTTTAGAACGGCTTGAGTCTGGAAGAGAGTGAGATACAGATGTGTGGTCGGTGGTGATGAACTATATTTTTGGTCTAGTTTCACCAACTGAAAGATTGTCATCCTGTATATACACGAAATTGAACCACCGGTATATTAATGATCTATGAGGTCTGAAACGTGAGGTTTTCTGGTAGGTACTTCCGGATTGCGTTATAAGCGGGTTTCTCCACTTTGGAAAGACTAAGGACAATCGCTACAAGTGGAATCCGGCGAACCCAACTTTGTACGTTATAATAATCCAAATACGCAGAAAACACTTGCAGAAGATTCTTTCAAACATTATTGAATACGTTTTTTCTTCTAGAGAATCCAACCACAAAATTATGAGAAACTTATGATATTTCTCTGCAATAAATAATCTTCAAAACAAGAATGCCTACCTCATGAACCAATACAATCGGGTCACTAGACTAGGTCCATGAACTTCAAAGACTCGCCGTCATAACTCCACGATTGGGGACTCGATATCATCAACCCCCCCCCCTAGGTAAGACAGATGTTCCAGGGGGGGGGGGGCAGAGACCCCCCGTCGCCATGGTAACGCCACATCGATCGAAGTTTGGCGGGTTAGGGAGGGGGGGAGGCTCCAGTCAGACAGCTGACTGATAGGTCCCGTCACTGGGTTGGGAAATCTATTAGACAGGGGTTGTACGAGAATGAAATTAGGAAATTTGAAAATAATCGGATTTAAACGGAGAGAAATAGAAAAAAAATCGATTTTGGTCATGGACGGGTCTGCTGTTTGACGACCTTGACCTTTCAAATCACAAAAAGTATTTTTGTACAACATTTTATTATAATTGGTCTATTTAGACTTAGGAGCCAGCTAAAGAGCAAACATATAAAGTGGAACATGGATAATTCGAACTTCGATAATTCGAAATCGTGGTTAATTCGAACATTTCTCTCGGTCCCTAGAATTTAGGGCATAAACAATGTAAACAAATCGTGGTTAATTCGAATAAAATTTTGGATAATTCGATTTTTTTACGAGCCTATACCTCCAATGGGAAGTGTTCAATCTTAAATGTTGTTCAAATATGCTCCCCTCGGGTAAGAAGGATAGTAAGATATGGATGTAGGGGTTCCTGGACAAGAAGCGCGGAGGTCTCATAGTCTAGTTCTTGGACTCTAGGAGTTCTGCAAAGTAATGGGTCACGCTTCCTCCCTTCCAGGGGTTGTTATAGTTACATCCTGTCGTTTTATCCTAGAATTCCCTCCCACCATCCCTCCCATCTGCATTTCTTACTCAGTTATGTCAGTCAGCGCCTAGATCTGTTGTATTGTTTGTGCCTTGAATTTCTGGTGTACAGTGGAGTTGATTATATAAGATGTCGAAGCCTAGAAGTTGTAAAACTTTAACGTTGTCAGAGAAAATTGCTGCGATTAAAGAAGTTGAAAAAGGAATAAAGAAAAAATCTAAAAATGCTAAGGAATTCCTCCTAACACTTTATCAACTCACCTGAAAAATAAAGAAAAAGGTTCTTCCCATAAAACTGACTTTTTTTCAAAACAATAGACTTTTATTTCTACTTTTTTGATAAATTATTTATTACTTATGTACGTAATCATCAATTTATGAAATGTTTGTTATTGTCTAAATAATATGTATGTATTTTTTTTTTTTAATTAAAAAATATGAAACTCGATTTTTTACCCCCTTTATTTTCAAAAACTTTTGTAATTCAAATTTTGGATAATTCGAACTT
>OX328128.1:73763163-73825663 GCA_946811695.1 Gonocerus acuteangulatus
ATCGCCCCCATCAAAAATTGCTTCAGAACATTTTTGTACAGAATTTTGCCCGAATGGTCACTTTCCACTTGCCACGATTTTCTAACCGTTTTCGAGATAAGAAAATATAAGAAGACCCCAAAACTTTTTATGTCTATTATTAGAATTTTTTTTTTTTTTTTCGAATAATACTTAACTCCAAATGTAGCAAAAATTTAAATATACATAGTCTGATTTTTAAACATATACCTACAAAATATTTCAATTTAATCGAACGGTTTATTAATTAGGTAAATGCCCAAACGGAAAATTAATTTGAATAACTATTATTATCCACTTTTCTCGAAAACGGTTTCGACCTTCTGACCGCCACATTCAATTCACGGGCGTTGTGCGGGCCACGTGATATCATTTGGCCAGGGGTTCATCGTTCGTAGGCAGCGCGAGAAACCAGTTTTATAAGAAAACAACTCGTTTTTTGTCAGTCCGCAACAGTCCACAATTATCAATAAATACAAAAAACTTAATACATTAAAATTTGGAACAGAAAATAAAACAAAAAAGTCCGTCACGCAGGAGCTACATAACTAAGCACTTTCCTCAGAATTGGGTAATGTCGAGTGCATTCCTAAATATCTTTGTGGTAGGCGGAAGGTCAAAAAATAAAAACTTCACCACTCAGTTTCACCAACTTTATTGCGTCCCTACATGTTTCACACCTTTATTGGTGCCTCTTCAGGGGAAAAATTACAAAAGTAAAAATTACAGCCTCAACCTGAGGAGGATAACCTTCCACCAGTACGGCCATGATCATGGTCTGAAAGAATTCAATATGGCGAAAAATAATCAGCTGATCGATAATCGATATGTCATACTTGACTATATTTCTTCTGGAAATTAACTTTTAAAAGTATGACATATCATGATCAGTCTAGACCATGATCAGTCTAGACGGGCCGTACTGGTGGAAGGTTATCCTCCTCAGGTTGAGGCTGTAATTTTTACTTTTGTAATTTTTCCCCTGAAGAGGCACCAATAAAGGTGTGAAACATGTAGGGACGTAATAAAGTTGGAAACTGAGTAGTGAAGTTTTTATTTTTGCCTTCCGCCTACCACGAAGATAAGAAGATTGAGAAAAGGGTCAAATGAAGAATAATCATTCCTAAATAATTTGCTTAAAATAACCTAGATAGATAAATAAAATAAAAACATAAATAGTTCTGCTCATTTGAATTTATTATGAGGAACTGTTTCAATTATTACTTCTGTAATTAATTTCCTTCCAGAGTTTTCTGTATATGGGGCACTAAACTACGTAATAATTACACAAAGCTTCACATTTTTGTTTACTGATCTTGATGAATAAAATATAATTAAAATTACGACTGGTATTGGCAAATAACTACTTTGGCTCCAGGGTAAACCCCCCCCCCCTCCTAATGAACCAATTTAGTTTATTTTTACAACACATATTTACCTGTGGATTATCACTAACCACAGAATTAGTGTACTAACTCTTACTTTCCCTTGAACAACAAGATGCTTTTTAAAGTATCAACTGTCATAGACCTTCTCAGAAAAAATATTTTTCATCATGGAAAAACTTCCTCTGCATTATCTTATCATTTCGAAATCCGGAATACCAGGTAATTACACCATTGTCGCAGCAAAAGGGGTGTGAGGAATACTTTTCTCATCCTCTCTCTTTTTTGCTATTCATTATGCTTGTGCATTCATTCTACTAAAGAAGGTTCTTTTATTTACAGAGGTTAAAACCATGGGTTGGCAAAATAAGCTTTCGAATAGATAATTGTGACGACAATACGTAATATTATTTGTACAACCTTTTTTGTCTTCGATGAACGGAAATTCATTATGTGCTTTTTAAAATCGCAGGAAAAGAATTGCACAACTACCAAAAAAGGCTTTTCATCTTCAAATAGCCAATGTAAGCCAAAATAGACAAAAAAGGCAAAATAAAAATTGTCTCTACACTTCCTAAATGCACGAAAACAAATTTATTTCTATCTGATTCTTCAATATATAAAAGTCCGTCACGCCGGAGCTGCATAACTAAGCACTTTCCTCAGAATTTGGGTAGTGTAGACTGCTTTCCAGAACAATTTGCTTAAAATATCCTACATAAATAAAATAAAAACATTAATAGTTCTATTTTAAATTTGTAATGAGTAACTGATCAATTATTAATTTGCTTCCAGAGTTACGTTTACGCATGGTACCTATTATACTACGTAATAAATACAAAAAACCTCATATTATCGTATTTTGATCTAACGTAGGAACAGGATACAGTCACTCTAGTGGTAGAAAGCGCTCCTTGCGGCGGCTTTGTGAACCTACGTCTGGCGGGCTTTTCTATTGAAATATATTACAAATTCAACCCCCGCTTTCCGATTGACCGATTCAGATCATTTTTACAACAATTCTTTCTCATGAGTTACCCACGACGTATACCGCGTTTCGTTACAATACAGCAGAAATTACGACCGGTATGAGTATATTAGGAATTTGGGTCCGGAGTAAACCCCCCCCCCTTCTAATGAACCGATTTAGTTTATTTTTACAACACATATTTACCTGTAGATTAACACTACGAATACCGAGTTTCGTCGAAATATACCAAAAATCACGGGTAGTAGTGGCGAATTGGTATTGTGGGTCCGGAGTAACCCCCCCCCCCTCCTAATGAACCGATTTAGTTTATTTTTACAACACATATTTACCTGTGGATTACCACTACGATTACCGAGTTTCGTCGAAATATACCAAAAATCACGGCTGGTAGTGGCGAATTGGTATTGTGGGTCCGGAGTAAGCCGCCCCTTCTAATGAACCGATTTAGTTCATTTTTATATCTCTCTAAGAATACCAAGTTTCGTTCAAATATAACAAATATTACGGCTGACATAGTCAAATTAGTGTTTTGGGTTCGGGGTAAACCCCCCCCCCTTCCGGTGGACCGACTTTGGTGGTTAACGAACTCGTTCAATCGTTTGCTAATTGAATGCTATATACCAAGTTTCGTGACGAAAAAACAAAAACTCTGGCCGCTATCGTGTTAACAGACACACACAAACATATATATAAATATATATATATATATATATATATATGCGTATATATATATATGGGGGTGAGGTTAGCTCAGTGGTAGAGCACTGAATTAATAAGCTGGAGGCCTGAGTTCAAATCCCGAGCAAGCACTAAAGATTTTTTCTTCTACTGTCTTCGTTCATGGGTTGAATTCGGCCTCCCTGACCGTCCCTAGGCCACCCAGCCTTTAATTAATTTAATAATGGGTACCTTGGGTGCTAATGACTCTAGCAGTCGAAGCAGCCAAGGGGAAAATCAGGCGGCCGGTTAAAATTTATATATATATATATATATATATATAAATTTTAACGGGGGTCATTTTCGGTGTCTACTAGGTAGGATCGATAAAGATTTGAAGAAATTTTTCAAAACTTCCGTCATGAGTCCAACCTCAATAGCTACTTTCCTTCGGAGGAAAGTGCTAATATCCATTCAGATAAAAAAGGCATTTTGCCTAACTTCCGGGCTCTAGTTATAAGAAACAATATGTAGTACCCTTAGAAATTTTTGACCAATGATTATAGAGGCTAGCTGGAATCATACTACTCTGAGCTACGTCGGTTTTAAATGACAAGATGGGACCGCGCATTCGCGAGACTTAAAATCATACTATTAGTATAATATCCGAATAATGCTGCCAAAGTCTAAATTATTCCCGAAATGAAATGTTACTGATTTTTTAAAGATTTTTAATATTGTGTTAAATGTGAGTGAGTTAGTAAAGTGTGTCCTATTCGTAATCTGCATAATTTAACATCTTCTCGTTTAATTGTACGTCTACGTGAACTCTATTTAACACGGTACGACACGATAATACACCCTCATGTCAGATCTTGTATAGGAGATAGGGCTCAACGCTCCCCGAGGAAGATGGACGGAAAATCGATTCAGCTTATTCCATTAGATGGTTTCTTTCTTAAAAGGCTTCTAATCTCTCTAGAGAAATGACAAATAGTTTTACAAAGTCTTAATTGATTTCAAAAATATTTTTATCCGCAAAGGAATTAAAAATACCTACTAGCAAAAACTGTGACATCGTAACGAGGCAATTGTTCTAAGCAACGGCTTGCTAATTTCACTTGGGAGTAATACTGTAAGCCATATGAGGGCAAGAATTGGCCCGCGGGCCGGATCCGGCCAAAGAAGAGGAAGAAGAACACTTTATTATAAATTTAAAGTGAGGCTGCCCAAATTAATAGGGTTGCTATACAGCTCTTCTATCAGTCTTCCGATAAATGTTTACATGAATCTTATTGGTTTGATCTTTAAGCCTATTATTTTTTTACGTCTGATATTTACCGCTAAAAATTATGAATACTATGTGACAGGCCAGATAATAAATAATATGATAAAAAATATTCTTCTTTATTAAAATATAATAAATAATGCGCAACTGGCGATAATAAAAATAAATCAAATTAAAAGTCTCCGTGTCCAATTCACCACACAAACACGACAATGCACTGATTTCGGGAACAACAACAAAGGACTGCTTCAGAGAAACACGAGGTACTGCCGAACAGCTGATGAGCTAGAAATTCATTACCCGCGCAAGCAATTAATCATTAATTTAGTAATTAGTGAGTTGCAGGCCGTGGTTCACTGATAATAGATTTGCCGCGAGCTTGGCGGGTGAGTTTGACAGCTAGTGCAGTAGGAGGTTATAGTGCGGTTGCTACAACTACTTTCAAATCTGATGATATTTTATATTAAACCATTTACGCCTGCGAAAGTATTGCACACTAAAGTTTGCTCCACGTCATCTCAAAGATTGCCAATACCTCTTGTAAACTAAAAAAACAAAATAAAAATAAATATGAAAAAAAAATACAGGTGACGCAATCCCCCCTCCTATTTGTCTTTCACTCAACCCTAAGAGAAGCTTACAAGTACAAACTCAAATATATTTCAGAGACTTTTACAGGAACGAAACCTATATCACCGAAAATGTGAACACAATCTTTCCCCACTGAGATGTCCTCACGAAATTTCTTTTTTAATTTCTTTTTACTAAATTTGTTGAGCAATCAAATGATTTCTAAACGCATTTCACGATTGAGCAACGATATTTAATAAAGTATACAAAAAATTCAAAATTATTCAGTTCTGTTGTAAAATATGTTTGTATATATATATATGTATATATATATATTGTTTAATTTTACAGATTACGAGATCGCCTACAGAAATGCATTTGGTGGAATCAGCATTTTCAACGTCGACAACGGAACGACAACAGAATTTCTAAAAAATACGACATTTGTAAGTATATTTATATTATCTTTACTTATTAATATTAACAATTGTTAATATTTATTAATTAGTTATTGTAACTATTAATAATCCTACGTATTTATACGTCCTTACAAAAAAATTTCAAAATATTTACAAACTATATGCCCTTAGAATAATTGTCAACACATTTATACAAGAAATTTAATAACTCAAAATTTTTGAATTTCAGATTTTATTTATTGATTTTCCTCTTTTGTTTTATTTTTGTTTTTTCCAGAGGATGCTCAATGCTGTAGATTACAAAATATCTACTGATAAAAAATTTATCGTTTTTATATCCGATTTTAAAAAGGTAATAAAACTAAAGTATATAAATATAATTTATTGACCTTCTGCGCATTTCAATAATTCATTAATTAATTATTTACAATGTAAAATAATTAATAATTAATAATTAATTTATTTCCGAATAGGTATATAGTCATACATCGGACGGACTTTATAGGATGGTTGAAAGAGAATCTTCGTAAGTAACATCAATTTTATTGTTGTGGTTTACTTATACTCATTTTATAAATATATTTTGTTTCATTTTCATACACTATGTTATTTAGAGATGGAGATAGTTAGCCGTTGCTAAGATACGCAGACAAGGTATAGGTGGGATTCGGCTAGGAGAAAAAAACGTCTTTAAGGAAGAAATCTGTATTTGGACGTTTCGGCTGCACATTGGCAGCCTTCTCCAGCTACAAAAATACATACAAATTATAAGTAAAAAACAGGCATGAGCGTAGTATATACATCATGACAATGATTAGAACCAATCTTATTATTAAACAATGAAAATACGGTAGTGTGAAAGTAAAAGGTATGTTGAAAGTAGTAAGTAAACAGTACAAAAACTAACATTTTTTTTAAAAACATTTTTATATTGTGAGAAACTCAATCTATTCTATAGGTGAATACAATTTATAATAATCAATATACAGATACGTACCACTAGAGAATGCCTAGGGGCTGCCAATGTGCAGCCGAAACGTCCAAATGCAGATTTCTTCCTGAAAGTCTGACGTTTTTTTCTCCTAGCCGAATCCCAACTATACCTTGTCTTCGTATTATATTATTTATTCATTTTGACTGCTTATTAACTATTAGCAACAAACTGTCTGTATTTGGAGAGGTCACCCATCCAATACTGACCATATTGTTTGTCACGGTGATCTAAGGAAATCTGTATATCCAACGTAGCTATGGCTGTTAGCATTAGGTTATTATATTAATTTCGATTATTTTAGTAATAAATGTGGTAACAATTTTATACAAATGTACCTATGTTACAATCTGACGGAAGGGTGGAAAAAATTCAGAATAATAATTAACATAAGAATCAATCCTTAAGATTTGGATACCTAAATTATAAATTTACTTTTATAATGGCGACAATTAATTTACCTAAAGCCGTCCTAATAGTGAAAAACGTGGAAGCATTTATGACGTTAGATTTATTCTAGTTCACTGCCCAGCTGTCTAAGATGTGTTTCGCTAGATATGTACTTTTAAGTATGTATTTTTTTTACGGAATCAACAGGTCTTTAAAAAGACCTGTTGATTCCGTAAAAAAAAATCAATAGGATATTTATAGGACCTTAAAATTTATAATCAGATACTAGCTGTGCCCGCGTCTTCCTCCGTGTGGATAGTGAATTAGGGCAACATTTTTAGATAAATCTTTTGGTCTATTTTAGATTATAAACACCATCCTATGGGTATTTTAGATTATAAACACCATCCTATGGGTATTTTAGATTATAAACACCATCCTATGGGTATTTTAGATTATAAACAACATCCTATGGGTATTTTTAAAAAAATCTATTTTACAGTATTGCTTCTCTATACACGATATTAGACGTATAGACTGCTAGGATTGCTAAAACGTGACAGAGCCACTGCGAGTGTCTAACAGACAGCATACCTACAGACAGCATACCTACAGACAGCATACCTACAGACAGCATACCTACAGACAGCATGCCTACAGACAGCATACCAACAGACAGCATACCTACAGACAGCATACCTACAGACAGCATACCTACAGACAGCATACCTACAGACAAACATTCTAAAAATCATTGTTTTGGGTAATATTGCGTTGATAAAGGCCCTATATAGTATTTTTCCCATGTACAGACAGCGATCCATTAGACTTTTATTATATGTATAGCTAGATTACGGCTGGTGGTGGCAAGTTGGTAATTTGAGTCCAGAGGAAACCCCCCCTCCTAATGAACCGATTTAGTTT
The DNA here is from genome assembly GCA_946811695.1 of Gonocerus acuteangulatus. Classification (NCBI taxonomy): domain Eukaryota; kingdom Metazoa; phylum Arthropoda; class Insecta; order Hemiptera; family Coreidae; genus Gonocerus; species Gonocerus acuteangulatus. The sequence continues at coordinate 73,770,797 of OX328128.1, forward strand.
ATTTTTATAACATATGTTTCTATTAATATGTCGACAACAAATACCGAGTTTCGTTGCAATACAACAATAATTGCGGCCGGTATGGGCGAATAATTACTTTGGGTCCGGAGTAGCCCTCCTCTCCAGATGAACCAATTTTGCTGCTTAACGAACACATCTAATCATTTCCTAGGGGAATATTAAATTCCAAGTTTCGTGACGATAAAACAAAAAACTGTGGCGTGTATCGTGTTAACGTTAGTTCATAAAATGTTCGACGTGATTCTTTACATTGGCATAACTTTTTTTTATTTAAGAACCGATTGACATGAAACAAACGCTAAATGTTAAGTGATGCTTACCATAATATATTAGTGAAAACCGCATCTAAATCGGACAAGCCGTTTTTGAGATTAGCGCACAGAGACAAACAGACAAACTACTGGGTACTATTGCGTTACATAGCCCCAGAAGTCAAGGGGTCTAAGTGACATTTTTGAAAAAAAAATTAGTTAGGTAGAGGAATGAGTTGTGAACACAGTATTCTTATGGGTGATGATTTTCTCGACAGTTGCTGCAACCTACCTTGTGTTCTCCTGCGTATTGTCACGTTTGTAATATCTTGTAAGTCCAGAATGTACTTAAGGTGTCTATGTGCGGATTCTCCAATTCTTTTGCTTATCAATTTTAAACCGGGTGATATATATATACATATATTTTGAATAATCTATAACAAACAGCTAAGAGCCTGAGGATTCGTCTAGTATGATGGGAACATTAAAAATCTAGTTTTTGCTACTACCACATATGTACAACTTTCAATCAATTTTCCTAAAAACATTGAGTTTGTTACTTAGACCCCTTGGCCACTGGGGCCCTATATGTTAAGCAAGGAGATATGAGTTTCACATAATGCAATTAAATATTATATAAAGGTATTGTACAATATAAAAATATGACAATCTGGCAAGAACGAATAAAGCAGTCTTTAGCAACACGCCCAAATAAATCTAAACCTATCTTCTTAACTGATTGTAGCTACTTTATGCACAAAATGGTTGGTTTGCGTCCATCAATTTCCACTGGCTGTTTTCCATTTCTCAAGATTCCGGAAGAAATAAACAAATTTAAGACAATGCCTTCTTTCAGAGTGAGATATGCACTAGGACCGAAAGACAGCAACTTCGAAGAGACTACCTACCGGATACAGAGGTTTCAGTTTGCACCCACGAGCAATGCATATGCCTTCGTTTACGAGAACGATCTGTACTACAGCAATTCGTCCACTAACAGGAATCCGAAAAGGCTGACAACCACTGGCTCAAGAAAAGTAACCAACGGCTACCCTGATTGGCTTTATCAAGGTAATTATTGATGCAATATTCAGTATTGATGCTGTTTCAGTAAGTCGGATACTTACGGAGGTTAAATGTCCCCATATAATTCCTAAATCGGACACAATCTGCTTAGTGTACTCTAATCTTGGTCTTCCTCTCCCATTCCTCTCTTCCCTTCTTCCCTCCATCACTATACCCACGAGTCCTGCTCCAGTCTCTTCATCTCCACATAGTTCCACCAGCAGACATCGGACACTATCTGCTTAGTGTACTATAATCTTGGTCTTCCTCTCCCATTCCTCCCTCCCCTTCTTCCCTCCATAACTATACCCGCGAGTCCTGCTCCAGTCTCTTCATTTCCACATAGTTCCTACAGCAAACATCAGACACTATCTGCTTAGTGTACTCTAATCTTGGTCTTCCTCTCCCATTCCTCCCTTCCCTTCTTCCTTCCATAACTATACCCACGAGTCCTGCCCCAGTTTCTTAGTGCTAATATTTCTGTTCACTTTCCAGAAGAGATCTTCAAGGACGATGTAGCCTTCTGGTTCTCCCCCAACTCCAGCTACCTCGTCTACGCTTCCTTCAACGACACCCTCGTCGAAGACATCTCTATCCCTACGTTTACTAAACCGTCTCCTGAAAGTGTTATCACAATATCCTATCCTAAGGTGAATTATTTAAATTAATTGCAATATTTTTAATTTTCTCTTTGTGTTATAACATATTCCATATGCACCTTCTTCTAAATACACACACGATAACATATAAAATATCTGGTCTCCTAAATCGCATTGTTGCGGAAGAACCAGATGTAAATAAATATATTGTTATTAATATAACACAATATGGTGGTCTTGGTCTCATTAGAATTCTGAAACCTATGGCGATCTCTGAACACTATCCTGAGGTGAAAATTAGATTAAATTACAGCCATCTTAAAAAGAAAATCGTTAAATCGGACGCAATATCCTAGCGCCTTGTGATAGAAGATAATGGATGAGCCCTCGTGTTTATAACCTAGTTAATCGAACCACATTAGTAAAATAAAATGAAAATAGTAAACCTGATCTAGGAACGCATTGGGATCGTCTTTCGTTGAAAAGAATTGCGCGGGCGATCGCATATTTGATCCGTAGGTGCTGATGTGTTGTCGGTAGCATGGTTGACTTCTGGTCGCGCGACTTTCAGATGTAAAGTATGTCGTAATGGCCACTGAAGACTAAGACATTGCAACAAGGAACTATTTGAAAGGATATTAGTGTTTCAGACAATCGTAAGCAGCGTGACAAGGCTGGAAGGTCAATTCAACATGTGATGGCAAAGTGTGTTTATGATTGTATATTATGTTTGCAGCCTGGCACACCAAATCCTCTTGTATCTCTATTCCTGGTGGACCTCAAAAATGATAACTTCACAACGATTATGCTCAGTTCGCCTAGATCATTTGAAGCCGCGTAAGTAGTTATAGTCATAGTATTGTTTTATTTATTTTTATTTTTTTTTATTATTAAATATTCATATTTTTTTATTGTTATATCAGTCCCGGATACTTATTAAAGGTCTACTGGGCGACCGAAGTGCAGTTGGACACCGTATGGATGAGCAGGGGACAAAACGCATCCATATACATGACATGTTTGGCCCCCGACTTCAACTGCACTAAGGTAATATTTATTTAACAGGTTTTCGCTATCAAGGCGCTAAGACGTTTAAAGAATTTTTTACTTCGTTAGAAAGATCATTTTCAAAATTTGCAATTAACACAAATAAGAAAACTCACAATCAACAAATTTTATAAAGTAACACGCTAGCAAATTTTAACGTAGTTCTTTTAGACTGAGATATTTTGTAATAAATTTAAGTTTTAGACACTAAGATGATATTGAAATATCAATGTTTAGTTATTATACTTGTTTGTCTGTAATGCTAAAAATAACAACTGTGGGTTAAGGAAAATATTCCTTTTTTTATCAACATTTCAAATGTTTTAGTAATTTTTAAAGTGTTCAATAACACACAAAAAAAATTATTTATTTATTTATTTTATGGTTTTACACCGCTTCTACACAAGTCATTAGCGGTGACTATATAATTATATGAAACTGTACATGTTGATTTCTTTTAAAAATTCTAAAATGTTGTTTAAACTTCTTGAGTCTTCTCCCAATAATTCTGATAGATGTCTCTCCAGTTTCCACTTTTTCCTCTTCTCTGTAAATTGGTGGCATTCAGTGAGAATGTGTTCCACAGTCAGGGGAGCATTGTCGCATGGAGAACATGTAGGGGGGTAAAGCTCTGTTAATAAATAAGAATGGGTCAATTTGCTGTGGCCTAGTCTCAGTCTGGCAAGAACTATTTCTTCTCTTCGGTTTTTTCTGTTAGCCGAATACCAGGGTCCAACCGTCTTTATAATCTTAGATAGTTTGCTACTGCTGGTTGACCAGGTAATTTCCCATTGCTTCATTAATTTCTTCCGATGGTAATGGTTCCAATCTCTTTGAGAGAGGAATGGTTCTAGCCTGACTGAGTCCTGTAATGCATTCTTGGCTTCTTCGTCAGCTTGCTCGTTTCCTCTTATGCCCATATGTGATGGCACCCAAATGAAAATGATGCTCTTGCTCGAGTTCCTCAGTGTGGCAGTTACTTTATTTGCAAGCCAAAATTTCTTGACTCCGGGTTTGCTCAGGCTTTGTAGGCAACTAAAGGAGTCTGTGGCTATTATAAAACTGTCTTCAGACGAAGCGAGAGCATCATTTATCGCCCGGAATATTGAGTACATTTCAGCTGTATAAATAGAATTTTCACGTCGAAGTGGGCACTTCTTTACAACTCCGTTTATAGTCCATGCACAACCACAAATAGAGTCCACTGTTTTTGAGGCGTCTGTGTATATCCACGTTCTCTTCTCTTATATTTCTTGACGTTCCCTTAGCATTGCGTGGAGTATCATGGGGTTGATGTCCTGTTTGGTAGTTTGATGGAGACTAAGATCCACTATAATGCTCACTGGACACCAGGATGGATAAAGATGGATGCTTTCTTCTCCTGGAGTTAGTCTCTCGGCTCCTAGATGTTCAATTAAATTCTGTAAACGTCCTCTATAACCTACTCGTCCTGGCTTGTTCAGCAACGAGAATACTATGTGGCTCGGATCGCTATATATCTTGCTGGCGTAGGAGAGAGTCAAGATGGAACGTCGGATTTCCAGAGAAGGTTCGCCACTCTCAACATACATGCTTTCGACTGGAGTTGTTCTGAAGGCTCCGGTGGAAATTCTAATTCCAGCATTGTGGACGACGTTAAGGATGTTCAATGTCCTGGTCGAAGCAGAGCTATTTACTACAGAACCATAGTCTAATTTCGATCGGATCAATATTCTGTACAGGTAGAGGAGGGTTGACCGATCACTTCCCCAGTTCCTGTTGGAAGCTACCTTCAGAATATTCATCCTTTTTAGACACTGGAATCTGAGATCTTTGAAGTGTTCTGACCAGGTTAGACGTCGATCAATTATTAGGCCTAAAAACTTAATTGTATCTGAAAATAAAATAGGTTTCCCAGCTGCCATTAAATTTAGATTTAATCTACATTTTCTCTTACGACAGAAATGGACACCACGAGTTTTTGCAAAGGAAATTTTGAATCCAGTTAATTCACACCATAATAAAAGATTATTAATTGCATTTTGAAGCTTCCATTGTATAAATTCCATTGACTCATGTGCAAAGTAGAATACGAAGTCGTCGGCAAAAAGACCACCTTGAACTGAAGCGGGCAGACAAAATATCATTGATGGCCACTAGGAATAGAGTTACACTCAGTGAAGAACCCTGCGGAGTCCCATTCTCCTGTTGAAATATTGCAACAGGAGAATGGGAAATATTGCAACATATTCATGTTATTCTAACATGAAATAAACCTGTTGAAATATTGCAACATATTCATGTTATTCTAACATGAAATAATCGCTCTTTAAGAAAGGCTTCCAAATACTTCATTATTCTTCCATTAAAACTCCAAGATTTTAGTATGGCTAAGACCCTGCCTCGCCACATCATGCATTCTCCATTCTCTAATAATATGCTGATTATTAGAGAATGCATTTTGAATGTAGGATTCGAGGAGTACTAATTGATCCACTGTAGAATGGGATTTTCGGAAGCCGCATTGCCGAGGGTCTATCTTCTCCATCTTCTCTAGTGTTTCAATCAGCCGCCTGTTCACCATCTTCTCCATGATTTTCGAACTACAACAAAGAAGGGAGATTGGTCGGAAGTCATTCAGAAGTAAAGCATTAGTTTGTTTCTTAATGGGATGTATGATAGCCGTGTTCCATAATTTGGGGATGGTCCCCCGTCTCCAGATTTCATTGTACATGTCTAGTAAGATAATCTTTGCTTTTTCTGGCAATTTTTTAAGGAGTTCGTATGGTATGTAGTCGGGACCGGGAGCTGATTGGCTCTTGCAGGTAAGTAGTGTTTCATCAAGTTCCTGTAGTGAAAAGAATGCATTATAATATTCATCGTTGCACGAGTCGATGTACAGTAGAGGATCGGCAAATTCTTTCCTTCTCTCTAGAAAAGACTTCTCGTAATTGCTGGAGCTGGACTTCTCTTCAAAATGTCGGCCAAGGTTATTTACTATTTGTTGTGGTTCAGTTATTACTGTGTCTTCTATTTTTATACCTGTAATAATTGATGAACTTTTTTTACCTTGAATAGATCTAATTTTCGCCCAAATCTGTGCTATAGGAGATTCAGAATTGATTGATTCAGTAAAGGCCAACCATGACTTTTTCTTACTATCCTTTATGGTTTTGTTGGCTATAGCTCTGAGCTTTTTGAACTCAATACAGTCTTCAATGCTTTTGGTTCGTCTGTATTTGTTCAAAGCTTTCTTTTTCTGCTTCACTGCTTCATAGCACTCGTTATTCCACCAAGGCACTAGTCTTTTTCTTTTGGTTGGTCTGCTTTTAGGAATGCTCATCGCTGCTGATTTTATAATGGGTTTATTAAAATTGCTGAGTTTTTCATTAATATTGTTTCCTGATAAAGTGCCTATTGCTTGCGAAATATTACTCTGAGAATTTTCCCAATTAGCTAGGTTGAATTTCCAGCGTAAAGATATTTCTGAAACGTTTACTTGATATGAGTCTATAGAATTTGCAATAGTAAGTCGAATGGGGAAGTGGTCACTACCGTGCAGATCCTGTAACACTGTCCAATTGCAGTCTGGAAGAAGCCGACAGTCAACAATGCTCGATGGCCGAGAAAGAACCATCTCTCGCAACAAAGTGAGTAGAAGATCCATCATTCAGTATCGCTAGGTGACTATTTTGTTCTACGAGTTTCACTACGATCTCTCCCCTACCATCTGATTTGTCCGATCCCCAAGCGGGTGAATTAGCGTTGAAATCGCCAAGAAGAGCACATGGTCTACGTAATTAGTCAATTAGATTCTGTAACTGAGAATGAGAAATGGTTTGACTTTGAGGAATATAGATATTCCAGACTGTGATTGGATTTGGCATATTATTAGTAGTCTGTGATTAGATCGGCATGTATAATTTAACAGCGATTGATTCTAGATCTGTTGATAAGGGAACTTGTTCACTGTAAACATCATCTCTGACTAGAACTGCGACTCCACCCCATTTTCTAGAACATATTCGATCCTTACGATATATTTTGTAACCTTTAACAGTCAGAGAGCTACTTGTTGCTAGGTGGGACTCTTGAATGCAGAAACATTGCGGCTCTTCTTTACTTAACATGAAAGAGAAGTTTTCATAATGTCAAAATATACCAGCGCAGTTCCATTGGAGAATCTTATAAAAGTTATTTTTGCTCATGAAAATTTGAAAGAAAAAAGAAACAAAGAGAAGATTTCGTATGAGAAATAAGTTTTGACATTATTAAGAACGTTAAGGAAATTTATATTGTAATATTCTGATTTTGTTTTGAGCTATCATTTTATAAGTTGTTTGACCCGCTAGAGTTTTTATGATCTTGAGAAATATCGGAAGCCTTTGCCTTTTCAGTTGGCAATGACCAAGTGTTTTTAGTCACAAGAGCTAATTTGGTTACTAGTTTTGTACATTTTATCTTAATAGATTTACTATGTGATAGTTTGTGCATCTCATTAAGTATCTCTACTAGTCCCTCAATGTCATTGGTAATTTCTTTTACAACATCTAGAGGATTTGTCAGCTATTTTCTATAAATATTCCCCTTGTTTAATACCTTTGACTGATTCTAGAACTACAGCATACTCACGTCTTGATAATAAGCCTCTGCTAGCTGCGGTTTTGGCATAACTTCTAGGAGCATTTTCGTACATAGCTGATTTTTGACTGGATAACATTCCCGGTTCTGATTTCAAATGAGGTTCTGAAGGGATTCTCAAAGCTTCTCTCTGATCTTCCATTAACCAACGCAAAATTGCGTCAGTTGATGGATTAGGTGTTCTAATTAACTTTTCCTATGTTTTTTTTCTTCTAAAAATGCACTATAAATTCTTCAAAATAATATAATTAATTGATCAACACATACGATTCACATAAAAAAAAAAAAAAAAATTAAAGTAGGGTTGGAAAGATAATAAAGATAATTTATGCTCATTAATGCTTGAGTAATAACTATTTTTTGTCCTAAATTTCGAAAATACTATCTCAGTTGGAAGTTGCTTTTAGTATCCCTATCATGCCTGAGACTGCACCTTCATTGGTCCCGTATTTCTCCCGATCCGATCTGGTTGACCGACAACGGCCGGCAGCGGCCGACGGAGAGTCTACATTGGTCCTGACCCGATCCGATACGACCTAGTCCCAGGTCGTCAGTAATGACATCGTAGTGGAGTGAAAATGAGTGGTTAATTTAAGAAATGCCACCTAATAAACATAGAAACCTTCAACTACCTTGTTGGAGGTATGAAGGAGGAGTTGAGAGGCCAATCAATCTTCCGGAAGTATATCAGCCCCGAGGAAAAATCGTGGTGTAACAGTTGATTTTTGTTGAATTAAGATAAATTTACGTTTTATTAAGATGTTTCAGTCTGAGTTTTTTCGAAGTCTAATCAGGAATTGAATGTTTAATTTCAACAATATTAGTGCTAAAATTAAGTTAGATGAAAAATGAAATTTTATTTTATGTTCAATTGTAAAACTTGGTGAATTTAACTTCTTTACACGTAATTCAATAAACAAAGGGAAAAAATGTGATTAGACAAGGTTGTTCTAAATTTTATGAGCTTTCATTTAAAAAGAAATGCATTGAAATCAGTTAAGATTTAGAGGCTGTAGCCTTTTTTGAAACACAATATGTCGTTTTGCCCCACTGTGCGTCGGTCTTCCGTTATAGGTCTAGAAACAAACAAGTTTGAACGGCTGGGAATCGGTAAACGTCGGATCGGGTCGGGACTAATGTAGGCACCTTCATTGAGGCGCTTGTAATTTTTTTCCTTCGGACCTGAATCGGGACCAATACAGGTGCACCTTCAAACAAGAATAGCACAAAAATGCTCTAAAATTTTGCACTTCCGGCGAATTGAACTGTTCATGAAAAACTATTGGCCATAATGTCGCTCTTATGTTAAGTATTTCTATTTTTGAACCGGATTTGAGAATTTAGTCTCTTTTTTTTCAGACCTACAGCGTCAGAGGATCTGGCGAAGATGATTTGGTTCCTCTGAATCCAAGACAGTGGCGTTGGTCGCTCATACCTTTGGCACTTCATGGAGTTTTTGATTCTTATGTGTAAGTTAACTAAAACTAAAACAGGCAATCTAAAAAAGAAAAAAAAATAGAAAAGAAAAGAAAAAATAAATTGCTATTATACATATTAGATTTCGCTATCTGATTTATTTATATGTAATCTCCGATTGATTCAAAAAATTTAAAAAATAAATAAAAAAAAATTCGCTTTTGATTTTTTTTAATGTAAATTGGTTGAATCAATTGGAGATAACAAATACTAAAAGAATATATAAAAAATTATAATTGTAGCTCTTTCAAAGGTTCCACACATAAATGAGTTTTGTTTTAATTTTTTCAAACCTTTATCAATCTTAACATTTTTTCGGTAGGCAACTTGGTACATTGTATACCCAAATTGAAAGATTGAATCAGAAAATTCATAGGGGGAGGGAAGGGTTTGCGTTGGACACAAATTATTAAATTTTTGTTATATTTCATAGAACGTTCGCGTCTAAAGAGAAAGATGTATTTTAAAAATTATTAAAAAAAAGGGAGATTTACTTCAGAACCAAAATATTCTGATGAGTATATTGTACTTCCTTACAACGAAAATCGGTGCACATTATGATCAAACATTTGTAGTGAAAAAAATTAATCCAATGGAAGTTAACGATTGCTACGGAACAAAATTAAACAAAAAATGAATTCAGATATTCATAGAAAATATTAAAAATCAGGTTTTAGGCTATTTAGGTTTATTTATGTAAAACCATTCTTCCAAAATGCGACGTAAGTAACCCATAATTCTGAGGAATGTATTTAGTTACGCAGCTCCTGCGTTAGACAGTTATTTACATTTACGAACTGTTAAAAGAGTTTTACTATTTTGCGGATGGTTTTTTATAAAATGGGTCGTTTTCTTTTAAAAAAAGTCTTTAAGTTTTCCTTAATTCATAAATGACCCCCTACGTCGGGGCTTACAACAGATAAAAAAATAACATAAATGATTAATAAGTAGGCAATTAAGTTGGTTATAGTTGCCGAAAATTTTTAACATAGATAATTATATTTGATTTTTTTTTACAGGTATTTTGAAGCAGCTCCTCCCGGAAAGGTGAACGAAAGACATCTTTATAGAATTTTAGAGAGCAAAAATTTCGAAGAATGTCTCACGTGTCACCACAAGTCAGAGTAGGTAACAGCCCAATTTTTGACATTTATTAGATGTCAGTTTTTGTATTTTCTAAAAAAATGATTATGCATGTATTAATCTATGTATATATATATATATATATATATATATATATATATATGACGGCCGAGATGGCTGTCAAAGGTAGGTCACTGGCGTTAATGACCCCAACGGTTGACACGCCTTAAATTCAACCAAAAAAAAAAAAAAAAGGTAGGTCAGCCCAAATATTCTCTTATCCCCATATTGATAGCAGGCACTATGACTATCTCTCTTACACAACCTGTCTCTTATCTTAGCGTTGTTTTATCATCTTTATAAAAATGAAAGAGTAATTTCAGTGCAAATTAACGCCTTGAAATGGAATTCCACTTCTCTAAAATATTTCTCAATCCCTTTAATTTCAGTCCTTCTTACCTCTTAAACGGCCATTAAGGCGTCTCAAATTTAAGCAAGTTGTTATTAAAATGTTATCCATTTTAAGCTTTCCAAAGGTATAAGATCATTATGGAAACGCGCTAAGAAAATTCAGATATTTTTATTTTAAAATTGCTGTTATTGCAATGAATGTCTCAGTAAATCAATTCCACCACATTCTCCAAAATATAATAATCGTAAAAAAAAAAAAAAAAAAAAAAAAAAAAAAAAAAAAAAAAAATGCAATAACTTGATTCTGATTTTATTATTTACAGGAAAAATACAACCACTTCCCCATTTCGGACTGAACAGTGTGTATATACAAAAGCGAAATTTTCTTCTGCCGGCAAGTACTACATGCTTGAGTGTTTAGGTAATAAAATAATAAACTTTGACTAATTTAAATTTGTATTAATTAAATCTCAGGCCACAAACATAATATAAGAGGAAAATAAAATAAATTATAATTTCTTTTAAATGCAAATAATTATTTGCATTTATAAATAATATATATATATATATATATATATAATAATATATATCAAATCAAAAGAACATCAGACATAAATTTTAAAACAAAATATGTTATAACTAGCTGCTTCGTCACGGCAGATAAGTAGTTATTTTATTGCGTTAAATAATGTTTCATTAAAATTATGTTACTTTACAATTTTGTGCAGTTTATTACAGCACGGTTCCCGCCATACTATATGTTATTCTTCAATGGGCGTTAAAATTTAAAAGTTTATGTTTCCAAAAAGTTATTTAGAAACACCCATTATATTTGCGAGCATTACCAAGGTTATAGGCGAGGAGGCTGTACAAGGAAAGCCTAGAAGGATAGGCTTGCCATACATTACGGTTTGGCCGGGACTGTCCCGGTATTTTGCAATTGTTTCGGTGTCCCGCCCGGTTTTATCAATGTCCCGGAAAAGGCTTTATGATGTAAAAAGTAATGAATTCATGTTTATAAGAATCTTTTTTAAATCGGTTACTTTTCTACAATTAACATTTTTACTACTGCTCACAGTGTCAAAGAAATGAGAAGTAATCTAACTGCAAAACGCTGGAACTACCTGCATAGCGCTGCCAGCTGCCAGACACTACTATTTGGCTGAGAGATTTTTTTTAAGAAAATCAAGTAGCAAAAAAAGTGCCGTCCTTATTTTTAAGGTTTGGGTAGACTAACAGTTTAGGATTCCCCCTTCCCGTTAGTTGCTAGGCTTAAAACTCACCAACCATTTTGCTTATAATTTGTAATCTTTTTATCCCCCCCCCCCCCCCTGGTATGCCCATCCCATATTAATGTGTCTCGGTTTAACTCTCCAAAAATATGGCAAGCCTATCTGACGGGGACAGGCAGAAAAGAAACGCAATTAAAACTCTATGAGGGACAGTTTATTTCTAGTAATTTAAGGACAGCCATCATAGTGGAAATTAACCTGAATTAAAAATAGAACCATGAAATAGATAATGTACGGTAACAGCTGTTCTGTTGTCGTCCTAGCAACGCTTGCTGCCTAGGCTTGCATGCTCTAACCAACTCAAACTTTAAACCCCTCTAAAAATACTTAAAATTCGAATATCAAAAAATCCTTTCTTAGCGAGCGCCTACGTTATATAGGGAGTGTCCATGCAAAATTTCAAAATTTTCTGTCGAGCGGTTTGGGCTGGGCGATGATAGGTCAGTGAGTCAGTGAGTCAGTGAGTGAGTGGTATTTGACAAATATATAGTAGATAACATAGGGAAATATTGTATAATATATTTTAAATTAATAGTATAAAATTATATAACATGTGGTAATTAATTTCTAAGCTTCTCGAACAAGGATTGTTCAAGCCTAAGTCGCCGAGCGGACCAGATGCAGGGTTTTTGTAGTCCCTAAAGAGGTGAAAAGAAATCTACGAAACATAGGGCATTTATTAAATAAAAGTCCGACTCGCAGGAACTGCATCATCTTAGCGCGGTTCCGTTCTTATCTCTAGACTCATTTAAAATGATTAAAATAGAAGCTGTTATTATTTTGGGTCCACATTTCTAGAAAGTATGAAGATTAGATAGTTAGCCGTCAAGGTGATATGTAATGAGGTGATGGAATGGTTGGGATTCGGCTAAAGAAACCTCAATACGATTTTTGTTAAAAAATCTATATTTAGGACGTTTCAGCTACTCATTGGTAGCCTTCGTCAGCATTGAAAGTGCCGGGAGGCAGAGGAGGACCAAAGTTGACAGTTCCATCTTTACTTTCAAGAAAGGTCTTATTTACGATCTTACCTGGATAGGCCAACCCGCCCTAGGAAGCTAGGCAGTTGAAAAGCTATATCTCCATATAGTCCATATCTCTAAGATTAAATTGTTTTTCTTATTTTTCTTAACCTGATTTATTATCAAATACATTATCCAACTATAAGCAATTAAAAAATAATAAGGAATAAAAAACAGACAAAAAGAACAGTTCGAATAAGCGAAATCAATTACTTTAAAGTTTTATGCTCTTATTTCTCCGATTGACATCGTCTAATGAAAACTTTCATCAGAACCTTTTTTGTAGAGCATTTCGTAAGCTTTCTAATGGTATTCTTCCGTTTGCCAAGATTCTCAACCTTTTTCGAGATATTAAGGATAGTATACAAAGTTACCAAAACGTTTTATGTCTGTTAATAAAATATTTTATTCTAACCCTTCCTTAACTCCAAACGTAACCAAAATTTCAACATATTAGTTTTGATGAATGTAGAACATGCAGAAAATGTTTCAACTGAATCCCATGATTCTAAGTACCCAAACCAAAAACGGTATTCAAAAATTATTTTTCCAATTTTCTCGAAAACGGTTAAAGCTATCGCCTTGAAAATGGTTTCATTCGTTTTCCTAGCCCAAGAAGCCTATAAAACGAGTACTTACAAGCTAATGAACTCAAAAACGTAAGCGTTACGATTTTTTGCGCGAATTTCGCCCCAAATGCCATCTTCCAGTGGGCGGATTCTGCTGGTTAACGAACTTGACCTTTCAAATTGGACGACAAATTTTTGTGCCAAATTTCATCAAAATCGGACCATCAGGGAAGCCAGAAATGAGCGAACAGACAAATATATATATATATATATATAAATAAATATATACATATATATATATATATATATATATATATATATATATATATATATATATATACAAATTTTAACCACCGTTATTTTCGGTCTCTAGGGGTTCTGAAACGCGAAATTTTCTAGTCGGCACTTCCGGATTGTTTCATTGTATCAACCCTATAAGCGGGGTTCCTCCCTATGGGGGAGGGAGGAACCGCGCTAAAATAGTAGTAGAAAGATAAAAAGAACTATTTTTTATACGCCTTCATCTTAAAGTAGAAATACTGCAAATCGGAATATAAATTATTTCAACTCTTAGGCTTCCACGGTCCGAGTCATTACAATTATTATAGTCTTCTGGTATTGACCGTGTCACAAACTTCTTTGCCGACGTTTCGCTAGTCATACTGCCAGCATCCTCAGGGCTTAGTCTGAGAAGTTAGTTAGTTTCTCAGACTAAGCCCTGAGGAAGCTGGCAGTATGACTAGCGAAACGTCGGCAAAGAAGTTTGTGACACGGTCAATACCAGAAGACTATAATAATTATAAATTATTTATTTATTGTGAGCTCCGTAACAGTGGCGATGAGCTCATTGGGACGACGGAAGAAAGTTAAATATTAGTCAGTTTCTTGAATAAAATAAAATATGAAGAAAACCTCAAAGAGACAAACAAGATGGTGATATTAAATTAAACCAAAATAAAATATTACTTATATCAGAGATGGGCATAATTTTATTTATAAATATAAATACGAATTTATTCGTATTTCATATATTTGTGAATACGAATATAAATAAATTCGTAATTGTGAATTCATAATTGTGAATACGAATTTATTTTTATTCACATATATTAAATATAAAAATACAAATACAATTTTATTCGCAAATTATTCTGCGAATAAAAATAAATTCACAGAAAAAATTGTAAAAAATCACAAAAAATGTGAATATTTACAAAAAATCAAGTGATAACAAAAAAAAACACATTAAAATATACGAATAAAAATTTATTCACATTATAATTTGTGAATAAAAATTTATTCACAATAAAATTCGGAAATAAATCATGAATTTATTCGTATTAAGATGATATTATAAAAGTTTTTTTTTTTTTAAGGCGTTTAACGTCGAGGTTATTAGCGCCTAAATTTTTTACTTACGCCGCGGGACCACCAGCCATGCTGCAGGGACACAGTATGTCATCTTTACCTCCAAAAAAAAAAAAAAAAAAAAAAAAAAAAAAAAAAAAAAAAAAAAAAAAAAAAAAACACCTTCAATAACTTTCGCAATATCATCTTAATACGAATAAATTCATAATTTATTTGAGAATTTAATTGTGAATAAATTTTTATTCACATATTATAATGTGAATACATTTTTATTCGTATATTTTAATGTGATTTTTTTTAATCACTTGATTTTTTGTAAATATTCACATTTTTTTGTGATTATTTAAAATTTTTTCTGTAAATTTATTTTTATTCGCAGAAAAATTTGCGAATAAAATTTTATTGGTATTTTTAATATATGCGAATAAAAATAAATTGGTATTTACACTTATGAATACGAATTTATTTATATTCATATACAAATATATGAAGTACGAATAAATTCGTATTTGTATTTATAAATAAAATTATGCCCATCTCTGCTTACCTTTGAATATAAGTGTGCTGCTTTTAAGTGTGTAAGGAGTATATGGATGTACGGGCTACCTTCAGTAAGTAAGTCGTGTAAGTTGTAAGGAATTGTCAAGTCGCTGCGTTGTCTACAGTCTGTCAGTATATGTTTAACAGTTAGAGTTCTGTTACACTGTCTACACGCTGGTCTTTCTTTTTTGTCCAGTAAGTACGAGTGGGTAAGTCGAGTGTGGCCTATCCGAAGCCTGGATAAAATTACTTGTTTAGATGTGGGTTTCTTGGCATCTCGTAAAATAGCGTGTTTTCTCTGGTAAATAGCTGCCCTGAAAATATGAGATTTCGTACTTGTACTAAGTTATTCCCTGCGACCATCGATATATTTATTTTTGCTTTCGTTTATAGTATATATACATATATATGTTTTAAGTTTAGGATTCCCAAACATGTTGAGCGCATTTAGAAGCCCGGCTGAAAGACAGTCAGACATTTTTTTGAAGTTTGAATTTGGTGTGTTTGAAACGGAAAAATATCATGAAATAGATTGATTGCATGCAATGTACAGACAAGACCTTTATTTTACTTTTATGGTTGTAAATAATATTATTTTTAATTTTTTATACTTTAAATGTCTTAATTAACTTATATTATGATATTTTCTTAGGTCCTGAAGTTCCCACTGTTCACATCATCGAGACTCTGTCCAATCTTGAAGTTTATATGTTTGAGAACAACACCGATTTGAGGAAAAAGTATGACGGTCTGTCCATTCCTCAGGTCAAAATATTTCAGGTAGATCCATATTTCTTTTATGTTTTTGCCTTATCGTTCTTTTTTGACAACCTCTCTAAATGTACATATAAAATAAGGTAGCTCTTTTAGCGAGCACATCGCTGAAAATGGCGCTTTTCCTAGGCTAAGTTATTTATTTTATTAATATAAAATATATAATAATATTAATTAATATATATAACTGCATCTATAAAGAATTTAGGTAAGTACAAGAAGCATTGTCAATGATAAATAGTAAAATAAGTAAAAAGTACAAGTCGTAAGTAAAGTAGTACTTAATAGTTGAGGAAAGTAACTGAATTCTGTGTTGATATTTCAGTGTCTCACTCAGTGATATTTACTTCTATTAATAAAAAGGAGGAAGGTAAAGGGGGGGGGGGGGCGTTGCTAGATTTTATCCAGAATTTTGTTGTTAGAAAGGAATTGGAATATGTCTGTAATATGTTTGCTGTCATTTGAAAGTAATTCATGCATGTTTGATGGTAAGTCAGTGTTTAGCCTGAGTCTGCAGTCTGTCAGTAAGTGTTTAACAGTAAGTGTTGTATTGCAGTACTGGCATATTGGTCTGTCATGTCCTGTCATAAGGTATGAGTGAGTCAGTAGGGAATGGCCTATCCTTAGCCGGCAAAGGACGACTTCTTCTCGTCTGTTACTTCTGCTGCTTGAAGGCCATTCCCGAACTGTATACTTAATCTCCCTTAATTTATTATTAGGCTAAGTTATATCAAGCAAATAAGCATATATCGTAAATTGTGTTATTTTTAGCGGGTTTCCTTTCCCCTTCTATAGGGAGAAAACCCCCTTATGAGGTTAACCTCATCAAGCAATCCGGAAGTGTTGACTAGAAAATCTCACGTTTCAGCACCCATAGAAATACCCACGGAAATAACTTTGTTTCAATTTTTTAAATATATGGAGTAAGGGGTGTAAATATGGGCACCCTCTTTTGTTTTCGAATTAAAGTTGCTTAAATTTTGAAAAATTATAAATTTTTGCCTTTCATTAACAACTCTAACGTGTTACATAAATACTAAAACGCAAAACAATCATTAACATCAATTATTTCATGGCGAAAACAGCGATTTACAAAAAGCTTTTAAAGCAGCACCGGAAAAAATGGCTGTAAACATGGGACCTTCAAAAAAGACACTAAAAATAATTTGAAAACAGAATAAACAATGAAAAATGATAGGGAATTTATTTATTCTATGAAAACAATTATTATTATTAATTTTCAAAAATGTTAAACATAAGAGGTTGTTTCAGTTTCTATAATCCAAGTGTTCCCACATTTGGCGCGTAATGCGTTTCACCCAAACATCTTCTCGAGTGTTCTCGAGGGAACAAAAGATGCAAATCGTATCGCTTGAGTCTTGTTTCCGAAGAAATGAAGTTCATGGAGAATATTGCGGGATTTCAACAACCCGACGACTCGTATGTAACCTAAAAGCTTGGGCAGGCGAGCATTCTGCCACAAAGGCTTGGGTGATTTCAGGGTTGCTTCACAAAGTAGCAAACCCCTTTTATTTTTATAAAAATATGGAAAGAAAACGATTTCACATAGCTCTTAAATTTTTGCAGTACAGAATAAGCACAAATTTGCTCCTCAACTCCTCACACTACATCCCCACTACTTGAAATAATAATACCGACAGATCATTCCTATCTTATATTAGCAAAATATCATCCATTGCTATCTTATATGAGCCATAAAATGTCCTCGCCACCAGTCTTCAATTGCCACTATGGAAGAATGGCCGAATTTACACTTGCGCCAATTTTTACACCTTTTCCTTTACACATGCCCCAGCCACTCTCATTTATAGTGCAATTATTAGAGAAAAAAAAACATTTTAGCTGAAATGATCAGTTTCATGTATTTCCTTATATTCCTTATTGTTTGCCGATATTTACACTATAACCTTTTTCAGATTGAAACAGAACCTGGGCAGAAGGCTACGGTAAAACTTCAGATGCCAGCTGGTTTGAGGACCAATGAAGACATGACATTTCCTCTTATTGTCAAACTGTAAGTAAATATTTCACGAAAATTAAACCAAAAAAAAAAATGGTTATTATGTTTTAGCACGTTTCTTCTCTACATACGTCAGTTGGAAACCCGCCTATGAACTCTACTGGATGACACAATATGGAAAGGAAATTTATATAAAGTGATAATAGACCTAAAGTGAAACGAAGAAATTCGCACAAAGTGTGATACAATTCCCAACAGAAACAGAGAAATTCAAATTTAGTATTTTTTTATGTGATGTGACAAATGAATAATTTAAATGTTTCTTTTCGAAGGTTCTGGCCAGTATAGCACTTAAGCCAAGGGCAGCCTTTTGTGGCCAGATGGACCAAACCGATTTCCTTTGGCTATCCAGGAGGTGTTGTTGTTAATAATAAACATGAGGCAGGCATAGTTTCTGCTGTGGTATGACCTTTGGCTATCCAGGAGGTGTTGTTGTTAATAATAAACATGAGGCAGGCATAGTTTCTGCTGTGGTATGACTTTCAGGTATGATAGCCAGGTCTGTGGTATGACCTTTGGCTATCCAGGAGGTGTTGTTGTTAATAATAAACATGAGGCAGGCATAGTTTCTGCTGTGGTATGACTTTCAGGTATGATAGCCAGGTCTGTGGTATGACCTTTGGCTATCCAGGAGGTGTTGTTGTTAATAATAAACATGAGGCAGGCATAGTTTCTGCTGTGGTATGACTTTCAGTACCTTCTTGAAGTCCTACGGTATCTTCATTTGGTTTTGAAATGACGTTCTCTAACCACTTTCTAACATTAGCTTCAGAAACACATGCGCTGGCCCCAGTAACGGCTTCGGAAATAGAGGGGTGCCTTTGTAATAAATCCTTGTACCAGCCAACACCAGGACAATTATCTTTAAAGGGAGTGCTCATATTTTTAAATTCAATAAATTCTTTTAGGGATTGCAAAATGTCATTTTTCTTCCTCATGCATCCCTTTTTCGCACATTTTTCTATCCAAGTAACTAGAGTTAGTTCGTCTTCACCCGAAAGAATTGACCGTGGTCCAAACAATGATTTTACAAATTTATCACTTAATCTGAAGTGCAGATTTGCCCGAGGAACTCCAAATCCTTTGGATGCGGATTTAATGGAGGAGCCTTAAGGCCTAAAAGGCATTCTCTAAATCCTTCTGGCTATACCTGGGCTTCATAGGACAACTAACACCTGTTATAGACTCAAAAGAAACTTCATTATTAGGAACTAACAGTTTCAATAACTAGTGAACCCAAAATCTAGTAATTGTTTTAGCACGTTTCTTCTCTAGATACGTCAGTAGGAAACCCGCCTATGAACTCTACTGGATGACACAATATGGAAAGGAAATTTATATAAAGTGATAATAGACCTAAAGTGAAACGAAGAAATTCGTACAAAGTGTGAATCAATTCCACAGAAACAGGGAAATTCAAATTTAGTATTTTTTCATTATTTTTTTAATATATAATTAGTGATTACTGAAGAACCATTTTCGGTAAATAAAATAGAATCAAACCATTGTAAAGTATATGATATTTCCTTTGAGAAAACAACGCTTGCCGTAGGGTCATTCCATATCAAATCAACACACTTTTTTCCCTCGCCATCTCGGATTGTGATGAAATTTGATACATCGGTTACATTCATAGGGAATACGAAAACCACAGAATTTCAGCTTAATATCTCAAGCTGTTTCCAAAATATGGCCTTGTAAAGTTTGTCAAAACCTGTCAAAATCGCTCTGCAGTACATCATTTAAAAGATCAGAACTCCTCTCCTATTTATGTTAAAAACATGGAAAGGGTGTCATTTTTTAGCTCTTTATATGTCCTTTCGAATGATGTGTAACACATGATAGATTATGGGAACAAATTTTTTTTTATCAGAAATAAAATTTTAATTTAAAATATTTTTAAAAACGCATTTTTAAAAATTTTCAAAAATTTATATATAATAGGTTGAATCACCAGTATTTAGTATACCAAGTTTGATAATGGGATGAGAATGGGTTCATAGTCAAAAAAATCTATTATTATTGGCAGTTTCTTACAATATCTAAGTGTTTTAGTATAAAACGCAATACAAATTCCCTCAATGAATACAATCTAAGGTAAAATATAACGCTTATTTAGATGCCTGTTAACTAAGTAAGAGAACCTTCAAACCATATTCTTTGTAAATTCTAATCATTCTTAAATTATAAATTAATGCAGTTTATAAAATTTATTTTAATTATAAGAGATGAATTAAGCACTAATGAATTCCGTATCATTTACATTTTGTGTTTACATACATATAAATGTGAGCTAATGAGTATGAGTTTAAACTTGTTATTGCACCATCATCACTCTTAATCTCACAGGTAGATTTCATGTCTGTCTAAAAGATTAGCTGCAAAAGCTAGTTTGCAACGACCATTTCAGAACCAAATATTAACACCACACGAATTGTACGAATGGTCAGTTGTAAATATTTCTGGCATTCATTTTGATTACGGGACGCAAGAAGATTATGTCTTGGCAGATCGATTTTTGAAAAAACGGTTTAGTGAAGCACTGACAATAAAGGGAACTCGACAATACCATAGCTTTATACCTGATGCCTCAAGCAAAAATAAGTTATCTGTGAAAATCTTCTCAGAATCAACAGTTTCTTCTCAAGTATCAATATCACCACTAACAGAGAAAATGATCTTTGCAGACTGTAATGACTATATTAGCGTAGCCTACAACTCTAGCTGGTGGCTTGCATATATAATCGACAAAAACGAAGACGAAGATGAACTTAAAGTTACCTTCCTTCATCCTAAAGGGCCTTCTCCGTCATTTAGCTATCCAAGAAGACCCCATGTTTTAAGGCTACCATGATGCATTCTGTAAAGTGAATCCAACAATTCTAACAGGAGGAATTTACATCTTATCCAAAGGGGAAATTTTAAGAATGAATGAAATGTTAACCGACTACCTCCAACACATGTAGACCTCATGTAGGTTTGACTATAAAATGTTCAACCACTTTTTCACTTTGTAATTAAAATAATTAAATTGAATTAAAACATATGCAATGGTAATGTTTGAGTTTAATTCTAAAATTATGTATCAAAGAGTTTTTATGTTTAAAAATACGTAAAATTAGTACAAAGCTGCCTTCGGTTCTAGATTTGGTATATTAATTAGTAATAATGTGATCTATTTTATATAAATTTTTGAAAATGTTTGAAAATGCGTTTTTAAAAATATTTAGGCATCTAAATAAGCGTTATATTTTACCTTAGATTGTATTCATTGAGGGAATTTGTATTGCGTTTTATACTAAAACACTTAGATATTGTAAGAAACCGCCAATAATAAAAGATTTTTTTGACTATGAACCCATTCTCATCCCATTATCAAACTTGGTATACTAAATACTGGTGATTCAACCTATTATATATAAATTTTTGAAAAGTTTTAAAAATGCGTTTTTAAAAATATTTAAAATTAAAATGTTATTTCTGATTTAAAAAAAAATGTTGTTCCCATAATCTATCATGTGTTACACATCATTCGAAAGGACATATAAAGAGCTAAAAAATGACACCTTTTCCATGTTTTTAACATAAATAGGAGAGGAGTTCTGATCTTTTAAATGATGTACTGCAGAGCGATTTTGACAGGTTTTGACAAACTTTACAAGGCCATATTTTGGAAACCGTTTGAGATATTAAGCTGAAATTTGGTGGTTTTCGTATTCCCTATGAATGTAACCGATGTATCAAATTTCATCACAATCCGAGATGGCGAGGGAAAAAAGTGTGTTGATTTGATATGGAATGACCCCGTATTACTACGATTATTGCAAATCATTGTTAAGAGGTTGTTTACTTTAAAACAAAACTGGAAAAAATAGAGTTCTCTCTGGCCACAGAAAACAGGATAATATATAACCACGCTAAGATGACGCAGTTCCAGCGACATATTGTATTTAATTGCGGTATATTCTATAAGCTTCGACCCCAAAATTATCCTATATTTTTCAGTATAATATAATTTATCATGAAGATTAGATAGTTAGCCGTCGAGGTGATAAGCAATCAGGGAATAGTGCATACTTCCACTATGGTTACTTAAGTGTTACCTTGGGTCTTTCTCTGCCTCCCGGCACCTTCATTGGTGACGAAGCCTACCAAAGAGTAGCCGAAACGTCCTGAATATAGATTTTTTACAAAAATCTTATTGATGTTTTCTTAGCCGAATCCCAACTATTCCCTGATTGCATATAATTTATGTAACATTATAGCAGAAAGGTGCACATATGCCTTATAAAACGTCAAGTTTTCTTGCCAGTATTTCCTGATTGCATATAATTTATGTAACATTATAGCAGAAAGGTGCACATATGCCTTATAAAACGTCAAGTTTTCTTGCCAGTATTTCCTGATTGCATATAATTTATGTAACATTATAGCAGAAAGGTGCACATATGCCTTATAAAACGTCAAGTTTTCTTGCCAGTATTTCCTGATTGCATATAATTTATGTAACATTATAGCAGAAAGGTGCACATATGCCTTATAAAACGTCAAGTTTTCTTGCCAGTATTTCCTGATTGCATATAATTTATGTAACATTATAGCAGAAAGGTGCACATATGCCTTATAAAACGTCAAGTTTTCTTGCCAGTATTTCCTGATTGCATATAATTTATGTAACATTATAGCAGAAAGGTGCACATATGCCTTATAAAACGTCAAGTTTTCTTGCCAGTATTTCCTGATTGCGTCAGCGGTAGCCACAAGCGATTTTCGGCCTCTATTTGAATGTAGGAATGACACGAAAACCTTTTGGCAAACGATATATACTGCACGAATAATTTAGGGAAACGAACTTCTGGGGGGAATCCATTTTTAAAACGTTTCCCGGGCTGCTCTACGACACCAATATATTCCACCATCAACTTGCTTGATATCTCAAAACTAATGCCTTTAAACCTACATTTCACTTATTTTTATTATTATTATTTCAGATCGTACAAACCTGGTGACGTGTGTGTAACAAGCGAGTGGAAACTGGACTTCTCCAGCTATTTCGTCAGCAAGAAGAATTTTCTGGTTCTGGAGATACAACCGAGTGCCAGAAAACACGACATAGCAGAGCATATAGCTGTGATAAAGTACTTAAATTTATTAAATATTATTTTTCCGATTATTCTTAAAATTTTATATAATATATATATATATATATATATATATATATATATATATATATTGCTGGTAAAATAATAGAGGCCTTGATTTCCGTTATTGGCCGCGAAACATTAAGTATAGCACTCACTTCACATAGAATGGACGAGAATGGAGGGCAGCAAAATTGGTCCATCTGTAAGTGGGTTATCAATAGACTCTAACGGGCGAAACATTTATTATATTGAACGATACTTGCAATACGTCTTGTTCATTTCATAAGAAAGATGTGTTCTAAAAATAAACTGCAGGCTAGTTTCACAACCCGATCTCGAGACCCTAATTTGTCGGCCATAAAATCGTATCGTGAAAATCTGACTCCTGAACACGATTTGGACCCCCTGTAGGTAGAGAAGGAGAGATCTCCAAGCGATTCCGGGAAAATCGGACCAGATAAGGGAACGGTTAATTCTAACCGTATAACAGGAATACGTATTCATTAAAGGACTTGAGTATTACACGACACGTCCCCAGTCGCCCGTTCCCGTTCCTGGTCCCGATCACCGTTCGTGGTCCCTATCACCGTTCCTTGTCCCGACACCGTTCCTGGTCCCGATCACCGTTCCTGGTCCCGATCACCGTTCCTGGTCCCGATCACCGTTCGTGGTCCCTATCACCGTTCCTTGTCCCGACACCGTTCCTGGTCCCGATCACCGTTCCTGGTCCCGATCACCGTTCCTGGCCTCGAACGCCGTTCCTGGTCCCTATCACCGTTCCTGGTCTCGATCGCCGTTCCTGGTCCCTATCACCGTTCCTGGTCCCGATCACCGTTCCTGGTTCCTATCACCGTTCCTGGTCCCGATCACCGTTCCTGGTCCCCATCACCGTTCCTGGTCCCTATCACCGTTCCTGGTCCCGATCACCGTTCCTGGTCCCGACACCGTTCCTGGTCCCGATCACCGTTCCTGGTCCCGACACCGTTCCTGGTCCCGATCACCGTTCCTGGTCTCGACACCGTTCCTGGACCCGATCACCGTTCCTGGTCCCGATCACCGTTCCTGGTCGACAATGGCGAGAAGCCAAATTTTCACCAGCCGTTATTTTTACTTTATTTTTTAACAAAACTCGGTACATATCACGCCCAAAACATTTGGTCATATAAAAGTGATTTACTCAAGAAGAAAACGAAATTAAAAAATAAAATAATCGGGTCTGTTATTCATTACGACTAATGTTCGTTTTTTATTTTCTTAAAACAGCTATACACATTTATATTTGAAGAAAATTCTTTAGAAAGGCGCCTTAAGTACCATCATTATGACGAACGTGTTAAGCTATGAAGTTCATGCGCGTAAAGGGCGTTTTTATATATAGTCAAACGATATTCAACAGTTTCATATGGTATATAGTAACGAAAGAACATATTTATATTATTGTCGACTTATTGTTCCATTTATTCCTCTTCGTAGATATATTGTCGACATGGACTTTGTCGACTCTAGCAAAGTGGCTCTTCTTGCTTCTGGTTACGGAGGATATCTTGCTCCCCTAATCCTGTCGGAAGAAAATAAAATGTTTACATCTGCAACAATCATTTCTGGGATCTTCAGCTGGCCTAACTACAGTAAGTGATAATTCGAAAATACTAAATCAAAAATTCAAAAAATCAAAAAGATTGTTTGTTAAAATATTTTTAAAGTATATTTACTTTTATTTATATCAATGTATTTGTATATTGTTAAAATTTGCACAACCTGCAATCATCGGACAATATCTACTTAGTGTACTCTAATCTTGGTCTTCCTCTCCCATTCCTCCCTTCCCTTCTTCCCTCCATAACTATTCCCACGAGTCCTGCTCCAGTCTCTTCATCTCCACATAGTTCCTACAGCAGACATCGGACACTATCTGCTTAGTGTACTCTAATCTTGGTCTTCCTCTCCCATTCCTCCCTTCCCTTCTTCCCTCCATAACTATACCTACGAGTCCTGCTCCATCTCTTCATCTCCACATAGTTCCTACAGCAGACATCGGACACTATCTGCTTAGTGTACTCTAATCTTGGTCTTCCTCTCCCATTCCTCCCTTCCCTTCTTCCCTCCATAACTATTCCCACGAGTCCTGCTCCAGTCTCTTCATCTCCACGTAGTTCCTACAGCAGACATCGGACACTATCTGCTTAGTGCACTCTAATCTTGGTCTTCCTCTCCAATTCCACCCTTCCCTTCTTCCCTCCATAACTATACCCACGAGTCCTGCTCCAGTCTCTTCATCTCCACATAGTTCCTACAGCAGACATCGGACACTATCTGCTTAGTGCACTCTAATCTTGGTCTTCCTCTCCCATTCCTCCCTTCCCTTCTTCCCTCCATAACTATACCCACGAGTCCTGCTCCAGTCTCTTCATCTCCACATAGTTCCTACAGCAGACATCGGACACTATCTGCTTAGTGTACTCTAATCTTGGTCTTCCTCTCCCATTCCTCCCTTCCCTTCTTCCCTCCATAACTATACCCACGAGTCCTGCTCCAGTCTCTTCATCTCCACGTAGTTCCTACAGCAGAAATCGGACACTATCTGCTTAGTGTACTCTAATCTTGGTCTTCCTCTCCCACTCCTCCCTTCCCTTCTTCCCTCCATAACTATACCCACGAGTCCTGCTCCAGTCTCTTCATCTCCACGTAGTTCCTACAGCAGAAATCGGACACTATCTGCTTAGTGTACTCTAATCTTGGTCTTCCTCTCCAATTCCACCCTTCCTTTTTTCCCTACATAACCATCTAGGCTTATGTTCATTCTGTTTCAGATTCCTTGTGGAGCGAACGCTTCTCATTGGACGGCGACGCTTGTGGTGCGGCCAAATCCATCAAGAACCACAAACTCCTGCTCATCCACGGAACTCTAGACCTTACTTGCCATTATCATCAAGTGATGATCTTCTCTAAAGCCCTCATCGAAGCTGGAATACTCTACACTCATTTAGTAAGACGCTTGCTCATATATATATATATATATATATATATATATATATATATATATATATATACATTTAGACATATAGATTATAACTTACTGCAGAAAGTAAATTAATTATTCTGCAGTAAGTTATAAAAAAAAAAATTATTAACATTACAGGCTTTCCTTCATTTTTGTACTTCCTTATTTAGATTTTTATTGGAAATAAATTGTCACTGCGAATGGCTTCATTCAAGAAACCAATTACTAAAATTCAATCTTTTGATGCTAATATAATTTTTGTGTACGAGTAATAATAATAAAATAAGTTAATATATTGTCTGCTAAAATGTTAATCAAACAATATTTTGTTTTTTTTTTAGAAAAAAATAATGAAAGAGTAAAAAGCCCATTAATTTTATTTTTTCATGTGATAGTGTATAAATTTTAGAATATTAATAAAAAAAAAATTGTAATTATCTTTTTCCATTTTGATGATATTGCCCTTGGCGTGGAAAAAGATATTTCATTAAAAAATATTTCATTTCAACATTTTAGGATTTTTTCAGACCTGTTGAAATTATTTTATAGATATATTAATTTTTTTCTGGCTTTCTTGTTTTTCGAAGGAAGGTATAAATTATTTTCTATTGAAGAACAAATTTGCCTTTCCGTTGTCTAATTAATGAAAACTGCAAAATTTCAATAGCTTTAGCAAAACATAAACCATTTGATATAGAGCAAAAATATTTTAAATCCTTACTTATATCTATGAAAGGAACAAATATGCAGAAAAATCTGAGACCATGGGTGTTATGGTTGGGTTGAACTGAGATGGAAGTACCAGTACGGTTTTTGCAGAGGTAATGCTTTAGAAGAATTGATTGGCTCCTTCCAAAAGTGTTATTATCTTTATTATTATTTCCTATTCATTGTTTTTGTTTGTTTTGCTTTTTATGTACTTTTTTCTTTTTTATTTATTTGCTTACCTATTTGTTTTTTATTGATTTTGTATTTTATCTCTGTATTAATCAATTTCTGTATATAATTATTATTTATATTTGAGAGCAAACTTAACTAATGTACTCTCCAAATGTACAGATGTTAAATAAACGTATTACTAAAAAAAAAAAAAAAAAAAATTGCTTTAGAAGCGGTGCGAGACTTTCCGCGCCTATTTCCAAATAGAAGAGTGCTTAATCCAGGAGTCTTTTTGTTACCTGTTCTTGCAGGCATACCCAGATGTTGATGGCGCTTTCCATGGTTTTGAAGAGCACGTGTACACTTCCGTTGAAGACTTCCTTGAGAGAACTCTGGAGCCAATAGACTACACAGAATGGGAGACAGGATCCTCGTATTTCAGCTTTAGGAATTAAGTATCGTAAATTAAGTTTATATTCTAACACCAAATTAAAAAAAAAAAAAAAAAAAAAAAAAAAAAAAAAAAGCAGCATAATTCTGTCTTTTATTTTTCAAGTTATATCTTCACTATAATTTTTTGCGAAAAATGCTTGAGACTGAAAAAGGCTTAATTTTTAAAATAAAACAATTTTCAAAAAAACAAGTTGGTTGTAAGCTAGCCTGTCAAGACATCGAATTTCTATAACAGACGCCTAATTAAAAAAAATATCTACTCATCTCATCAGAGCAAATATTTACAGCTGGAGAATTGTTAAAATTCATAAATTTGTTTTTATTATGAGCGCTTAGCGCTTTCAGTAACTCCTGCCATCATTATCAGACCTACAACACGATATAACACAGTAAATGTCTTTGTTAAAAATCAATTAAACAAAAATAAAATAATGAGAATTTATATCAAACATCTCACTTTTTTTATACATAAATATGTGTTTTTATCGCCATTTCAGTTCTATAAGGAAAGACTAAACCTAATCCATATTAAACAACAATTAAAGAAATAGTAACAATATTTTCGTCTTTATGTTCAATTTAATATTCAAAAACTTTTGTCCCAATGGTCATAGCAGTCGATGCACCAAAATAAAATAATAAAAAAAATATATTTAACTTCAATTTAAATTATTATTTCAGATTTTTTTGTCTAACTTTTGTTTTATTTCTCAATTAACAAGAAGCCATCTAAGTTTTTTTCCCCTTTACACAATTAATCCAAATTCATCAACAATAAAAAAAATTGAAACAATAAAATATTTTCGTTTTAATTAACAATATCTGTGTTTTGATATTACATCTCACATTGTTAAGAAAAGAAAAAGGTTTCTACATGTTTAATATATGAATTGACATCAAACATCTGAAAGGTGCTGCTTTTTTAATAACGCTAATACAATCAAACAACAATAAAGAAAAATAAAAAACATAGTAAAAAAAAATAAGTTTTACTTAGTTAACAATATTTCGATTTGTCAAGAATGAATAACTTGGACATCAAAACCAAAATATTGTTCTTTTTATTTTTGTTTAATTTGGTTTAATCTTGTAAAGAAATACAATTAACAACATTTTATTTATATATATTTTTACTGGTTTGCAACCAAGTTGTATCTTGTTATTTGTCATAAAACCTTTTTATAGCACCTGAAAAATAATATGAATAAAATATTGTGAATACAGCACCTATAATTTTTCTTTCTTTGCAAGGCCGATAAAAAATAAAGAACAACACAAAAGTATCAATATTTGCCTTTAAGTACCAATATTGTTCTTGTGTCAAAATTAATTAATTAAACGTCAAACCATCTTCCCGATAGCGACAAAGGGATCAGTTTTTTCTACCCTCAAAGCCCTGATGAAGGCAGAAAAAGCAAACCGAAACTTTAATGATTATAATCACATTAATATTTAAATTTACTTTTATTATGTATCATGACGGAAATTCAACTATTAATTTCATAATTTTCATGTTTAATATAATATTGTGGACAGCAACAAAATAGTTACTACTTAAAGAAAAATATTGTTCCCTTTTCGCTGTTAAAATTTTTGTTGGATCATGTAAACAAAAATAAAACAAATTTTAGATATTTCGATGTCAGTTCACAATATAGTTTAAGATTTTCTTTATTTTAAACAATTGTTTAAGAAGAAATCAGAATTAACATCTTTGTTGCAAACCAATAAAAACAAATATAAAATATTTTGAATTTGCACCAAAAGATCTCATTTTTTCACAAGGTTAATCCTAATTAAATAACAACAATAAAGTCACAATATTTTTGTTTTGATATAAGGCCATTTATTTTTGGCGAAACGAAAATACTCGTCCACAATTTGAGTGGTTTAATCATGAAACTTGGCAAGTAGCATTCCCCAAAAAAACGAGCTCCATAAACACGAAATTCGGTGGGATTTATATATATATATATATATATATATATATATATTAATTCTTGTGAAAGATGACCCGATATATATTTTCCACTTTTTCTTGTTTGTTTTTCTGGCAGGGGGTCGATAAAGCAGTACACTCTTTGTTCACATTAACTGCTTTATTTGTTATGTTTCGCCCGACATGTTTCGTGCCTTTTCGCACCTCTTCAGGGGATTTCCTATGTAACAATATTTTTTGTAAATCCTAAACTTTAAATTGCTTACACTAATACACATATCCTGTCCCTAAAATAAATTATTTAGGGACAGGATATGTGTATTAGTGTAAGCAATTTAAAGTTTAGGATTTACAAAAAATATTGTTACATAGGAAAGCCCCTGAAGAGGTGCGAAAAGGCACGAAACATGTCGGGCGAAACATAACAAATAAAGCAGTTAATGTGAACAAAGAGTGTACTGCTTTATCGACCCCCTGCCAGAAAAACAAACAAGAAAAAGTGGAATATGTATATATATATATATATATATATATATATATATATATATATATATATATATATATTAATCAATTTATTTCACAATTAGGTTGCCACATAATTTTCTAAAATTTAATTCTGAAATATACAAAACGCAAAACATATCATGTCAAAGCATTCCCTATAGGTAGTCTTAAATAAATAATTTAACAATTAAATAAAAATAAACGGTTGAATTTTATTAAGGACCACAGAAATAATTTATAAATAACAGAAAAATAGTCCACAAATTTGAACGATGTCGTCAGAAAATGTTAACCGAACATTAAGAGCTTTGTGCCAAATATTATTGTCAATAGTAAATGTCATATTTTTTTTCTAACAATTAAAAAATAAAATAATTGCCATTCTTATGAATAAAATCAACAATTATAATAACAAATATTTTGTGTAATTATTAAAAAATATTTAAATGATACATTATTAACTATTTATATACTATTCAAATATATGTCTATATTTAATATTAAAGATATGTTATATCTTGTATATAATTATCAAAATATTGCTGGATCTCGGTGGCACATTGGAAGGCATTTTAAATTTTTTCCTAATTCAGCATTTTTCCCCCTTTAAATCTACAAAATGACATTTTAAGTTTTTACATCTTCGCTCAAGATACAAAAGTAATTAAGATTTCCAAAATAAAACCTTGTGCCGCCGAAAATTTGTAAATATATTGTTGTTTATTAGTTATAGAATTGTTGTAAAATGTTGTATTTAAAAGATGTTTTATGAATTTAAAGATTTTTATTGGTCGAATGATGAAGGAGTGTATTTTTCCAAGGATAATAGACATTTTATTACACAAACATATTATAGCACTTTGCGAATTTTTTTTTTTTATTGAGTTTACACCCATGAAAGAATTGTTGAAACATTTCACAAAATCTATATTGATCCTATCTATGAGACGATGAAATTGACACCCTTTAAAACACACACACACACACACACATATATATATATATTCTCTCGTAAATTGACCTCCTCCTCCTTTTACCACTTTCCTCCGAAGGAAAGTAGCTATTGAGGTTGCACTTATGACGGAATTTTTGAAACATAACTTAATATCTAGTGGTGAACCGGAGAACTAATAGAATAACAAGAAAAAAAAAAAATCAAACAGTCTGAGAATTGAGAAATGTTATGAGAAAACATAGTGACCTTCAGAACCCGCACCAGTGCGGGAATAGCGGTTGAGGTCGTCATATTGTAACACAGCCCGCGCTAGTGCGGGCTCGGCGGTATATGGGTTAATAATTGAGTCATCTGTTCAAAACAAAAATAAATGGGCAAAACATTTTATATTTATTTTGTATTTATGTGCGATATACAAACCTTTCTTAGGAATATGCTTAGGTGTGCAGACCCACCGTGACGAAAAAATAAGAGCTTGAAACTACCAAATCCTTGGAAAAATATAAAAATTAAAATATTTCAGAGTCTCAAAGCTTTAATACTTATGCGTTTCACTTATATTTTTGAAACTCAATTTTTTTTTTTTTTTTTTTTTTTTTAACAATTTCAATGCTTATGATTGAGGCTCTGAGAGAATATTTTTGTCGGTCGTGATCTTGCATACAGTAAACATGGAAAATATATAATAGATACATAGGTTATACATTTTAAAAAATTATTTATAACTATTGATTTTTATATTTAATACTTATTAATTATATTTAATCACAGACTGTACCATCTGGAGAGTAAAAAGACATGGATATTATACATCTCGCTTGTCACATTATACATTTACACGTACATTTATTATATTATGCATCTAAACAAATAAAAAAATTATTTATTTAAATTTCAATTTCCATTCACAATGAGCTCAGAATTTTATGACGGCTTGTATATAGGTTTCTACCTATAGCCATTAGGTTACCTTTGGTGCCATTTTAACTTCGGCGGTACATAACCAAAAACGCTTTATGTACGACATGGGGTTTCAAATAGCCGAGCTTTTCAGTCATTAGGATATTTAATATTGAAATGCTTGTTTTCATATGTATTTAAACCAATGGTAAATAACAAAAACAACGAAAAAGTATTAAAAAATCTGATACAATTTTATTAAGGACGGAAATTTATAAAATTAATATCCTTTTTTGTTTTTTGTAATTTTTATACTATTATACATCCTTATTAGTATCATCAGTAGGGCATACATTGATTACTTATATAACTAATGACTAATGATTAAACGAATATTCTGAATGTGACTACTTTATTTTTTCTGTGAATAGTGATTAACGACTAACTATATATTAAAGCAGTCTTTGACTATTCACTAATGACTAAACTAAAATCATATAATCTAAAATTGTTTAGGATTTAATGGCTCCCGAAGGCCACGAAGCATATAGGGCACTCACTGAATAAATTGGTACAAAGGAGGATCAGAACTTATTTCTTGTTTACCTGCGCCACATATATCAGAACAAGTGAACATACTTAATATTCAGTCAGAAATCTTGGAATTGAAAATTATTTATATATATATATATATATATATATATATATATATATATATATATATATATACATACTGAGGTTTCTTCGCAGACAGAATAATCGGTATTGACGCGGCTATCTCGAGCGCTTGGTTTTTTAACGTAATATTTCGCTGAAATCCCATTCTTTTTTAATAATCTGCAATAGATGTTCTTATCAGTACCTTATAACAATATACACACACACACACACATGTATATATATATGTGTATATATATATATATATATACATATATATATATATATATATATATATATATATATATATATATACATTATGTTTTTTCGCTCTCCAGAAGGTTCAAATTCGGTCCGATTTTGATGAAATGAGATCTTAAAATACTTTGTCTCAATAGAAAAATCGATTTCATAATATAAATTAAATCGCTTAGTTGCGGATCTTAAAACCAAAAAATAAATAAATAATGTTACGCCTATGACTAGTTTATTAATTAATTCTCGGATCGTAATTAGCGCCCGCCAATGTAATTTCCATGTATACTGTATAAGACTTATCACAGGAAATATTTTGTAAAAGAAAGAAGAAATATTGGAAAATATATATATTGTATTATGATGTTATAGCTCACATAAATGTTTAAGCCTGTTTGTATATTTAGAAGGTTATTATATTCATAATATATAAATATTTGATGTTGTAAGATATATTTTGTTAATTGATTAAATATTATTGTAATGTTTTAGGCTTTGGTGCCTGATGTGTTGCTGGCGGATATTTTTTATCGTTCAATGTTGATTGTCCACACTAAAGAAATTTGTAAGACTGAAAACAAATTAAAAAAAATTATATATATATATAAATATATGTAAACTTTTGTTTCAAATTTTGTATTTGTAACCCTGTGTTCTCTAATCAAGAATGAGCGTTGAGATTGTCGAAATGATTTTCGGGATTCGGTGATGTGTGTACGATTATTTTACGTTTGTTAATGAGACTACATTTTTTTAATGTAAAAATTATAATTTTATAAGGAGGAATTTTCTCAACGAGCCGTGAAAAAATTCCTGCTGCCGGTGGGATTCGAACCCACCATCTCACGCTTATGAATCTGCTTGCCACTAGACCACGGGGAGACCCCTTATAAATATTATTCATTAATTTACAAATATATTGAACTAAAATTTACATTTTATACTCAGTTACGAAATTTTGGGGTTTATAGGCACAATGAAATCGCCGTAAAAGAGAACCGTCGCAAAGTGGGACCAAACGACATTTCGTGTTTCAAAAAAGGCTACAAAATTTAGAACAACTCTGTCTAGCCAGATTTTTGTTTCTTGTTTCCTTGTTTAAAAAATTACGTGTTAGTAATTCACGAACTTGTGCAATTGAACATACAATAACATTTCATTTTTCATCTAACTTAATATCAGCACTGATATCCTTGAAATTAAACATTCAAATCCTGATTTTATGTTCAATTGTAAAATTTTGTCAATTATTTACACATAATGTAATAAACAGGGGAAACAGAAAACAAAAGTCTAGACAGAATTGTTCTAAATTTTATTAGCTTTCGTTTAAAAAATCATTCACTGAATTTGTAGCCTTTTTTGAAACACGAAATATCGTTTCGCCCCAGTGTGCGTCGATAGTGTCATTTCACTCGTAATAAATAAATAATCGTCGTAAAGGAAAAGTTAATATATTCTGTTCAATATATTTTAAAATTAATAGAAATGGCCAAAATATTATTTTATTTCATTTATTAATTTATATATAAGAAAACTGTTAGTCGCTTTTTTAGTTGCCATATCACTTATAACTGACAGTATACTATATATCCTATGTGCTCTGATGTGTGTTGTGAGTTTTTTTTTTTTTTAAGGTAATTCAACATCGCGGGTCATATTTGCCTAAACAAAATGGCTAAATTTAAGAGCTATAAAAATAAATTTAAATCAAGAAAATAAGGAATTAAATGGTTTATTATCCCAGATATCAGTGATTGGATCGCAGTGTTTGATGTTGATGTGATATTCATCTTTCCCTTACCAGAATATTTGAGAATACTGAAGTTCGTCTTACGAACGGCGTGGGTCTGAAATTATAGTAACAGTGCTAATATAAAAAATATTAAAATATTCAAAACTGAAAGTGACTGTAAAAAGAGACTAATATAGAAATCAATTAGTTGTCTGGTGTTGATCTCGGTTCTTTGTACTTGAATTTTATCTATTTTATACTCCAGACAGGGAATTTTATGAACCATCACCGTTTGTAGATCTAAAAGTGCAAAGTATGAACAAATATTCTTGCTTCTCCCGAATGTCCAAACAAATGACACCTGTAGCACCTCTATGTCGGCATGGCGTACTCTCAATTTGTAAAAGGTGGCTATTACACAAGTAGGAATTTCGCTTAAAAGTCAACATAATACGTCATTATTGTGCGATGTCCGAAGGTAATAATCTCATAAAGACAATTGGAGTGTTGGAGAGATACGAAGGCAGACGGAAACAATAGCTCATTTGTGTTTATTACTGCAGCTTAGTGCCTACAAAGTCCCACCCACCGATCGAAGGTAATTCGCCAAATCGTCATGCTTCTCGTTCACTGCCCAACGAAGTGGTGTGAATCCATCATAAGGCTTGATGGCTCGGCAATTTATACACGCATGTAGCTCAACAAGAGTCTTCGCAGCTTCCAGCTTTCCGTGGTGTGCCGCATAGTGGAGCGCTGTCTCGTGGTAATCATTGATGCTGTTTACATCTAGCCCTTTTGACACCAACAATCTGATTGTGGGAGAATGGCCTGACCACCCGGCGGCATCATGCAGGAGGTTCGTATGGTTAACTTCCCGTGTCTGGTTAAGATCGGCGCCGAACTCTAAAAGTATTGCAGCAGAATTCTCGTCTTCACTGATTATGGCTAGCAGAATTGGGGTCCTCCAATCGGAGCCTTTGTAGTCCGCAGCTAGACCGCACTTCAGCAGTGCGCGCAGAGATCCATGACTGCGATTGAGAACTGCATGATGTAGGTAAGTCATTCCGTCTTTCAGTCTCTTCAGGTCGGCATGGAATTCTGAAAGAATGTGAACCATATTAGGAAAGTTTTTTTTTACTGCGATGAACAATGGAGTTTCGCCGTTGGTGTTGACAGAATCTACTGAAGCCCCATTTTCCAGAAGTGCTTGGAGTGCCTCGCTGAAGTTACTGCGTGCTGCGATATGGACGTAAGTTTCTTTTTGACTATCGGTTTTAGTGACGTCCGCACCCTTCGATATAAACAAGTTCACCAGAGCTGGGTTGTCTTTGAGTACCGACATCTTCAAAGCAGTTTCTCCGGCATCATTAGTTGCGTCCAATGGGATTCCTAATCCAACAAAGAAGTAAGCTGTATCGAAATTGTCTTCGTTCGCAGCTCTATGAAGATAAGTGTCCCCTCCGGGCAGTATCTTCTTCGGGTCAGCACCAAGACTTAGTAACAGACCAGCCATGTCAGTTCTATGCGCCAATACTGCTTCGTAGAGTGGAGAGGAGCCTTCCGCGTTGACAAAATCTATTATCGCACCAACGTCCACCAACTTTCTCAAAGCTTGCTCTCTTCCGTATACCGCAGCGTGGAAGAGAACAGTGTTCCCGTGCCCGAATTTCCTATTGACGTCAAACCTATTTCTCACGAGAGCCAAGACCATGTCGTCGCTCGCTCGAAGGACTGCAAGGTGCATCGGTGTCAAATTATCGCAGTCTAACGCGTATATATCAGCGCCTTCCTTTAAGAGTTTGTTCACTGTCTGGACGTCACCCGCCAAGACTGCATCGTGGAGTGGCGTGTTCTGACACCTAAGATAATTTGATATTACATGTGCACTTTGGTTCTCCTTGTAGATATTATCTTCAATCGAATTCACCTGAAAGAAGAAATAGAAATTAAAAATCAACGATTTTTTAATATTTAATCAAAAAAATAATGAAACATTATTCATTATTCTGAATGATTTTTGCCCATCAAAGGAACGAACATATTCTGTCCATTGACGAAGTAATATAAAAATGGTCTTATTCCATACTTTATTTAAGGCATTAAAGGCTATTCTAAAGGGGTTAGAGTTGCGACAATTTGCGACGAGCCGTATCGTCCACAATCCAAGACCAAACTCTCGAATTTGAAAAACGGTATTTTTCATATTCGATAGTTTGACATGGTAGGGATGATATATACACAAGTTTTATCAATCAATACTTTATTGAACTTGTAATCCCTGTAGAGGCTGGGAAAAAGCGCACTAATAAAATAAAAAGTTAATTCATAATTTTAAATGAAGTAAAATTTTGGTTATTTTTCTCTGTTTTGTGCAAACTAAATTTAATCAGAAAAATATTAAAAGTATTAAAATAATTAGTTTTTTTATACATAATTTGTAGCTTATATTTGTTTACTATAAGGAATTGGTTTAATAGACTACAATCCGACTACAGATTGTATGTGTCATGTTATGGTTCATGTTTCCTGTCTTATTGCAGTCCGATAGTGTTTTACATTTATTGTCTAATTGCATTGTGTATTCCTTGTTTTGTCATTAATTGCAACTGTCAGTGGCTCTCCGACCACTCTTCGACTCCTGCCACTGGTCGGAGCAGAAGGGAGCTTGCACGGAGAAAAAAAAGAGGCTGCTCGCAACTTCTTTCAGGCTGCCGGCAGCCTGAAAACTGTGACTCAGTGCCAGTATTTTGAAATAGGACATTTTAGACTAAAATAGGATTCCACATATTTCAGCCTAAAATAGGATTCCACTAGTTAGAGTGCCCGCACTTTATAATAGAGTGCTGGAATGCTAATTCTGCATCCTATAGTAGAGTTCTCACACCCAAAGGTAGCATCCAACAATAGAGTGCTAGCACTCTACTTAGGAGTGCGTACTTCTAGACTTTAGATTGCTGGCACTCTGATACCTCAGGCTCCTACCCATATAGGCTGCGAGCATCCTGATGTTTGCTTCCTGTATCCTACCCCTATAGGCTGCTAGCATCCTGTATGGATGGGTTACATTGACCCCATACATTATTATGTGGATAAAGAAGAACAAAGGTAAATTCAGAGTACTAATAATGAGACTTTATTTGGGTGTAATTTGCATAAACACTTCTTAATAAGTAAATATTTACAAGTATTATTAGGTACAATGTACTTATGAACAATATTGAACATGTAGGTCTAGAAATAATTTTTTTTTTGTTTTCAAGACACTTATAGCCGTATTCATAAAGCCGAAGACAGTTGATTTCAGCATCTGTTCAAACAGAAACAAAAATACATTTTTATTAATAAAAAAAGAAAAGTTGTGTTGTTGTTGTGTTTTATACAATTAAAAAGAAAGATAAATAGGCATTTTTTCTAGTTTAAAATTTCGAAGTAAATTCAAAGCTGCCACAGAATTAGAAAATAAATATAAAATAAGGTTTTTGTCTATGGATATGATCATAAATGAAGGAACTCATGAAACAGAATGGACACCAAAATAAAAGTCTCCTAATATAATTTTGAACTAATATTCTAGCCGTATTTTAGGAACGTATAAAAAAAGACTTCCATCAGTTCTCAGCTTACCAGGCTTATTGAACTCCATTGAACTCCACTTGGTTCTATACCCGCAGCGCCATGTTATATTAAGGAAATATATTCTTGAAAAACAAACAACTTTCTTCATTCAATTGTATATAACATCTGTTTTAATAATAATTTAATAATAAAAACAAGAGCCTGTATGCATTCTACATTTAAGTTCTTTTTCAGTTAAGGAATCCTATATAAGACAGCAGGTATTGGAAGCCTAAAGCGGGATGCAGACTGTACCGCCAGAACAGAGTTCAGGCTCTTGTTTTTATTATTAAATTTAAAAACAGATGTTATATACAATAGAATGAAGAAAGTTGTGTTTGTTTTAAAGAATATATTACCTTAATATAACATGGAGCTGCGGGTATAGAACCAACTGAAGATGGAGTTTAATAAGCCTGGTAAGGTGAGAACTGATGGAAGTCTTTTTGTATGCATTCCTAGAATACGGCTAGAATATTAGTTCAAAATTGTATTAGTAGACTTTTATTCTGGTGTCCATTCTGTTTCTTGAGTTCCTTCATTTATGATCATATCCATACACAAAAACCTTATTTTATATTTATTTTGTAATTCCCTGGCAGCTTTGAATTTACTGCGAAATTTTAAACTAGAAAAAATGCCTATTTATCTTTCTTTTTAATTATATAAAACACAACAACAACAACTTTTCTTTTATTATTAATAAAAATGTATTTTTGTTTCTGTTTGAACAGATGCTGAAATCAACTGTCTTCGGCTTTATGAATACGGCTATAAGTGTCATGAAAACAAAAAAAAAATTATTTCTAGACCTACATGTTCAATATTGTTCATAAGTACATTGTACCTAATAATACTTGTAAATATCTACTTGTTAAGAAGTGTATATGTAAATTACACCCAAATATAGTCTCATTATTATTACTCTGAATTTACCTTTGTTCTTTTTTATCCACATAATAATGGATGGGGCCTATGTAACCCATCCATATAGGATGCTAGCAGCCTATAGGGGTAGGATACAGGAAGCAAACATCAGGATGCTCGCAGCCTATATGGGTGGGCTGCTAGAAGCCACTATCAGAGCGCCAGCAATCTAAAGTCTAGGGGTACGCACTTGAAAGTAGAGTGCTACCACTCAATTGTTGGATGCTAGCTTTGGGTGTGAAACTCTACTATAGGATGCAGAATTAGGATTTCAGCACTCTATTATAAAGTGCCGGCACTCTAACTAGTGGAATCCTATTTTAGGCTTAAATATGTGGAATCCTATTTTAGACTAAAATGTCCTATTTCAAAATACTGGCACTGAGTCACAGTTTTCAGGCTGCCGGCAGGCTGTTTTTTTTCTCCGTGTGTGTAGGCACCTCTCAACGTCATCTGAACTTAATCTTCCTCACGCTAATCGAGGAATAACTTGGGAGGCCTTGGTGTGTGTGAAGCTGGCGTCTCATTTCGTGGAAACTCAAAATTTTTTGAGAGTTCTGGCTTTATTTTCAATAGTTCTAGAGTTCTTGATGAGTTAAATTAATAGTTCCGGCCTTTAAAACAAAAACAAAAATGGCATAACAAATGATTTGCCAAGTTCACACAGCAAATCATTTTGTTTTTCGACATTTTCCTTATCAACAATTGACAGAATTCAAAAAATCATAGATTTATAAGAGTTCTGAGGGTAGTTCTACATTTTAGAAGCAAAAAAAAAAAAAAAGAAAAAAAATACCAAAATTATCCCGATATATACACGGTTTGAGATCTAAAGCCAATCAATAACTAGTTGTTTTGATTATTCTAAACGAGTTCTAATATAGTTAAAGTCATGCACAATGATTTTCCGAACAGTTATGATTCAAGAATCAATCGGAAGTATTTAAAAAAAATTATTATACCTGAAAAATACGTACATATTTGTAAAAATAAAAATTCGACGCCGGTCGAAATTTGAGATTTCTGATTATTCTAAAAGAGTTCCAATATAGTTAAATACATGGCAAAAGATTATCCGAAGAGTTCTGATACGATAACTTATCAGAAGTATTTTTCAACAATTATTATACTTTATAAATGCATGTGGTAAATTTGAAATTGCAACCACGGTCTGTAAGAAGAAGTTCTGATTATTCCAAAAGAGTTCTGATATAGTTAAAGACATGACAAATGATTTTCCTAAGAGTTCTGATACAAGAACTCATCAGAAGTATTTTTCAACAATTATTATACTTGAAAAATGCAAGTGGTAAATTTGAAATTGCAACCATGGTCTATAAGAAGGAGTTCTGATTATTCCAAAAGAGTTCTGATATACTTAAAGGGATGGAAAATGATTCTCCCAAGAGGTCTAATACGTGAACTTACCAGAAGTATTTTTTAACAATTATTATACTTGAAAAATGCAGGTGGTAAATTTGAAATTGCAACCTCAGTCTATAAGTAGGAGTTCTGATTATTCCAAAAGAGTTCTGATATACTTAAAGGGATGGAAAATGATTTACCAAGAGTTCTAATACGAGAACTTATCGGAAGTATTTTTAAACAATTATTATATTTGAAAAGTGCATGTGGTAAATTTGAAATTGCTACGACGGTCTATATGAAGGAGTTCTCATTATTCCAAAAGAGTTCTGATATAGGTAAAGACATGTCAAATGATTTTCCCAAGAGTTCTGGTACAAGAAATGATGAGAAGTATTTTTCAACAATTACTATACTTGAAAAATGCATGTGGTAAATTTGAAATTACAACTACGGTCTATAAGAAGGAGTTCTGATTATTCCATAAGAGGTCTGATATACGTAAAGAGATGTCAAATGATTTTCCCAAGTGTTCTGGTACAAGAAATGATGAGAAGTATTTTTCAACAATTACTATACTTGAAAAATGCATGTGGTAAATTTGAAATTACAACTACGGTCTATAAGAAGGAGTTCTGATTATTCCATAAGAGGTCTGATATACGTAAAGAGATGTCAAATGATTTTCCCAAGAGTTCTGATACGAGAACTTACCAGAAGTATTTTTCAACAATTATTATACTTGAAAACTGCATGTGGCAAAATTTGAAATTGCGACCGCGGTCTATAAGAAGGAGTTCTGATTATTCTAAAAGAGTTCCGATATAGTTAAATGCATGGCAAAAGATTATCCGAAGAGTTCTGATACGAGAACTCATCAGAAGTATTTCTAAACAATTATTATACCTGAAAAATGCATGTGGTAAATTTGAAATTGCAACCACGGTCTATAAGAAGGAGTTCTGATTATTCCAAAAGAGTTCTGATATACTTAAAGGGATGGAAAATGATTTTCCCAAGAGTTCTGATACGAGAACTTACCAGAAGTATTTTTCGACAATTATTATACTTGAAAACTGCATGTGGTAAATTTGAAATTACAACTACGGTCTATAAGAAGGAGTTCTGATTATTCCAAAAGAGGTCTGATATACGTAAAGAGATGTCAAATGATTTTCCCAAGTGTTCTGGTACGAGAAATGATGAGAAGTATTTTTCAACAATTATTATACTTGAAAAATGCATGAGGTAAATTTGAAATTGCAACCACGGCCTATAAGTAGGAGTTCTGATTAT
This sequence comes from Gonocerus acuteangulatus, assembly GCA_946811695.1. Classification (NCBI taxonomy): domain Eukaryota; kingdom Metazoa; phylum Arthropoda; class Insecta; order Hemiptera; family Coreidae; genus Gonocerus; species Gonocerus acuteangulatus. The sequence goes on from OX328128.1 coordinate 73,812,601, forward strand.
TCCAAAAGAGTTCTGATATACTTAAAGAGATGGAAAATGATTTTCCCAAGAGTTCTGATACGAGAACTTACCAGAAGTATTTTTCAACAATTATTATACTTGAAAACTGCATGTGGCAAAATTTGAAATTGCGACCACGGTCTATAAGAAGGAGTTCTGATTATTCTAAAAGAGTTCCGATATAGTTAAATGCATGGCAAAAGATTATCCGAAGAGTTCTGATACGAGAACTCATCAGAAGTATTTCTAAACAATTATTATACCTGAAAAATGCATGTGGTAAATTTGAAATTGCAACCACGGTCTATAAGAAGGAGTTCTGATTATTCCAAAAGAGTTCTGATATACTTAAAGGGATGGAAAATGATTTTCCCAAGAGTTCTGATACGAGAACTTACCAGAAGTATTTTTCGACAATTATTATACTTGAAAACTGCATGTGGTAAATTTGAAATTACAACTACGGTCTATAAGAAGGAGTTCTGATTATTCCAAAAGAGGTCTGATATACGTAAAGAGATGTCAAATGATTTTCCCAAGTGTTCTGGTACGAGAAATGATGAGAAGTATTTTTCAACAATTATTATACTTGAAAAATGCATGAGGTAAATTTGAAATTGCAACCACGGCCTATAAGTAGGAGTTCTGATTATTCCAAAAGAGTTCTGATATACTTAAAGAGATGGAAAATGATTTTCCCAAGAGTTCTGATACGAGAACTTACCAGAAGTATTTTTCAACAATTATTATACTTGAAAACTGCATGTGGTAAATTTGAAATTACAACTACGGTCTATAAGAAGGAGTTCTGATTATTCCAAAAGAGGTCTGATATACGTAAAGAGATGTCAAATGGTTTTCCCAAGTGTTCTGGTACGAGAAATGATGAGAAGTATTTTTCAACAATTATTATACTTGAAAAATGCATGTGGCAAAATTTGAAATTGCGACCACGGTCTATAAGAAGGAGTTCTGATTATTCTAAAAGAGTTCCAATATAGTTAAATGCATGGCAAAAGATTATCCGAAGAGTTCTGATACGAGAACTCATCAGAAGTATTTCTAAACAATTATTATACTCGTAAAATGCATGTGGTAAATTTGAAATTGCATCCACGGTCTATAAGAAGGAGTTCTGATTATTCCAAAAGAGTTCTGATATACTTAAAGGGATGGAAAATGATTTACCAAGAGTTCTAATACGAGAACTTATCGGAAGTATTTTTAAACAATTATTATATTTGAAAAGTGCATGTGGTAAATTTTGAATTGCTACGACGGTCTATATGAAGGAGTTCTGATTATTCCAAAAGAGTTCTGATATAGTTAAAGACATGTCAAATGATTTTCCCAAGAGTTGTGGTACAAGAAATGATGAGAAGTATTTTTCAACAATTACTATACTTGAAAAATGCATGTGGTAAATTTGAAATTACAACTACGGTCTATAAGAAGGAGTTCTGATTATTCCAAAAGAGGTCTGATATAGTTAATAACATGTCAAATGATTTTCCGAAGAGTTCTGACACGAGAACTTATTGGAAGTATTTTTAAACAATTATTTTACTTCCAATATGTATATTTCTATGCATATACCTGATTTTAGAATATCTTATAATAAGTATGTCTAAATATCTTATAACTTTTAAATAATTTAACTTATAAAATAAATGTTTTTCTAAAATATACAACTTCCCTAATATAGTGTTAACAATGAACAACTTAGGTTGATGAAGATTTAAAAATATATTTTTTTCTCTTTCTTAGCGTTACCCGGAACTAATGGCGTGGACGTGACGAGAATATAGTCCCTTTATATATATATACAGTATAGTATAATAATAGAAATTATATTATAGTATGGTGAGTTTAATTCTTTATTTTATTAATTTGTTTTCTTAAATTTTAATAAGCTTTTGTAATGAGTATAACTTAAAATAATTAATGAAACTTAAACTATTATATAATACAATAATAACAGATTGTAATTATTTATATATATATATATATATATATATATATATATATATATATATATATATATATATATATATATATATATATATATATATATATATATATATATATATATATATAGTATTGTATATAGTGTGGTAAGTTTTATTATTTATTTTATTTGAGAATATATTAAAACGTGTGGTGTGATTTGAAATTTTAAAGGTGATATTTCTTTTCTTTTTGGCTTTAAATCGTCATACTTGTACGAGGCTATGTTTGTAAATAATAATGAATTGTAATGGCGTGTACTATTAATATAATTTATTTCGCCTCGAAGTATATATTTATTATTATTAAGGGTAATATGTTTTGCAACACTACTTCAATTGTAGGTTTTCTTTATAAATCCGGAATAATTAATGTAATTATTATCCATCAGAATACTTGTATCTATTATTATTTGTGGCCCGTATGTTTCTGTTATATCACATGTGTTTTTACATTTGACACATATGTGCTTGGAAATTGTTTCGTCTATAGCGTTTATTGCATATTCCAATCCTTTATCCAAAATTACGTTGAAATTAATACTTAATAATATAAATTTAATATTTTTTGAATAGTCACACATTTTGCAGGTTTTGACTCTTTTTAGACTAGGCAAAGAAAGAAATGTATGTTCTGCTAAGTGGGCAGCGTGACACATTGCATCTTATGAGGTGAATGTCCTAGTATACCTCCTGGACTCGAATAGTGATGTACTATTTAGAAAAGAAGCTCTTTCCATATAATCGTTCCGTGATATTTTACCGCAAGATATTATTCTTTCTGCTAATCGTAAAAAATGAACATCGGTACTTTGTGCGATACTTTTATATTCGGTGCTCATTCCTATCATATGCGCTGTTGTATTTAAAAGAGAATCGAAAGCGCACGTATTGTGAGACATAATAGTTTTTTCTTGTAATTTAACGGGGTCACATAAATTGCCGTTTTTCATTATAGGGATGAAAACTGCAACATTCGATTTGACACTATCCCATTCGGGACATTTGTCTAAATAAGGTTTTTTTTTAGGAGTGCTACATGATTTAGAACCTTTATTGGTCAACCCCATCCAGTTTTCCTTATAGTTTAGCAAATCTATAGCATCATTAGAAGAAGAATCGGATACATCATATATAACTGCCTTTACAGCACCCTGTGAATTTGGATTAGTTCCATCTGAACTACTTTTATATATATCATGCATATCTTCTCGAATATTATCACAATCGGATGTTGCATTAAAGTTATTACAGGAAATAGATAAATCCGAAGTGCTTATGCTTATTTGTTCCTGCTTCGGAGATATTCCCAGAACACTTGGGAAAATCATTTGACATGTCTTTAACTATATCAGAACTCTTTTGGAATAATCAGAACTCCTTCATATAGACCGTGGTAGCAATTTCAAATTTACCACATGCACTTTTCAAATATAATAATTGTTTAAAAATACTTCCGATAAGTTCTCGTATTGGAACTCTTGGGAAAATCATTTTCCATCTCCTTACCTATATCAGACCTCTTTTGGAATAATCAGAACTCCTTCTTATAGACCGTAGTTGTAATTTCAAATTTACCACATGCATTTTTCAAGTATAGTAATTTTTGAAAAATACTTCTGATGAGTTCTCGTATCAAAACTCTACGGATAATCTTTTGCCATGTATTTAACTATATTGGAACTCTTTTAGAACAATCAGAACTCCTTCTTATAGACCGTGGTCGCAATTTCAAATTGACCACATGCAGTTGTCGAGTATAATAATTGTTAAAAAATACTTCTCATCATTTCTTGTACCACAACTCTTGGGAAAATCATTTGACATGTCTTTAACTATATCAGAACTCTTTTGGAATAATGAGAACTCCTTCATATAGACCGTCGTAGCAATTTCAAATTTACCACATGCACTTTTCAAATATATTAATTGTTTAAAAATACTTCCGATAAGTTCTCGTATCAGAACTCTTGGTAAACCATTTTCCATCTCTTTAAATATATCAGAACTCTTTTGGAATAATCAGAACTCCTTCTTATAGACCGTAGTTGTAATTTCAAATTTACCACACGCATTTTTCAAGTATAATAATTGTTGAAAAATACTTCTGATGAGTTCTCGTATCAAAACTCTACGGATAATCTTTTGCCATGCATTTAACTATATTGGAACTCTTTTAGAATAATCAGAACTCCTTCTTATAGACCGTGGTCGCAATTTCAAATTTTGCCACATGCAGTATTCAAGTATAATAATTGTTGAAAAATACTTCTGGTAAGTTCTCGTATCAGAACTCTTGGGAAAATCATTTTCCATCTCTTTAAGTATATCAGAACTCTTTTGGAATAATCAGAACTCCTTCTTATAGACCGAGGTTGCAATTTCAAAGTTACCACATACATTTTTCAAGTATAATAATTGTTGAAAAATACTTCCGATAAGTTCTCGTATCAGACATCTTGGGAAAATCATTTTCCATCCCCTTAAGTATATCAGAACTCTTTTGGAATAATCAGAACTCCTTCTTATAGACCGTGGTTCAAATTTCAAATTTACCACTTGCATTTTTCAAGTATAATAATTGTTTAGAAATACTTCTGATGAGTTCTCGTATCAGAACTCTTCGGATAATCTTTTGCCATGTATTTAACTATATTGGAACTCTTTTAGAATAATCAGAAATCTCAAATTTCGACCGGCGTCGAATTTTTATTTTTACAAATATGTACGTATTTTTCAGGTATAATGATTTTTTTAAAATACTTCCGATTGATTCTTGAATCATAACTGTTCGGAAAATCATTGTGCTTGACTTTAACTATATTAGAACTCGTTTAGAATAATCAAAACAACTAGTTATTGAGTGGCTTTTGATCTCAAACCGTGTATATATCGGGATAATTTGGGAATTTTTTTTTCCTTTTTAATCTTTTTTTTTTGCTTCTAAAATGTAGAACTATCCTCAGAACTCTTATAAATCTATGATTTTTTGAATTCTGACAATTGTTGGCAAGGAAAATGTCGAAAAACAAAATGATTTGCTGTGTGAACTTGGCAAATCATTTGTTATGCCATTTTTTTTGCTTTAAAGGCCGGAACTATTAATTTAACTCATTAAGAACTCTAGAACTATTGTAATGAAAGCCAGAACTCTCAAAAAATTTTGAGTTTCCACGAAATGAGACGCCAGCTTCACACACACGAGGCCTTGAGCACACAACCCTGACAATGTATCATATTACGAGATTTATCCATGTAATAACCAATAAAGAGTAATAATAAAACAATAAAAAAACATTGTAACAAAGTTGGCAGTGTATGCCCAATTCGAAGTCTTTTAAAGACTACAACTTCTTTAGCTTGAGTTTCGTTGTTTTATGAACGTTTTTAACTCCCGAGGCTTATTACCATTCAGCCGGCCATTTAATGCGTACTTGTTTCAAGTCGGGTTCTCTAATACGTTTTTTTTTTTTTTTTTTTTTTTTGTTTTTTGTTTTTTTATAAGGTGATTTTACTACTTGGGTCATAAGCACCTAATATATGTTGTTATTTTTTTTTGTGTGTGTGCGTGTTTAACGGCGTATAAACAATCGTGTATTAACGCCGGACTATCTGCAGGTTGCCACTCTTTTATAATTACAACAGCACGTGGCCGGTCACCCATTCAGGTACTGGCCACGCCCGACGTTCCTTAACTTCGGTGGTCAATGGGAACCGGTACCTTCAACGTGGCTATGGCCGTTGGCATGTGTTGTTATTAAATAATGGATTGAAGTAACAGTTTCAATATAAAAATGAAATATTGCTCCTGGAACGGAAGCTACTTCCGCTGTATACTATGAATTTTACGACTCACCGTATATGCAGAAATGAGCAAAATTCCCAAAAGGACGGGTGCGAGCAGCGCCATTTCTGTAAGAATGACAACATTTAAAAACGTACAAAAAAATTTTAAATTTTCAAAAAGTACAAAAAATTAGAAGAATCAAAATTACTTATTAGTTACTAACAAATAATAAGGGGAGAAAATAAATATTATTTGTAGTATTTTTACAGCAGAACTCTACGGCATACTCATCGGTCTGGACAACAAACCCGAGACGGACAACAGAGGCGTCATACTATTTTCTGACTCCACTTAAAGCACTTACAGACAGATATATGTCCCATCCAATCTTTACACAAATTATTAATAAGTCAAAGACTCTGAACAGAAACATTGCTGTGTACTGGCTACCAGGCCATGAAGAACTTGGGAAAAGCTCCATATTACTACTCCAGATTACTACGCTGAAAATGCAGTGAGGCAAATTACTTGTGACCTTGAACTAATAACAGAAAAAGATTTGACAAAAATTATTAACAAACAACCATATTACAACAGTGGTACAACTCATGGACGCAACTAACTGTCAATAAACTGCGAATAATCAAAAAATACAGTTGAGGAATGGCCATCCAGTTACCGAGAAAGCAGACGAGAAGAATTTCTGGATTCTGGTTCGACTACGAATTCGACATACTGGACTAACACATGAATCACATCGTCCCATCGAAAATTACATTAGAACCTTTTTTGTAGGGAATATAGTATGCTTTCGAATCACTTACCACGAATTCCCAACCATTTTCGAGATATTTCGAGAACGAAAACCCCAAAGCATTTCATGCCTGTTAATGAAATATTTTATTTCTAGTACTTCCTTAACTCCAAACGGAACCCAAATTTACCTATCATAGATTAGATGAATATCAAACCTCTGGAACAAGTTCCAACTGAATTAATCCTTTCTGAATGCCTAAACTCAAAATTAGTTCGGAAAAGTAGGTGTTTCAAGTTTTCTCAAAAACGGTCACAGATATCGGTATAAAAATGGATTCATTCGGTTTTTCTACTTTCTATAAAACGAATACCCGCAAGCAGATGAAGACGAAAACTTAAGCGTTACAATATCTACCGCTAAACATTATTGACACTACTTTATGCTTGCTTCACTTCTGTTAAACACAGAAATTACAGATATTGTATTTTGAATTAAACAGACAGACTTTGAGCAAATATGCAGTTTAAAGAAAAACTTCAATAATAAGCAATTTCAAAGGTGAATTAGAGGTATACTATTATATTCGAAAAGAAAAAATATGTTTGGAAAAAGCACGTGCCACACAAACAAATGATTTGCCTGCCTGAATAGCATATTTACGGGATTGGATTTTATGGGCAACCTTTAGAACATTTACCTACAAGCACATATATATGATCACTCGTTATGGAGCGTGAGATTGATTTAGGACATCAAATATACGCTGTACGTACCTCAGAAAGTATGGAATGTTGGTAGTAGAGTAGCGTAGAACACAATGCGTACGTGGAGTTTCAAGCATCTAATATACTGGGGATCGAAGTGACGCAAGCAAGTACTTCTCAAGTCGCCATATCAAAAAGTGTTTGTGGACAACTTTATATTAAGTAGGCGGAAAAGAGCCAGAAAATAAATAGTTAAGTGTTTTAAAAGGATAATTTCTAAGATGATTGCTTTAATGAAATTACTGATAGTGGATATGCAAAAGTCGAGTATATTTTTAATTGATGAGGAAACCTAAAGAATAAAGGATAGATTTAATTGCTTCGCTGATAAGAGATATCTCCCCAAATAAACAAAAACTGAAAAAAAAAAACAGGCCAAGTTCCAGGCCCCCCCCCCACCAAAAACTGTTTGCCTATGAAAGATATTCCCCAACTCAACTTTTCTTGTGGTTACAGATATAGCTCTAAAAATGGTTTCTTTCGTTTTTATACGTTAAGAAACCTACAACACGGGTATATGAACACGAAAACGTAAGCGTTACGATATTTTTCGCACGAATTTCGCTCCAAACAACATCATCCGGTAGACGGATTTTGCTGCTTAACGAACTTGACCTTTCATATTAGACGAAAGATATTTATACGCTCAACAGGGAGTGTCCACGCAAAGTTTCATATTTTTCTGTCGAGTAATTTGGGCTGGGGGATGATAGGTCAGTCAATGAGTGAGTGAGTGAGTTAGTTAGTGAGTTAGTGATTGAGTGAGTGAGTGAGTGAGTGAGTGGTATTTGACAAATATATAGTAGATTTATTAATTATAATTAAAGTACTAATATCGTTATTATAAAATGTGTATTGATGGTAGAAGGTTGACAATTTAAGGTTTTATGTATTTTTAATCCTAAATTATAAAAAAATAAAAATTAAATATTTCGTCCGAAAAATAAAAAATCTTTTTTGGGGTATATCACTTATGGGTTATAAAAATGAGTTATAAACCTATTCTCAGACCTACTGAATATGAATATACATATTAAATTTCATCAAAATCGATCAAGCCGTTGCGGTGGAGTATAAACACTAAAACTGTGACACGAGAATTTTATATATATACATATATATATATATATATATATATATATATATATATATATATATATATATATATATATATATATATAGATTCTATTCTACGTATTTCTGACCAATCAAGTATATTCACTTTTTGGATTTATATGGCGTAGGTTAAAAATTGTACCAACTTCCTTTTCTTTTGTACCACTTTATTTTCTGATTTTTCTATAATTATTCGTCCTAAATCCTAAAACCGCTGATTTTTGTTAATTAAAATATTTTATTTTTTTAATACTTCCTTACTATATATATATATATATATATATATATATATATATATATTAGACATGCGCGCCGCGCCGGCGCCGCTACGCCACGCCGGGTTTTAGCCGGGCCGCCGCCGCCGAGCCTATTCAGTCGGCGCGCCGATTGAGGGGAGGAAATCGGCGCCATTTTGATCTTACCTTCTGATCGAATAACGCCTGTGTGTTGTGCTCGTTGATTAGAAAATGACGAAGCTTGTATCACGGACCTCCAATATTGATTGATCGTGGTTGAAAAGTATACTTAACTACAATGTATGGATTTACAAAATATGTTCTTAAAATCATTTTTTTTTAAAAAAATCTTAATACAAGAAGCGTGTACATATTGAGATTTCAAATCCACAAAACTAAAAATTCAAGTACTTTCTTATTGGGGACATTGACAAATTATTTTCATCTTTGAAAAGTTTTGAACGAAATGAGAATAAACGCCGTTTGTAGAGAAGTTTCTATTTCATTTTCATCAATCCTCAACAGTAGAACAAAACTGGCAAAATTCTAATTGGCTGATATTATTACCATGGCTGCAGCCCCCTCAACCCCCCCTCCTTATATACACCCATGGCTCTCGGGGGGCACAGAGGACAATTGGTCAGGGGCCCGTGGTCTCAGGGGGGGGGGCGTGGTTTTTATACTCGCAATATATTTGGAATATCAATGTTTAGACGGTGTCAATAGCCCTAATGTTGATAATGTTAAAAACACAAAAAAAACAAAAAAAACAATGTTTACGAACATTAAAAAAAAATATAGATCCCATTCCAACAAATATAGGCTAAACCGGCCAATATTTCTCAAATCAATTTGACACCTATAAAATGTTTTCCAGTCCCCCCCCCCCATGTGGCGGCCCTTTCTTTAACTCAACGTTTAAATCCATCTTTTGTGGGAGATGTTTTGGAAGCCTCGTAATTCAAGAGGAAAACTAAAAAGAAAACGTCCGACTCGCAGGAACTGGTTCATCTTAGCGCGGTCCCGTTCATATCTCTAGTGCTAATAGTAAAGGAATAAATACAGTTATTGGTAGGGTTTGATCATTCGTTAAAATATAAAATAAAGTCTCAAACAGAAGTAGTTTAACGTGCCACAACAGGAAACTGACAGTATCCTAAGACTCCCACACCAACAGGAAACTGACAGTATCCTAAGACTCCCACACCAACAGGAAACTGACAGTATCCTAAGACTCCCACACCAACAGGAAACTGACAGTATCCTAAGACTCCCACACCAACAGGAAACTGACAGTATCCTAAGACTCCCACACCAACAGGAAACTGACAGTATCCTAAGACTCCCACACCAACAGGAAACTGACAGTATCCTAAGACTCCCACACCAACAGGAAACTGACAGTATCCTAAGACTCCCCCAATAACACAACGTTCGCCTTGTGAAAACATTACGAGTATATCATTAAGTTTCTATTTTCTTGCCTTATTTTACTAATAGACTAATTTTTCTGATAATTACAATAAATCAAACAAGTGAGTTAAACAAACACAAAACCCCGTTCAAAAGAACATAGCAAACGCTTTCGAAGTTTCAAGCCCTTATTTCTCCAATTAACATCGTCCCATGTAAAATTATTTGTATATGTAGAGTAAGCTTTCGAATGGAAACCTTCCCCTTGCCACGACTTTCCAACCGATTTAAAGATATTTACTAAAAGATACAATGATCCCATATTCTTTCATGTCTACTCATAAAATTTTTTTTTCGAATACTTTCTTCACTCCAAATGTAATCAACATGAGATGAGTTTCAAACACATGGAACACATTTAATTAAATGGAATCCCACGATTTCATGTACCCAAACAGCAAAATGAGTTTCTTGCACTTATTTGAATAACTGTTACAGATATCGCCTTAAAAATGGTTTCATTTGTTATCGTATGTTAAGGAACATATTACGCGAGTATCTGCAAGCATATAAACCCGAAAACGTAACCGTTGCGGTCTTTTTCGCGCAAATTTCGTGCCAAAACACATGTTCCAGAGGGCGGATTCTGCTGGCTAACGAACTTGACGTTTCAAATTAGACGATTTTCGTACCAAAGTTCATCAAAATCGGACCATTTTTGAGCCTGTGAAATAGGAGACAAATATATATATACTGTTATAAAAATTTAAACATCTCCCTTGGGGGTTAAAAAAATACCCCACGCCGCGCGCGCCACCGGCCATTTTAGTCCGGCGCGCCGCCGCCTGAAAATTCAGCCTCGGCGCGCATGTCTAATATATATATATATATATATATATATATATATGGGTTCTAAAACGTAAAATTTTCTATTTTCTAGTCGACATTTCCGGATTGTGGCATATGGTCACTGTCTTAAGCGGGTTTCCTCCCTATTGAGGCAGAAGTGTGAATGAAACACACAAAAGTTTAAAAAAAAAGTTTATTCAACGTAGGTTGGCCATTGCCATAATAAAGTGTACCAAAGAACTAAATTAATCTCTAGATAAAACTGTAATAAAATCAGATTATTAAAATCCTTTGTGGATTATTTTAATAAGGAATAGAAGAAAATTAGGGGATTATTGACATTTTTTTTCTGTTATCAATTCAATAAATGTCATGTTTTATCAGCTTTTTGTTTGTAGATAGAAAGGTCTCTACAAGAGTGTTACATGCAGTAAGTATTTTGGTCTTATTTAGTTATATATCTCTAGTGTCATTTGGAAAGGTTAGAATTTAATATTTGTACCTCAAGGTTCAAGCTATTTTCGTTACAATTTTACATTGATACACTGCAATCTTCGGTTAGGAAACTTCAATATTTGCTATTTGAAGAACAATTTTGAAGGCGTTAAACTCGGCCATTAACGCCGAGGATTCTATTCTTTTCAACCTTTTATAAAAATCCACGTTGGAGCAAGGAACATAAATGAAAAAAACACATTGCTACGGGAAGGGGTCAAAACCCCTCCTCCTATGGGAGGAATATGATAGCCACTCTGTCACGGGAAGACCCTGAAATACTGCCACGGGAAGACCCTGAAATACTCTGTCACGGGAAGACCCTGAAATACTATCACTGGAAGACCTTGAAATACTCAGTCACGGGAAGACCCTGAAATACTCAGTCACGGGAAGACCCTGAAATACTCTGTCACGGGAAGACCCTGAAATACTCTGTCACGGGAAGACCCTGAAATGCTCTGTCACGGGAAGACCCTGAAATACTGTCACGGGAAGACCCTGAAATACTGTCATGGGAAGACCCTGAAATACTCTGTCACGGGAAGACCCTGAAATACTGTCACGGGAAGACCCTGAAATACTGTCACGGGAAGACCCTGAAATGCTCTGCCACGGGAAGACCCTGAAATACTGTCACGGGAAGACCCTGAAATACTCTGTCAAGGGAAGACCCTGAAATACTATCACTGGAAGACCCTGAAATACTCAGTCACGGGAAGACCCTGAAATACTCTGTCACGGGAAGACCCTGAAATACTCTGTCACGGGAAGACCCTGAAATGCTCTGTCACGGGAAGACCCTGAAATACTGTCACGGGAAGACCCTGAAATACTGTCATGGGAAGACCCTGAAATACTCTGTCACGGGAAGACCCTGAAATACTGTCACGGAAAGACCCTGAAATGCTCTGTGACGGGAAGACCCTGAAATACTGTCACGGGAAGACCCTGAAATACTCTGTCACGGGAAGACCCTGAAATACTGTCACGGGAAGACCCTGAAATACTGTCACGGGAAGACCCTGAAATACTCTGTCACGGGAAGACCCTGAAATACTGTCACGGGAAGACCCTGAAATACTGTCACGGGAAGACCCTGAAATACTGTCACGGGAAGACCCTGAAATACTGTCACGGGAAGACCCTGAAATGCTCTGCCACGGGAAGACCCTGAAATACTGTCACGGGAAGACCCTGAACTTCTCTGTCACGGGAAGACCCTGAAATACTCTGTCACGGGAAGACCCTGAAATACAGACAAGAAGTTAGAGGTAGATTTTGATCTTCCGTGAAAAAAAATAAAATCTCAAAGAGAAGGGAGATTTAAGGTGCAACAACACGAAATTAACATTATCCTGAGCGGAAACGGCTCCCCCACTTTCTCGACGTTCGCCCTACGTAAACACTCATTTTTTTTTTTTTTTTTTTTTTTTTTTTTTTACTAACAAATACTCACATTAGTGTAAAATGCAATTCAGAACAAAAACCAAGCAATTAAAGTCTTATTTAGTTATATATCTCTAGTGTCATTTGGAAAGGTTAGAATTTAATATTTGTACCTCAAGGTTCAAGCTATTTTCGTTACAATTTTACATTGATACACTGCAATCTTCGGTTAGGAAACTTCAATATTTGCT
>OX328128.1:73833163-73893163 GCA_946811695.1 Gonocerus acuteangulatus
ATTTTTGATGTATTTAAACGAAACTTAGTATTCGTAGTGGTGATCTACAGAGAAAAAGTGTTATAAAAATGAACTAAATCGGTCTATCGGGGGGGGGGGGGGGGGGGGTTAGTCCGGACCCACATTACCAATTTTCCACTACCAGCCGTAATGTTTGTTGTATTTCGACGAAACTTGGTATTCATAGTGGTAATCTACAGAGAAACATATGTTGTAAAAATAAACTAAATCGGTTCATTAGAAGGGGGGGGGGGGTACTCCGGACCCAAATTATTAATATACTCACACCGGTCGTAATTTCTGCGGTATTGTAACGAAACTCGGCATACGTCGTAGGTAATTCATAAGAAAGAAGTGTTGTAAAAATGAGCTAAATCGGTCTATCAGAAAGGGGAGTTTACTTTGTACTATATTTCAATAGAATTAGCCCGCCAGAAGTAGGTTCACAAAACCGCCGCTAGGAGCGCTTTCTACCACTAGGGGGAAGTCCCCCTACAGTCCTGTATCCTCTTCCTGCGTCAGTTCAAAAAACGAAAATATGAAGTTTTTGTGTATTTATTAAGTTCATGTTTTTATTTTATTTATATAGGATATTTTAAGAAAATTATTCAGGAATGCAATCTACACTACCCAAATTCTGAGGAAAGTGCTTAGTTATGATGCTCCTGCATGACGGACTTTTTCTTTTCATTATGATGACTCTCTTTCTGCTGTGATATTTGTACACTTCTCAAGATATATATTTTTTTCAGGCCACAAAGCTGTTCAAGGGTCCTGCGGCACATGATGAAACCGAAGGACTTGTCGAAACTTGCGAAGATCCGCCATTGTACATTGCTGTAACGAGAAATTTAACCGATATGGTAAAGGACCTCATACTTAACGGTGAAGACATGTACGAGGAAAACTGCGAAGGACTAAACGTAATGGAAGTCGCATTGAAAGTCGACAACGAATATTTAATTAAGATTATGGTGGATTTGAAATTTGATTTCCGTTCACGGAATAGATTTGGCGATTCTGTTCTGCATACCGCCGTATTTTTCGGACGGACGAAGACTTTGAAATGGTTCATAGAGACAAATCTAACAGTGGAACTGGATGTTGTAAACAACAAAAACGAAACTCCGTTGTTTTTGTCCGTTTTGCTCAAAAACACTGAATCGTTTGATTTTCTTGTCAAAAACGGTGCGAATGTAAATTTGAGACTTCCCGGTGGCAACACTTACATCCACCAAGCGACGAAGATATCCAACGCTAGAGTCGTTATTCTCTTCGCTGCGTTCAACGTTTCTATTGACGAAGTCAACGACGATGACGAAACGGCTCTGGACGTCGCAACGAAAATGGACAAACCCGCAATGATCAACGTAATTCTTTCGCAAGGCGCGGATTTTAGAAGGAAAAACAGAAAAGGAGAGACGTACATCCACACCGCAGTGAAGCATGGATCCATCAACGCACTACGCACACTGCTCAGACATCACGAACTTATAGACGAAGAGAACATCAAAGGTGAAACGCCGCTGAAATTAGCTGTAGAAATGAACAGAGCAGACTTAGTGAATTTTCTCATAGACTCTGGAGCAAACGTTAGGAACATTTTGACAAACGGAAAGAGTTATGCTCATATTGCAGTGCAAAATAACAGCAATGATGCTTTGAGAGTTCTTTTAGAACGCAGGATACCACCAGACGTCAAGGACTCCGATGGGTTCACTGCATTGTACTACGCCGTAATATCTGATAACGTCCAAGCACTGGGAGACTTCAAGCAATTCGGAGCAGAACTCAGCATCTGTTTACCCGACAAGGAATGGAGCGTCCTTAACTACCTCCAAAAAGCTGCCTTTTTAGGAAACGTCAGGGCAATTAAAAGTTTAGTCGCGGGCGGACTTTCAGTGAACTCAACATGTAGTAATAATGATTACCCAAGGACCGCGCTCCACCTGGCAGCCTATGCTGGGAAATATGAGTCCGTCGTGGCACTTCTTGATTTGGGCGTATGTGTCAGGTGCAAAACCAGTTTCTATAGTGGCGGGTACAGAGAGGAACGTACTGCTTGTGAAATCGCCAAATTAAAAGACTTCAATGCCATATTTGAGCTTCTTAAATCAAGAAAAGCATGTTAAACACCTAAGGCCTAAGTCGTTGAACTATTTCTTAAGATAATCTATTATCATGTTCTCTTAATATATGAATATTATATGAAAGGAATGCATAAAAAAAAGATAATGTTACAAATAATAACATGTAATGTATTATTCATAATAAACGCACTATTCACGATGTTTTATTTTTTTTTTTTTATTTATATACTTCATTTTAAACAAATTGCGTTGTACAAACGCGAGTGTGTTGTTATTTATAACTATAATACTACAATGTAACAGATAAATATTAATTATTAACAAGCACATACGTATAAGAAGAAGAATAAAAGCATAATATAAAAGTATTATTTCCGGGTATCAAGAGCAAATTTAAATCTTTGAGAAAAAAAATGTTTTTACGGGGGATGATTTTAATGTCTGGAAGGTAGAATAATATGTAGGGTTTTCAATTGGGAAGCTGCTAAAATATACTAAATATTCTCTAATTGATTGTTATTATAGATAGGGCAGATTTCCTTGTGGTTAATGGCTATTGTAGTCTTCCTGTAATTTATTTTTATAATGTTCGAATAAATCTTTCTAATTTTTCCAATTACTCAATAAAATTAAGATGAGAGGTTGTAATTAGGTGAGGTGGTACTTTCTGGTTGGGATTAAAAAAATGCGTATGTATAGGAAAAAAGTCCGACTCGCAGGAACTGCATCATCTTAGCGCGGTTACGTACATCTCGAAGAAATGGAATAGGTTAGGCATCACAAATCACAGGAAACTGACAGTAGCCAACTTACACAGAAGCGGATAATTCTTAATCTGTATATGTCAATACAATTATGTACTGAGAACGTACTTACTCTTTGGCTACTGCTGAGAAGGTAATCTAAACAACCAAAACTACGTTGTCATTTTAAGTATCTTGTTTTACTAGCAAATTCGTTTTACTGTTATAATCAACTGTAAATATGTGCTTCATGGCGAATAAAATTCCATTCTGTCGTGGGTTAAATCTTTCTATAAAATAAGAAATAACGATCATTTCAGTTGGAGGCTATGAGGAAGGTTATATAGATAGGAGAATTCAAAACAAACTACGTCATCATGATTAGCCACAGCCATCTTGATTACCACAGCCACTCAAACTTATTACCAATACCTTTCACCGTTTCTTAGCTTATTTTACTACAATACTAATTTTACTGATAAATACAATTTAAAACAAGAAACAACCAATTAAAAAGTGAGATAAAGAAAGAGAAAACCCCATTCAAAACAACAAAACAAACACTTATTAAGTTTTAAGCGCTTATATCTCTGATTGACGTTGCCCCAGCGAATATTGCTTTAGAACCTTTTTTGTAGAGAATTTAGTAAGCATTCGAATGGTCACCTTCCACTTACCACGATTTCCCAACCGTTATCGAGATATTTACGAAACATGTATGAAGATCCGAAAACTTTTCATGTCTATTAATAAAATAATTTTGTTCGCATACTTCCTTAACTCCAAATATAACCAAAATTTAAACATCCTAGTTGGGATTAATTTCCAAGATGTAGAAAACATTTCAATTGAATCCCGCGATTCTAAGTACTCACAAAAAAATAATGACTTACAAAAACATTGATTCCACGTTTCTCAGAAACGGTTGCAGATATCGCCTTAAAAATAGTTTCATTCGCTTTCTTATGTTAAGAAACCTATAAAACAAGTACCTGCAAGCATATAAACTCAAAAAAAAGTCCGACTCGCAGGAACTGCGTCATCTTAGCGCGGTTCCAGTTTTTTTTTTTTTTTTTTTTTTTTTTTTTTTACGGCGCATCTACATCTAGGTCATTAGCGCCGACATCCAGGGTGTAGCGAGGAATTTCACCAGCGAGCCGTGGGATGATAAAATTCCTGCCGGAGGTTGGGAGTCGAACCCACCATCTCCCGCTTATGAATCCAAGGCGCCAGCCATTTGACCACGGGAGACCCCGGTTCCTGTTCATATCCCTATTCTCATTTGAAAAGCATAGAATAGAAACAGATAATATTTTCCTCGGCCTTTGTTCAAAGGGTTTTATGGCTATACCTGGGGTCAGGTCCGCAAGACCCTAGAAACCTCCTCTACCGATACTTCATTTCATACGTTTCAATGAATTGGAAAATATCAAATATTTTCACACATTCCTATGTTCTTTTACTATAGTAATAATTCTACAGATAAAATCAATTAAAAAATAAAATAAAAAAACCAACAGCATAAAGGCAATTGAAAATATTCAAATACGTCATCGAATCTTTTTCTCTTGGCAAGCAATATTTCTAACAATGAATTGTTTTTCTTATTTTGCCTAATCTGTTTTATTGTAAAATACATTATCCAACTATAAGCAATTAAAAAATAACAAGGAATAAAAACAGACAAAAAGAACAGTTCGAATAAGCAAAATCAATTACTTTAATGTTTTAAGCACTTATTTCTCCGATTGAGATCGCCTAATCAAAACTTTCATCAGAACCTTTTTTGTAGACCATTTAGTAAGCTTTCTAATGCTATTCTTTCGTTTACAAAATTCTTAACCTTTTTCGAGATATTAAGGAAAATATACAAAGTTACCAAAACTTTTTATGTCTGTTAATAAAATATTTTATTCTAACCCTTCCTTAACTCCAAACGTAACCAAAATTTCAACATATTAGTTTTAATGAAAGTAGAACATGCAGAAAATGTTTCAACTGAATCCCATGATTCTAAGTACCCAAACCAAAAACGGTATTCAAAAACTATTTTTCCCATTTTCTCGAAAACGGTTAAAGCTATCGCATTGAAAATGGTTTCATTCGTTTTCCTAGCCCAAGAAGCCTATAAAAAGAGTACTTACAAGCTTATGAACTCAAAAACGTAAGCGTTACGATTTTTTCTGCGCGAATTTCGCCCCAAACTCCATCTTTCAGTGGGCGGATTTTGCTGGTTAACGAACTTGACCTTTCATATTGGACGACTGATTTTTGTACCAAATTTCATCAAAATCGGACCATTCGTCTTCGACCTAGAGAGCGAACAGACAAATATATATATATATATATATATATATATATATATATATATATATATATAAATATATACATATATATATATACAAATTTGAACCACCGTTATTTTCGGTCTCTAGGGGTTCTGAAACGCGAAATTTTCTTGTCGGCACTTCCGGATTGTTTCATTGTATTAACCTTATAAGCGGGGTTCCTCCCTATGGGGGAGGGAGGAACCGCGCTAAAAGGAAGAAAAAGTGAGATTATTTCTTTCTTATTAAAATAGAAATTTCATTTTTATCGTTCTTGTAAGTGAATTGGAGGTTTCAGCAAGTTTACCTCTACTCCTGAATGTTTTAATAACTTCTTCTGCTTTTAAGAACCAGGTAAATGTCTTTCTTTTTGGTGAGCTCTCTGCAAGCTACTTTTTCTGGGCATTGCTCCGTTCTGGTCATTCCTTCTGGGCATGACCAGAAC
The DNA here is from genome assembly GCA_946811695.1 of Gonocerus acuteangulatus. NCBI lineage: Eukaryota > Metazoa > Arthropoda > Insecta > Hemiptera > Coreidae > Gonocerus > Gonocerus acuteangulatus. The sequence goes on from OX328128.1 coordinate 73,838,769, forward strand.
TCAGTGCATCCAATTGAGAGCCTGCTTTAGGATATTCCAGAGGATTGATTTAACGCCTGCCTCTGATCTTACTACATAATGTGGCGTAGACTTATTAAGGTCGAAAATCCTTTTGAAAAAGCTCAGTTGAAAGCTTTCCAATTTGCAAACACCATACTGATACACCATATAGAAAAATACTGGAAACCATCGTTTTATGGAGTTAAAGCTTTTCATCCCAGCTGTTACTCTTCGACCGCATGCATACCAATATATATCACTAGACCGCTAGCTAGGTTTGTTCTTGATACTGCTCGATTCGCAACCTTCGGGAATGCTCCAGTTCTTGAAAATTGAACTCCTAGGTAGGTATATTCCTTTACCAAATTCAAGTTCGTCATCTTTAAATAAAAAAAAGTCCGAATCGAAGGAACTGCATCATCTTAGCGTGGTTCCGTTCTTATCCCTCGTGTCATTTGGAAAGGTTGAAATAGAAACAGTTATAATTTTGGTTCCACCAGTCTTTTTTTTTAATTAATTATTATAATGGCGTGTCAAACCTTAAGGTCACTAACGCCATTCCTGTTTGTAGTAAAGTCTTGAAAGGTCATGATTTACGATCTTACCTGGAAGGGTCGGCTAACACTAGGTCCCGCTAGTTACAAGGTCTTGGAATCTTGGAAATCTATATTTCTAACAATAAATTGTTTTTGTTATTTTACTTAACCAGTTTTATTGTCAAATACATTATCCAACTATAAGCAATTAGAAAATAACAAGGAGTAAAACAGACAAAAAGAACCGTTCGAATAAACGAAATCAATTAAATCCAAAACTGACATTTCATACGGTACTGCCTGATATATTTCTAACAATGAATTGTTTTTCTTATTTTAATTAATCTGTTTTATTGTCAAATACATTATCCAACTATAAGCAATAAAAAATAGGAATAAAAACACACAAAAAGAACCGTTCGAATAAACGAAATCAATTACTTCAAAGTTTAAGCACTTATTTCTCCGATTGACATCGCCTAATTAAAACTTTCTTTAGAACCTTTTAGTAAGCTTTCGAATGGTAATCATCCGCTTCACAAGATTGTCAACGGTTTTCGAGATACTAACGAAAGTATACAAAGTTACCAAAACTTTTTTTGTCTGTTAATAAAATATTTTATTCTAGCCCTTTCTTCACTCTAAACGTAACCAAAATTTCAACATATTAGTGTTGATGAAATTCGAACATGCAGAAAATGTTTCAACTGAATCCCATGATTCTTAGTACCCAAACAAAAAACGGTATTCAAAAACCGGGGGGGGGGGCTGTGGGGGCTGCAGCCCCCCCCCCCCCCCCCCCCGAAATTTTGAATTGATGATAAAAACTTGTCGTAAAACCTTTAAAAATAAATTAAATAAGATCACTTAGTTCATAAAACATATTTTATTTTACGTTTAATAGCCTTTAAGTTGCCTAAAACTATTCCAAGCTCTGAATATTTAGTATTCCATACTCTGGAAATGGTCTCAGCCCCCCCCCCACCCCGAAATTTTCCCAGCCCCACCCGAAATTGTTTTCCATATACGCCCATGTACAGAAGGATCAAGAAGAAGTACAAGAAAGATTGAGTAGAATACCCTGCCTAATAAAGCCTATATAGAATAATATGACGAATAAAGCCTATCTAGTAGATACAGAAGGACAAATAACAAGTCTTGACGAATAACAAGTCAATATATAGTATAATATACCTAATTAAGTCTATGGAGTAGATACAAATGGACCAAAAACAAGTCTTGAGGAATCTTAGTTTTTTCTGCTTAAATACTTTTTATCAATATTTAGTATATAACCTCTGTTGAAAACTATTGATTGCTAATTGATGAATCGGGTTACAACTAAGTAGTCTTTATGAATATTTAGTATATAACCTATGTTTAGATCTGTGTTTTTGGGGTGCTCTCCGCCTAGGCTTTGTATTTGTGTCGGCAGATACCTGGGGTATATTTACAGCTCTTGAGGATGACCTCTTAGCAGGTAAATTTCCTGCGGACCTTATGTTTGTACGGGCACTGACTGAACCCACTCTCTATTCGCTCATAGTATCTAACTGTTGTGAAGTTTATTTTTTGGATTTAGGACCTAATATACACATGTAGACTAAATCATAGCAAGAAGTCAACCTCCGTCGTCGGTTCTTAACTATGTAGACTCGCTAATGTTACCCAATCTTAGACACATCGTAATTAAAATCCACAGCAAAAATACGACATTTCATCAGAATCCCCTGCTAAATAAAACATGTATAGAATAATATGCCAAATAAAGCCTATCTAGTGGATAAAATGGAGGGAAAACGCTGTTCGTGGTGGTAGAAAATCTTAAAAGTATTTCGCTCAGAAATCTCCGAAATATTGTCACTAATTTTACGTATCCTGTTTTATAGCCAAATAGATTTATATTCTATAATCAATAAGAAAAACCTACTAACAATAAAAAACTATGGGTAACAGATGAAAATAGGGAATACTAAGAATAATTCTAAAGAACTAAATCAACACCAGTACTGTAATCTAGATATTCATACGGCACCTTCGAATTCTAACTAACAAAATATTGATTCTAATTATACGTATCCTGTTTTATTGACAAATACATTTGACTACTATAAGCAATTAAAAACACTAGGGAATATGCCAAAGAAGTCGGAGTAGGAGCCTCGACAGTTTCACGACATTTGAAGGAAATCGGCAAATCCAAAACTGACATTTCATACGGTACAGCCTGATATATTTCTAACAATGAATTGTTTTTCTTATTTTAATTAATCTGTTTTATTGTCAAATACATTATCCAACTATAAGCAATAAAAAATAGGAATAAAAACACACAAAAAGAACCGTTCGAATAAACGAAATCAATTACTTCAAAGTTTAAGCACTTATTTCTCCGATTGACATAGCCTAATCAATAATTGTTGCAGAATCTTTTTTGTAGAACATTTAGTAAGCTTTCGCATGGTAACCCTCCGTTTGCCAATATTCCTACCCGTTTTCGAGATATTAGGGAATGCATATGAAGCTCCCAAAACATTTCATGTCTGTTAATAAAATATTTTATTCTAATCCTTCCTTAACTCCAAACGTAATCAAAATTTGAACATATTAGTTTTGATGAAAGTAGAACATGCAGAAAATGTTTCAACTGAATCCCATAATTCTAAGTATCAAAATCAAAGACAAAAAGAACGGTTCGAATAAGCGAAATCAATTACTTTAAAGTTTTAAGCACTTATTTCTCCGATTGAGATCGCCTAATCAAAACTTTCATCAGAACCTTTTTTGTAGACCATTTAGTAAGCTTTCTAATGCTATTCTTTCGTTTACCAAGATTCTCAACATTTTTCGAGATATTAAGGAAGGTATACAAAGTTACCAAAACGTTTTATGTCTGTTAATAAAATATTTTATTCTAACCCTTCCTTAACTCCAAACGTAACACAAATTTCAACATATTAGCTTTAATGAAAGTAGAACATGCAAAAAATGTTTCAACTGAATCCCATGATTCTAAGTACCCAAACCAAAAACGATATTCAAAAACTATTTTTCCAATTTTCTCGAAAACGGTTAAAGCTATCGCCTTGAAAATGGTTTCATTCGTTTTCCTAGCCCAGGAATCATATAAAACGAGCACATAGAAGCTTATGAACTCAAAAACGTAAGCGTTACGATTTTTTTTTGCGCGAATTTCGCCCCAAACGCCATCTTCCAGTGGGCGGATTCTGCTGGTTACCAAACGTGACCTTTAAAATTGGACGACGGATTTTTGTACCAAATTTCATCACAATCGGACCATTAGGGAAGCCAGAAATGAGCAAACTGACAAATATATATATATATATATATATATATATATATATATATATATATATATATATATACATATATATACAAATTTGAACCACCGTTATTTTCGGTCTCTAGGGGTTCTGAAACACGAAATTTTCTAGTCGGCACTTCCGGATTGTTTCATTGTATCAACCTTATAAGCGGGGTTCCTCCCTATGGGGGAGGGAGGAACCGCGCCAAAACGTAAGCGTTACGATTTTTTTTGCGCGAATTTCGCCCCAAACGCCATCTTCCAGTAGGCGGATTTTGCTGGTTAACGAACTTGACCTTTCAAATTAGACGAAAGATTTTTGTACCAAATTTCAACAAAATCGGACCATTCGTCTGGGAGCTACAGAGCGAACAGACAAATATATATATATATATATATATATATATATATATATATATATATATATATATATATATATATATATATATATATATATAAATACAAATTTTAACCACTATCATTATCGGTCTCTAGGGGTTCTGAAACGCAAAAGTTTCTAGTCGGCACTTCTGGATTGCGTCATGAGATCAACCTTATAAGCGGGGTTCCTCCCTTGGGGGAGGGAGGAACCGCACTAAACGTCCGAATCGCAGGAACTGCATCATCTTAGCGCGGTTCCGTTCTTATCCCTTGTGTCATTTGGAAAGGTTTAAATAGAAACAGTTATAATTTTGGTTAGACCTTTCATGACATAATTTATGACCTCAAATAGGTCCGCCCAGACCCTCACCTCTACCTGACGTAAAGCATTACCGTTGCCTAAACCTTACACGAAAATTATATCAGCATCAGGAGACTGAATTTCAGTAATTGGTTTCTTAAAATAATTCGCAATGATATTTTTTTTTTTTTTCTATTGAAAATGTAAATACGTAAGTACAGAAATGAAAACTTTTCTTGTTTCTTGTTTTGCGATTTTCTCCGAAACGAAGCGACACAAGCAAATCTCTAAAGGACTTTTCCTCTTAGTTTTTCCGTTCCCTACATACTCCTGAAGTTTTGCTACTGAAATTCGGGACACCCTGTACATACGTACTGTATTAAATTCGCACGCCAAACATAACCGACGATCGTTTTATTAAACAATTAAAATCTCGGCTTAATGAGTTTATGAAACATTTCTATCGGAAAATTGAGTGATTATTGTCGAAGGTTCTACGTCAAAAATAGTTGTCCATCGTAATAAAATGTAGTGATTATTGTCGAAGGTTCTACGTCAAAAATAGCTGTCCATCATAATAAAATCTTTACTTGTCAGCAGTTAATAAGTATAATCCAATGATTAACTGATAACGATGCTAGAGAAATCAGTGAACATGTTGAGTTATGGATTTAGCATGTTGATGTTTTTTTAGAATTTAATTTTAAGAATAATTAATTGATTATCCTTGAATTTCAACATAGGAACGCCCTCGAGGATGTGATCAAGCAGAAAAGACTTCTTTGGGCTGATCAAGTCGAGCATTACTATTCAAGAAGAATGGAAAGAATTAATTTCCTGTGGACAGCGTTTTTACATTGCTAAAGCTTGTAAAGTAATGTGTATATTCCATATTTCATGAATTTGTTTGTAATTTCCTTTTAAAAGACTTCCCTGTGTTAGTCTAGCGTGGCCGATTCTCATTCGAACAAGCGCTACTTCTTCTAGTTTGTTTTGCACTTTTGAGCAGTATATTTGCCCTACTATGTCAAACTATTGAATATGAAAATCGGAGCAAACTTGTCAAAGAACTTATTCGATACATTGTACGAAGTAATATATTGAAAAGTCCGATTCGCAGGAACTGCGTCATCTTAGCGCGGTTACGTACATCTCGAAGAAATGGAATAGATTAGCATCACAAATCACAGGAAACAGACAGTAGCCAACTTACACAGACAGTAGCCAACTTAGAAGCGGATAATTCTTAATCTGTATAAGTCAATACAATTATCTACTGAAAACGTACTTACTCTTCGACAACTGCTGAGAAGGCTCTATTCTAAACAACCAAAAAATCGTTGTCATTTTAAGTATCTTGTTTTACTAGCAAATTCGTTTTACAGTTATAATCAACTGTAAATATGTGCTTCAGTAACGATAACTTCAGTTGGAGGCTATGAGGAAGGTTATATAGATAGAAGAAGAAGAATAGATATTGGCCACAGCCATCATGATTACCACAGCCACTCCAAACTTATTACCAATACCTTTTATAGTTTCTTAGCTTCTTTTACTACAATACTAATTTTACTGATAAATTCAATTTAAAACAAAAAACAACCAATTAATAAGTGACAAACAAAGAGAAAAACCCTTTCAAAACAACAAAACAAACACTTTTTCAGTTTTAAGCGCTTATATCTCTGATTGAAGTTCCCCCATCGAATATTGCTTCAGAATCTTTTTTGTAGAGAATTTAGTAAGCATTCGAATGGCTACCTTCCACATACCACGATTTCCCAACCGTTATCGAGATATTTACGAAAAATTTATGAAGATCCGAAAACTTTTCATGTCTATTAATAACATTTTTTTTTTGAGGTCAACCTCATAAGCGGGTTCTCCCTACGGAGATAGGGAGTAACCGCGCTAAAATTATCTTAATCGAGGCTGTTCTAAAGGGGTTAGAGTTGCGACAATTTGTGACAAGCCGTATCGAATAAGTTATATATCGAATTTGAATAATGAGATTTTTTATATTCGATAGTTTGACATGGTAGGGACGATATATTATTCGAATGCATCGATATTACCAGTAGTGTAAAACTATTATAAATAAATACTTGAGGAGCTTAGTATCAATGTTGGACCACTCCACTTTTAATTTTTTTACAGGAGAGGTAAAAAACCATATCTACTATAGGGTTGTCAGTATCATGGTGATTTTTTTATAGGTTATTCTCCTAGGTCCAAAAAACATGTTTTCAAAGGCATTACAAAATTATATGAGTATTAAGGCCGTAAACACACTTTAAATAGTGGAGTTGTCCATGTTTGAAACTAAGTCATGGAGTTGTCTGTTTTGAAACCAAAGGGAGCCATTTTAAAATTGAATGTATACTCTTTTGAAACCAAAAAAAATATGAATTCGATATGCACGAGAGTGTTTTAATATAATATAGTTATGTCTAATGTATTAAAAAAATCCTATTGTTAAAAATTACTTGAAAAAAAATAATTAAATGCAGTTTGACAAAATTGAAGTCTTTGAATTATTCTCACACCTTAGAAAGAACTAGTTCAACAAAATCTGCAATCAAGACACTCACAGTGTCCACTGTTGATAACATTAGCAGTTTCACTCTGTACTGTGAGGATGCGGTACCACTGCAAACGGTCTATTTCTTCCTAATGTTCTCCGGAGTACTTGGACAAGAGATTCTTAACATCTGCAAGTTTCTTGGGGTTGACGCTGCAGCCGACGGGAATTGGTGCAGGATTAAGTTCTAGAAGTGACTTGGCCTTCTTTGTTATGGACATAAATCGTTCACGTCAATTATGGTGTAGTATGGCGCACCGCACTTTGATTGTGCAGATAGATTGTAAAGATATCTGTAATGAAACTAAATTATCCTTAGTTTATTCGGTTTAGAAAAAATGTGGTACTTCGCTATCCTCTTCGCACAGTTTTACCAAAAGTACATGTATTGAAGTTGCTGTGCTATACTTTTCATCGCCGTACGCAGCCATACTTGTGCACAGCTTATTAAAATTAATTTATCAATTAGTGATGCGATTATTTTATTAAAAACGAGTTCAGCATTATTATTTTCTTGAGATAGTTGTTGAAAAGTTTGTGATAGCAAATAACTGAACATTAACGGTGAGATCTATCTAATATCTAGTGTGAAACTGTCAATATTTATTTGTTGTACGCGAAAATTTAAATAAAGAGGAATGTATCGAGAACAGTTCCCAGTAGTACATTAGTTGTTAATTTATTCGCCTGAGGTCTTGAAAATACATTTGGAAGCGAAGACAGGTATAGTTGGGATTCGGCTAGCGAAGACAGGTATAGTTGGGATTGTTTTTACAGTTTAATTTTTTTGTACTGTTTTTACTAACAAGTTCTACATGCTGTTTTCTTTCCAACTACCGTATTTTCATTGTTTTTAAAAATAAGATTGGTTAAAATTTATTGTATTGATATATATACTCCGCTCATTTCTTCCTGTCTTTTACTTACTACTTGTACATTTTCTTTACTTATAAGTTGTATATATTTTTTAGCTGAAGAAGGCTGCCATTGTTGCAGTCGAAACGTCCAAAATACAGATTTCTTTTTGAAAGTCTGACGTTTTTCTCCTAGCCGAATCCCAACTATACCTGTCTTCGTATCTCTACAGCGGCTAACTATCTCCATCTACATTTGGAAGGATACATAGATCTACCAATTGAGTAAAAATGATTTTCTTAAATTGAATACTTGCTGTTTTTCACGGTTTTGTTATATAAAACCCGTTTATTAATAAAATAATTATTCTAAAGAATTGGCAGTGGTCTCATTCTACTGGTACAGAGGAAATACTTCAAAAATGACACCTAAATCAGAAAGATTCAAGTACCTAGAGGTTTTGTCTCAAAATCCGGCGTTCGGCACCACAGTGTGCCGGATAACAGCTAGTTATTAATTAGAATTATCGATAGTTATTAATAAGAATCATCGCTAAATGCACTCATTACAAGTAAGTAACTATGATGGGAGCAGATTGCATGAATGCAAGCTTCTCATTGGCTACTGAAGGAGTTGTCATTTTTTGAAACCAAACTATGTTGGAATTGTCCATATTTTGATACTGAACGGTGCAAATAAACGCTATTTTAACTATGTTCTGTCTGTTTTTAATGCAAAACAGTTGTAAAACCGAATGCAGCATAAAAAGCTCCTCAAGAATCGACCAAAATCTCAAAACTGAAAAAAATGGAGTTGTCCAACTTTGATACTAAGCTCCTCATTTGTTGACTTATTTTTCACATTTCATTTTTTTATTTATGTATCCTCAATTAAAATCAACATGAACATGGATTTTTCAAAACAATATTTCGAGTTTAAGTACGTGGTGAAACTAACAGGCTGAAAGTTGAGGAAAATATTTAGAAGAAATGAGTGAGAATAGAAATTTCCTTCACAAAAAACTGTTTTATTCTGAACTATAAAAACATTCAACAGTACATACGACAATCTCCAGAGCTTTAAAGAGTTCAGCTTTCTGGCTTTAGTTCATTCTTGCTAAGTCCACCTCTCGATCTTAGAAGGTCACAAATGTCATTGTGTTCAGATTGCCAAGCAATATCATAAGCAGTAGCAAATTGGAGTGTTAAAGTCCAGTCGGTTATGCAGTTGACGCACACGCCTAAGTCGAGAAGTGTCAAGACGGATTCGTACCTCCCATACTCTGCCGCCAAGTGGAGTGCGTTAGGGGGCATCGCTCTGTTCGAAGTGGCGTTTACTGAAATGCCGTTCGCGACTAGCCATTTTATTGACTCGACCTTTCCCAAAATCGCAGCTTCTTGGAGGTAGTTGAGATCACCCCACTCCCAGTTGGAAAAATGTATGCTGAGTTTTGCTCCGAATTGCTTTAATATTCCGAGTGCTTGAACGTTATCTGATAAGATGGCATCGTATGAAGCTGTGAATCCATCTGAGTCCTTGACGTCTGGCGGTATACCGCGTTCTAATAGAACTCTCAAAGCATCGTTGCTGTAACTTTGCGCTGCTATGTGAGTATAACTCTTGCCTTTGGTAAAGACTTTTCTAACGTTTGCTCCAGAGTCTATGAGACAATTCACTAAATCTGCTCTGTTCATTTCTACAGCTAATTTCAGCGGCGTTTCACCTTTTCTGTTCTCTTCATCAATAAATCCGCGGTGTCTGAGCAGTGTGCGGAGTGCGTTGATGGATCCATGCTTCACTGCGGTGTGGATGTACGTCTCTCCTTTTCTGTTTTTCCTTCTAAAATCCGCGCCTTGCGAAAGAATTACGTTGATCATTGCGGGTTTGTCCATTTGCGTTGCTACGTCCAGTGCCGTTTCGTCATCGTCGTTGACTGCGTCAATAGAAACGTTGAACGCAGCGAAGAGAATAAGGACTCTAGCGTCGGCTATCTTCGTCGCTTGATGGATGTAAGTGTTGCCACCGGGAAGTCTCAAATTTACATTCGCACCGTTATCGATAAGTATATCAAATGCTTCATTGTTTTTGAGCAAAATGGACAAAAGAAACGGAGTTTCGTTTCCATTGTTTACAACATCTACATCTATATTTGGGCTTTTCTCTATGAACAATCGCAAAGCATTTGACCTCCTGAAATATACAGCAGTATGCAGAACCGTATCGCCAAATCTGTTCCGTGAACCGATATCAAACTTCGCATTCATAAGCTCTGATACTAAACATTCGTTGTCTACTAACAATGCGACTTGCAATGCATTTAGACCTTCGCAGTTTTCTTCGTACATATCTTCACCGTAAAATAAGAGATCCTTTACTTTTTCGGTTTCATTTCTGATTATAGCAATTTGTAATGGCGGATCCGTGCAAACGTCTTCTTGTGTATTCTGTGGCGATAGCACATCGTTAAACCGTGCTGCGCCCTGCAAAACAAAACAATAAATTACTTTTTGTCTGGGATAAGACAAACAATTCACTGCAACTCATACTCAAAAGGTCAGACTCAGAGGTGGGAGGTAAGAAGGGGGACAAGAGAAAGGGAGAGAGAGAGAGGGAGGGATTGAGAGAGTTTTGGGGAGTGAGACGAGGGAGGGAGTCGGATAGAAATGGTGAGAGAGAGAGAGAGCGCGAAGGAGTGAGTGAAAAAGTTTCGGGGGGAGTGGGAGAGAAAGGGTAAAGAAAGAAAGGCCAGCCACACACTATCAGGCACGCCTGACAGGTACAACTGATCAGGTGTACCTGTCAGTCTGTGGGGGAAATAACTAGCCTCTCAGGTCACCTAAGGCCAGCCACACACTATCAGGCACGCCTGACAGGTACAACTGATCAGGTGTACCTGTCAGTCTGTGGGGGAAATAACTAGCCTCTCAGGTCACCTAAGGCCAGCCACACACTATCAGGCACGCCTGACAGGTACAACTGATCAGGTGTACCTGTCAGTCTGTGGGGGAAATAACTAGCCTCTCAGGTCACCTAAGGCCAGCCACTTACTATCAGGCACGCCTGACAGGTACAACTCATCAGGTGTACCTGTCAGTGTGTGGGGGGAATAACTAGCCTCTTAGGTCACCTAAGGCCAGCCACGCACTATCAGGCACGCCTGACAGGTACAACTGATCAGGTGTACCTGTCAGTCTGTGGTGGAAATAACTAACCTCTCAGGTCACCTAAGGCCAGCCACACACTATCAGGCACGCCTGACAGGTACAACTGATCTGGTTTACCTGTCAGTCTGTAAGGGAAATAACTAGCCTCTCAGGTCACCTAAGGGCAGCCACACACTATCAGGCACGCCTGACAGGTACAACTGATCAGGTGTACCTGTCAGTCTGTGGGGGAAATAACTAGCCTCTCAGGTCACCTAAGGCCAGCCACACACTATCAGGCACGCCTGACAGGTACAACTGATCAGGTGTACCTGTCAGTCTGTGGGGGAAATAACTAGCCTCTCAGGTCACCTAAGGCCAGCCACACACTATCAGGCACGCCTGACAGGTACAACTGATCAGGTGTACCTGTCAGTCTGTGGGGGAATAACTAACCTCTCAGGTCACCTAAGGCCAGCCACACACTATCAGGCACGCCTGACAGGTACAACTGATCTGGTTTACCTGTCAGTCTGTGGGGGAAATAACTAGCCTCTCAGGTCACCTAAGGCCAGCCACACACTATCAGGCACGCCTGACAGGTACAACTGATCAGGTGTACCTGTCAGTCTGTGGGGGAAATAACTAGCCTCTCAGGTCACCTAAGGCCAGCCACACAGTATCAGGCACGCCTGACAAGTACAACTGATCAGGTGTACCTGTCAGTCTGTGGGGGAAATAACTAGCCTCTCAGGTCACCTAAGGCCAGCCACACACTATCAGGCACGCCTGACAGGTACAACTGATCAGGTGTACCTGTCAGTCTGTGGGGGAAATAACTAGCCTCTCAGGTCACCTAAGGCCAGCCACACACTATCAGGCACGCATGACAGGTACAACTGATCAGGTGTACCTGTCAGTCTGTGGGGGAAATAACTAGCCTCTCAGGTCACCTAAGGCCAGCCACTTAACTATCAGGCACGCCTGACAGGTACAACTCATCAGGTGTACCTGTCAGTCTGTGGGGGGAATAACTAGCCTCTTAGGTCACCTAAGGCCAGCCACGCACTATCAGGCACGCCTGACAGGTACAACTGATCAGGTGTACTTGTCAGTCTGTAGTGGAAATAACTAACCTCTCAGGTCACCTAAGGCCAGCCACACACTATCAGGCACGCCTGACAGGTACAACTGATCTGGTTTACCTGTCAGTCTGTAAGGGAAATAACTAGCCTCTCAGGTCACCTAAGGCCAGCCACACACTATCAGGCACGCCTGACAGGTACAACTGATCAGGTGTACCTGTCAGTCTGTGGGGGAAATAACTAGCCTCTCAGGTCACCTAAGGCCAGCCACACACTATCACGCACGCCTGACAGGTACAACTGATCAGGTGTACCTGTCAGTCGGTGGGGGAAATAACTAGCCTCTCAGGTCACCTAAGGCCAGCCACAAACTATCAGGCACGCCTGACAGGTACAACTGATCAGGTGTACCTGTCAGTCTGTGGGGGAAATAACTAGCCTCTCAGGTCACCTAAGGCCAGCCACATACTATCAGGCACGCCTGACAGGTACAACTGATCAGGTGTACCTGTCAGTCTGTGGGGGAAATAACTAGCCTCTCAGGTCACCTAAGGCCAGCCACACACTATCAGGCACGCCTGACAGGTACAACTGATCAGGTGTACCTGTCAGTCTGTGGGGGAAATAACTAGCCTCTCAGGTCACCTAAGGCCAGCCACACACTATCAGGCACGCCTGACAGGTACAACTGATCAGGTGTACCTGTCAGTCTGTGGGGGAAATAACTAGCCTCTCAGGTCACCTAAGGCCAGCCACTTACTATCAGGCACGCCTGACAGGTACAACTCATCAGGTGTACCTGTCAGTCTGTGGGGGGAATAACTAGTCTCTTAGGTCACCTAAGGCCAGCCACGCACTATCAGGCACGCCTGACAGGTACAACTGATCAGGTGTACCTGTCAGTCTGTGGTGGAAATAACTAACCTCTCAGGTCACCTAAGGCCAGCCACACACTATCAGGCACGCCTGACAGGTACAACTGATCAGGTGTACCTGTCAGTCTGTGGGGGAAATAACTAGCCTCTCAGGTCACCTAAGGCCAGCCACAAACTATCAGGCACGCCTGACAGGTACAACTGATCAGGTGTACCTGTCAGTCTGTGGGGGAAATAACTAGCCTCTCAGGTCACCTAAGGCCAGCCACATAATATCAGGCACGCCTGACAGGTACAACTGATCAGGTATACCTGTCAGTCTGTGGGGGAAATAACTAGCCTCTCAGGTCACCTAAGGCCAGCCACACACTATCAGGCACGCCTGACAGGTACAACTGATTAGGTGTACCTGTCAGTCTGTGGGGGAATAACTAACCTCTCAGGTCACCTAAGGCCAGCCACACACTATCAGGCACGCCTGACAGGTACAACTGATCTGGTTTACCTGTCAGTCTGTAAGGGAAATAACTAGCCTCTCAGGTCACCTAAGGCCAGCCACAGACTATCAGGCACGCCTGACAGGTACAACTGATCAGGTGTACCTGTCAGTCTGTGGGGGAAATAACTAGCCTCTCAGGTCACCTAAGGCCAGCCACACACTATCAGGCACGCCTGACAGGTACAACTGATCAGGTGTAGCTGTCAGTCTGTGGAGGAAATAACTAGCCTTTCAGGTCACCTAAGGCCAGCCACATACTATCAGGCACGCCTGACAGGTACAACTGATCAGGTGTACCTGTCAGTCTGTGGGGGAAATAACTAGCCTCTCAGGTCACCTAAGGCCAGCCACACACTATCAGGCACGCCTGACAGGTACAACTGATCAGGTGTACCTGTCAGTCTGTGGGGGAAATAACTAGCCTCTCAGGTCACCTAAGGCCAGCCACGCACTATCAGGCACGCCTGACAGGTACAACTGATCAGGTGTACTTGTCAGTCTGTAGTGGAAATAACTAACCTCTCAGGTCACCTAAGGCCAGCCACACACTATCAGGCACGCCTGACAGGTACAACTGATCTGGTTTACCTGTCAGTCTGTAAGGGAAATAACTAGCCTCTCAGGTCACCTAAGGCCAGCCACACACTATCAGGCACGCCTGACAGGTACAACTGATCAGGTGTACCTGTCAGTCTGTGGGGGAAATAACTAGCCTCTCAGGTCACCTAAGGCCAGCCACACACTATCACGCACGCCTGACAGGTACAACTGATCAGGTGTACCTGTCAGTCGGTGGGGGAAATAACTAGCCTCTCAGGTCACCTAAGGCCAGCCACAAACTATCAGGCACGCCTGACAGGTACAACTGATCAGGTGTACCTGTCAGTCTGTGGGGGAAATAACTAGCCTCTCAGGTCACCTAAGGCCAGCCACATACTATCAGGCACGCCTGACAGGTACAACTGATCAGGTGTACCTGTCAGTCTGTGGGGGAAATAACTAGCCTCTCAGGTCACCTAAGGCCAGCCACACACTATCAGGCACGCCTGACAGGTACAACTGATCAGGTGTACCTGTCAGTCTGTGGGGGAAATAACTAGCCTCTCAGGTCACCTAAGGCCAGCCACACACTATCAGGCACGCCTGACAGGTACAACTGATCAGGTGTACCTGTCAGTCTGTGGGGGAAATAACTAGCCTCTCAGGTCACCTAAGGCCAGCCACTTACTATCAGGCACGCCTGACAGGTACAACTCATCAGGTGTACCTGTCAGTCTGTGGGGGGAATAACTAGTCTCTTAGGTCACCTAAGGCCAGCCACGCACTATCAGGCACGCCTGACAGGTACAACTGATCAGGTGTACCTGTCAGTCTGTGGTGGAAATAACTAACCTCTCAGGTCACCTAAGGCCAGCCACACACTATCAGGCACGCCTGACAGGTACAACTGATCAGGTGTACCTGTCAGTCTGTGGGGGAAATAACTAGCCTCTCAGGTCACCTAAGGCCAGCCACAAACTATCAGGCACGCCTGACAGGTACAACTGATCAGGTGTACCTGTCAGTCTGTGGGGGAAATAACTAGCCTCTCAGGTCACCTAAGGCCAGCCACATAATATCAGGCACGCCTGACAGGTACAACTGATCAGGTATACCTGTCAGTCTGTGGGGGAAATAACTAGCCTCTCAGGTCACCTAAGGCCAGCCACACACTATCAGGCACGCCTGACAGGTACAACTGATTAGGTGTACCTGTCAGTCTGTGGGGGAATAACTAACCTCTCAGGTCACCTAAGGCCAGCCACACACTATCAGGCACGCCTGACAGGTACAACTGATCTGGTTTACCTGTCAGTCTGTAAGGGAAATAACTAGCCTCTCAGGTCACCTAAGGCCAGCCACAGACTATCAGGCACGCCTGACAGGTACAACTGATCAGGTGTACCTGTCAGTCTGTGGGGGAAATAACTAGCCTCTCAGGTCACCTAAGGCCAGCCACACACTATCAGGCACGCCTGACAGGTACAACTGATCAGGTGTAGCTGTCAGTCTGTGGAGGAAATAACTAGCCTTTCAGGTCACCTAAGGCCAGCCACATACTATCAGGCACGCCTGACAGGTACAACTGATCAGGTGTACCTGTCAGTCTGTGGGGGAAATAACTAGCCTCTCAGGTCACCTAAGGCCAGCCACACACTATCAGGCACGCCTGACAGGTACAACTGATCAGGTGTACCTGTCAGTCTGTGTGGGAATAACTAACCTCTCAGGTGACCTGACGCCTGGTCAAAATTCGATCAGTTCCACCTGACAGGCGAGTAGACTTGATGTGTGTGTGATGGTTGTCAGGTGCACCTGGCCAGGTCATAGTTTTCAACAACTCTGATTTGTGTTTTCAATTTTGATTTGTTTTTCCCTTGAAGCCATTCTATACTATATCGTCGATACAAATGCAAAGTAACGAATATGAAAAAAATGCATCTTTCATTGTCAATCTTTACTAATTTCTGCTGGACTTATGTACGGCAAATTCTTGAATCTTTGATCACTCTATTAAAGGGAAAGTATTCCACTATCAAAAGGTCAAATCTGCCGAATATCTGACTGTCCAAAAAAAAGTTATGAATAAATGCTTTTCCACTCTGAAAAGTGGTAATTTTCACATTCGATACTTTGCTTTTGTAGCGACGATATCAACTGTGTATGGCTAACATTTCAAGACTCTATCACAGATAAAACGAGAATTATAGGGGGGCGTGAAATGCCCGCCTAGTGCACTCCCGTGCGCATAGATTTATGTGAATATATATACACTACTCGTAAATACATATACAACTACAAAAACAAACAAACACGCATTATACGAAATAGCAAAAATACTTACTCCCTTTGAGCTGTACACCGCAACAGCTAGCAAGAAAATCCCTCGTGCCAACATCTAAAATGAAATTTACTTGCCTTTATTTTTTAATTTATTTAAAATTTCATTTAATTACAAGTACTTTTTCTTTCGTTTTTCCAACATTGCAATATCACATAAATTCGGGAATTCAACAAGTTTCTACAAGTTGAACAATGAGTTATAGACGTGAGTTGTATGTTAAAGTTAACAATTTACATTATTTGTCAGTTATAAAGGTTTATAATTTATATTTATTTCTAATGTTAATAAATAGTTAACTAAAATCTGACTATCAGGACCGCCATCTTAGCGTGTTTGTATTAAGTTAAGTGTTACTTGGAAATCATGAAATGAAAATAGTTTTTTTTTTTTTGTTTTTTTTTTTTTTTTTTTTTTTTGCTAAAAATGTATACAACTACTCCAATCATATCTAAAAAGTCCGACTCGCAGGAACTGCATCATCTTAGCGCTGTTCCGTTCATTTCCCTAGTGCGATTAGTAAAGGAATATAGCAGCTATCGGTAGGTTTTGTTCTTTCGTTAAAAATATAAAATATTACCAACCAAGGTGAGGAATAACCCTTCAAAGCTCAAAATATACTTTTAGTGCGGTTCTTCCCTCCCTTCATAGGGAGGAACCCCGCTTATAAGGTTGATCTCATGAAACAATCCGGAAGTGCCGACTAGAAAATTTTGCGTTTCAGAACGCCTAGAGACCGAAAATAACGGTGGTTCAAATTTGTATATATATATATATATATATATATATATATATATATATATGTATATGTATATTTGTCTGTTCGCGGTTTTCCGGCCCCCCTAATGGTCCGATTTTGATGAAATTTGGTAAAAAAATATTTCGTATAATTTGAAAGGTCAAGTTCGTTAACCAGGAGAATCCGCCCACCGGAACATGGTTTTTGGAGTGAATGTCGCGCGAAAAAAATCGTTCCGCTTACTTCATATGCATGCAAGTACTCGTTTTATAGGCTTTTTGGCATAGGAAAACGAATGAAACCATTTTTAAAGCGATAGCTTTAACCGTTTTTGAGAAAATTGGAAAAAAATTGTTGAATAACGTATTAGCGCGGTTCCTCCCTCCCTTCATAGGGAGGAACCCCGCTTATAAGGTTGATGTCATGAAACAATCCGGAAGTGCCGACTAGAAAATTTTGCGTTTCAGAACCCCTAGAGACCGAAAATGACCGCATTAACCGTTTTCGAGAAAATTGGAAAAATAGTTGCTGAATAACGTTTTTGGTTTTGGTACTTAAAATCATGGGATTCAGTTGAAACATTTTCTGCATGTTCGGATTTCATCAAAACTAATATGTTAAACTTTTGGTTACGTTTGGAGTTAAGGAAGGGTTGGAATAAAATATTTTATGAACAGACATGAAAATTTTTGGGAACTTCGTATACTTTCATTAATATCTCGAACACGGTTGGGAAATTTTGATAAGTGGATAGAAACTATTTGAAAGCTTTCTAAATTCTCTGTTTTGTTCTTATGAACGGGTTTTTGTCGTTCTTTTTGTAATTTTTGTCTCTTTCCCTTACTTTTTTATTGCTTTTTATTTTTTTAATTTCTCATGTTAGGAAAATGTATTTGTGTGTAAAACAGGATAGATAAAATGAGACCAATTTTCTGTTGCTAGAAATAATGAAAAGTTTTAGGAACTTCGTATACTTTCATTAATATCTCGTAAAGGGTTGAGAATATTGGTAAAAGGAAGGTTACCATTCGAAAGCTTACTAAATGTTCTATAAAAAAGGTTCTGAAGAAAGTTTTGAATAAGCGATGTCAATCGAGGAAATAAGTGCTTAAACTTTGAAGTAATTGATTTCGTTTATTCGAACGGTTCTTTTTGTCTGTTTTTATTCCTTGTTATTTTTTAATTGCTTATAGTTGGATAATGTATTTGACAATAAAACAGATTAAGTAAAATAAGAAAAACAATTCATTGTTAGAAATATAGCTTGCCAAGAGAAAGAGATTCGATGACGTATTTTGAATATTTTCAATTGCCTTTATGCTGTTGGTTCATTATTTTATTTTTTAATTGATTTTATTTGTAGAATTATTACTATAGTAGAAGAACTCAAGAAAATGTGAAAAATATTGATATTTTTCATTGCATTGAAACGTATAAAACCTGGCGGACCCCACCAGGTAAAGTCATAAACCCCTTTGAACAAAGGCCGAACAAAATATTATCTGTTTCTATTCTAAGCTTTTCAAATGACAATAGGAATATGAACGGAACGCGCTAAGATTATGCAGTTCCTGCGAGTCGGACTTTTATTATATCATCCCAACGTTTCGAACTATTCGTCCATCTTCAGGAGTGCTAAAATAGTACGTTAATTATTAAATACTGCAAGAATATGCTTTGAACAACAATATATAAATTACCCTTAACCAAGATATTATATCAACTTCCAACAATTGCTAAATTTTAATTTCTTAATTTTAAACTCACCATGTCCTGTCAATAAATAATGTTACATTTAAACGCCATTAATTAAATAAAAATGATTCCTAAAAGGAACCAAGTCAATCAATACAAATTAAAACATTCATTA
Organism: Gonocerus acuteangulatus; assembly: GCA_946811695.1. NCBI lineage: Eukaryota > Metazoa > Arthropoda > Insecta > Hemiptera > Coreidae > Gonocerus > Gonocerus acuteangulatus. Next base: position 73,857,840 of record OX328128.1, read on the forward strand.
TCTCATTATTTGTTGTTGAAGATATTAAGCAAAGTATACGAAGATCCCAAACCTTTTTATGCCTGTTAATAAAATATTTTATTCTAATCCATACATATATATATATATATATATATATATATATATATATATATATATATATATATATATATGAACTACGGTTATTTACGTGATCTAAAGGTTCTGAAATGTGAATGTTTCCAGTCGGCCCCTCCGGATTGCGTCATGAGGTCAGCCTGATATGCGGGATTCCTCCCTATGGAGGGAGGGAGGAACCGCGCTATTAAAAGTATTGTTTCTAAAGCAATTTTTGTCGGTTCATCATAGCCATAGATGTAAACCCTTAACACGTATCGTGTCAGCAAAAATGTATGACTTTTCATATAGGCCAACCTTTTTTTATCTGAATAATATACGTTAATGTACAATAACGTAATATTTAAACACAAATTAAGTTTTTAGGTATTTTATACGTTTAAAATAAGATTATAATGAGCGGTCCGCTGTGGCATACACCAAGATACTTATGTGGAGTGCAACTGGTATAGAGCTGTTCGTCAGTACCACTGTGCTATGTAAAGAGCGGCTGTTCTGATACTGGCAAAAATTAGAAATCCTATATTCCGAAAGTTGTTTGGAGGCTTTTATGAGTCGAGAAAAGGACTTGCAGTTGACGAGGGTACACCCGGCGCTACCTGGACAGGGAAAAATGCCCCCCACCTTAGGCCTCCGTACTCATCACCTTCGAATTCATTTTACTGTTCAACGAATTTAAAAAAAAAAAAAACAAAAAAAAAACAACCAATTAAAAACTGGTGTAAATAGAGAATACCAAGAACAATTCTAAAGAACGAAATCAACACCAGTACAGTACAGTAATATAGAGAAATATTGTTTCTAATTATACGTATCTTGTTTCATTGACAAATACATTTTAATACTTAGCAATTTCAAAAATAACGAGCAGTGAAAAAAAAACTGTAGGAAACACACAAAAAGATCCGTTCAAATAAGCGAAACTAACTACTAAATTTTAAGCACTTATTTGTCCAAATATGAAAACCGCATCGAATATTTCTTCAGAACCTTTCTTGGAAAGAATTTAGTAAGCTTTCGAATGGTAACCTTCCGCATACCAATATTCTCAGCCGTTTTAGAGATATTACGGAAAATATACAGTTACCAAAACTTTTCATGTCCATTAATAAAATATTTTATTCTAATCTTTCCTTAACTCCAAATGTAACGTAAATTTCAAAATCTTTGTTTAAATGAATTTCACATAAGCAGAAAATGTTTGAACTGAATCCCATGATTCTAAGTACCCTAACCAAATACGTTTTTCAACAACTATTTAGACAACTGGAACTAGCTCAAGGCTGAACACACTCCGTCTCCTGTTCATCATTTCTTTAATTTCCCTAATGATTTCAGTGCTAAATACAATTAATAACTGAGGAAAACAGGGGGGAAACACCCTTAAAACAAACACAAGGACTTATCTCTAGAGATTCGAATTGTAAGCACCAATTTATTTTATTATTTTTTGTTTCGGTTTTTAGCGCTTTTCCTCCCTACCTCCCCCCTAAAGGGAGGAAACACTCTTATAGCTTCAATCTTTTGATGTAATCAGAATGTACCGACTAGAAATTTTCACGTTTCAGAACCCATATATCACGAAAATAACGGTGGCTCAAATCTGTATATATATATATATATATATATATATATATATATATATATATATATATTTACCTACATACTACTACTATAAGGAAAAGATTTCGTAGAAAATACTTTTAATCGAAATATCTTCTACATGTCTGAAATCCATCTAAACAAAGATATTTGGTAAAACTGAAGGAGAGCGTCCTCAGCACCGATTTTTTTTTCAAATTTTGCGCTATAACGTATTTTGATGCACTAAACACGAATCCGTTAAAATAAAGTTGCTCTCAACTAGGAAAGAAGTTATTAAACACTAAAGTTCGCTGTTATTGAGGTTAAAGTTGGCGTAAACAGCGTATTTGTAAACATGCGCATGCGCAGACATCTAACATTGGGAAACAAAGAACTCTCATTTGAAATGTTGATAAACTATTTATTACCGCCATAACATCGGAATTCTAACCATAACAGCGAGTTGGATTGACTAGTGTTTTGATACCTTCTTGGGCGAGCGTAGCGTGCGGAAACACAGTGTACGTCTGCCCAAAAGTCGTCCTAGACATTCTTCTTAATATGCCTATTTATTAATACGCTCTTTACGCCAACTTTTATAACCTCAATAACAGTGAACTTTAGTGCTTAACAACTTCTTTCCTAGTTGAGAGCAACTTTTTTTTTTTAAACAGATTCGTGTTTAGTGCATCAAAATACGTTATAGTGCAAAATTTGAAAAAAAAAAAATATCTGTGCTGAGTACGCTCTCCTTCAGTTTTACAAGATATTAAAAAATTGTAAACATTTTATTAATAGACATTAAAAGTTTTGTGATCTTTGTATATTTCTGTAAATGTCCCCAAAACGGTTGTTGAATCGTGGTAAATAGAAAGTGGCCTTTCGGAAACTTACTAAATTTTCTAAAAAAAAATTTTCTGAAGCAACTTTCGACTAGGCGATGTCAATCGGAGAAATACGTCCTTCAATGTGTTTGTTTTGTTCTTTTGAACGGGTTTTAGTTATAGCTTTACTCACTTTTCAATTGGTTGTTGTTGTTTTTTGTTTTAAATTGTGTTTATCTGAAAAATTATTATTATTCGAACATTTCAAATAACACTTGGGATAAGAACGGAACCGCGCTGAGATGACGCAGTTCTTGCGAGTAGGACTTTTTCTGTCAAGTACCTTATTCAATTTCTAATTATTCATTAAATGATCCTTAGCTCAAATATATATATAACTGGCGAATAAGGCGGAAGGTCAATAAAATATCGTCACACACTTTTACACTTTTATTTATCTTCCCTACATGTTTCGCACCCTTTTTGGTGCCTCTTCAGGGGAACACACTTAAATATTAAATTCAGCCTCAACCTGAGGAATGGAACCTTCCACTAGCAGGGCCTCGTCTAGACTCTCAGTCTGAATTTAATATTTAAGTGTGTTCCCCTGAAGAGGCACCAAAAAGTGTGCGAAACATGTAGGGAAGATAAATAAAAGTTTAAAAGTGTGTGACGATATTTTATTGACCTTCCGCCTTATTCGCCAGTTATATATTATTGAATTTCGGTATAAACGAATTTTTACCATCGCATATTTAGAAACTACTTACTTCTCTTCATGTAACTCTATTTATAAACTCCAATGTACTACAAAGAAATGTCTCATGAATCTCTACTTTTATTGTAGTGATAGAATAAAAAAAAATAAAAAAAAAAACTGGCACAAATCCTGCAAATTTAATTCATCCGACAATAAAACAATCTATAAAGATTAAGATAATCCGCTTTCTCGACAGTTTTATTACCTGTTAGTTTTCTGTGTTATCCCGCGTAAAAAAAAGCGATTTTCTCCCGTATACAATTAAATATATTTTTTTTGGATTAAAAATTTTTGTATATGAATAAACAATAGAATTATGCAATTAAATCCTTCTATTTTTGAAAATATTCGCCGCCCGGAGAGATTGTAGAGATTTTTCGTAGAAAACACGTTTTATCATAATTGTTTCAACTTATCATGGATACTTTATTTACAACTTATCATGGCTATTTTATTTTGTATAAGTCTAATCATCAATGTATTAAGATTATAAACGAAAATTGTATTTAACAAGGGTCAGTACGTCTAGTTTCTGCCAGCCGAACTAAAGCAACTATATAGTTCATACGACACAAGATGGCTTTTCATTTTTAAAAATTCCGTCACGCAGGAGCTACATAACTAAGCATTTTCCTCAGAATTTGGGTTGTTTATACTGGTTTCCAGAACAATTTGCTGAAAATATCCTACATAAATAAAATAAAAACATGAATATTTCTCTTTTAATTCTGTAATGAGTAACTGTTCAATTATTAATTTGCTTCCAGAGTTATGTTTACACATGGTACCTACAACACTACTTAATAAATACTAAAAACTTCATATTTTCGTCTTTTGATCTGACGCAGGAACAGGATACAGTCCCTCTCGTGGGAGATAGCGCTCCTTGTGGCGGTCTTGCGAACCTACATCCGGTGGGCTATTCTATTGAAATATATTACGAAGTAAACCCCCCTTTCCGATTGACCGATTTAGCTCATTTTTACAACACTTCTTTCCCATGAGTTACCCATGAAGTATACTGAGTTTCGTTACAATACAGCAGAAATTACGACCGGTATGAGTATATTAGTAATTTAGGTCCGGAGTAAACCCCCCCCCCTCCTAATGAACGGATTTAGTTTATTTTTACAACACATTTGTACCTGTAGATTACCACAACAAATACCGAGTTTCGTCGAAATATAACAAAAATCACGGCTGGTAGTGGCGAATTGGTATTGTGGGTCCGAAGTAACCCCCCCCCCCCCCCCCCCCCACCCTTCTAATGAACTGATTTAGTTTATTTTTACATCTCACTTTTCTCTCTAGATTCCCACTACGAATACCACGTTTCATCGAAATATAACCAATATTACGGCTGGCATGGACAAATAAGTGTTTTGGGATCGGGGTAACCCCCCCCCCCCCCTTCCGGCGGCCTATCGTGTTAACAGATACGTATATATGGATATATATATATATATATGTATATATATATATATGCATATATAGATATATATAAATTTTAACGGGGGCCATTTTCGGTGTCTACTAGGTTGGATCGATAAAGATTTGAAAAATTTTTTCAAAAATTCCGTCATGAGTGTAACCTCAATAGCTACTTTCCTTCGGAGGAAAGTGCTAAAAGTCCGACTCGCAGGAACTGCCTCATCTTAGCCAGACTCCGTTCATATCCCTAGTGCCATTACAACAGGAAAAGAATCATTTATTGATTATTTTAATTAGTTTATTGTAAAACTAAGGAAATTTCACAATGCATAATAAATAAGGTAGACATCTCTGAAGGGGTTACAATGTAAATGAATAAAAAAAAAAAATATTTCGTTTAGAGCCTTCTGCTCAAATTCAGGACCATAAATATTCTTTAGATCCACCCGACAACCCTATGTAATGTACAGTATAAAAATACTCTTCTTTTTCGTACATGGGCCACCGCGCATGCGCGAACGCCAGCGGACACTTTTGTGGCACCTTTTTGGAACGCCTAAGTCCACCCGACAAACTTATGTAAAGTTCTGTATAACATATAGTCTTCTTTTTCGTACATGGACATCGCGCATGCGCGTAGGCCAGCGGGCACCTTTTTCTGACTAGTGCGCATTCGCGAACGCCACTGCGCATGCGCGATCGCTACTGCGTATGTGCTAACGCCAGAAGACACTTTTTTATAACGGTTTTTCCAGTTTAGTCACCACTAAAAAAAAAAAAAAGTAGTTTGCTTTGTTGTTTTTTTAAATTTAAATGAAGTGCTTTATTCACGCTGCGATTTAAACAGCGTCTTCAATAAACATAATTGAAAAAAATTACAAAAGGGCAGACACTTTTTGTGGGGTTTAATTATTAGTAAACTTGAAAATAAATGTTGCCTATGATAGACTGCAATATACTGCGTCTAACGTGAGTCAGTGAGAGCACCGATCATCTGGGCAGTTGTGGTAGTTCTCTGCATTCTCGTTGGTTCTTGCTCACATGATCTCGTTCAGCTGCACCCAGCTTGAATAGGACACTCCTTTTATAGTAGGATCTATAGTATAAAATAAAGTAAAGTACCCAAACCAAAAACTTGATTCAACAAGATTTTTGTACCAAATTCCATCAAAATCGGACCATTATTCGCTGACCTTGAGCTCACTAAGGACATTGTAATGACCGAATCTCGTCATTTTAATCTTCAAGACGGAGGCCAGTTGTAGCAACTTTTATAATTCTCCACATATTAATTTATTGTAATTTTTTATTCAACTTTCATGTAAGACTTACTTCAATCATCGAATGTAATTTTCACCAAGAATAATTTTCATTTATTTCTGATAAAATTTCGTAAATAAAAACGTCGTTTTTCTCCATTAATGACCAATTACATTATAAAATTGAGGGATAACTTTTATGAGATTCAGAAGTTGGCAGAATGTTTATGGCAGGCAAGTGATATTCGAAAATTTGTCACCAACTAGACGTTTCTATTATTTTTTTAATATATATATATATATATATATATATATATATATATATATATATATATATATATATATTTACAGAATATTACTACCTACAATACAACTGTATTTTGCAATTTGATATTAGTTCGTTACTTGTCCACGCCTCAGGTGTCCCCAGTTGTCAGCCGAATACCTTCCTCGAAGGAGGGATTCTAGGATGACCTGGAGTCACCTTACGCCACCCAAACACACCCTGCGACTAAAAGGAAGGATTGGAGGCAAATGAGACGTGGGTATTGATATCATGAGGAGAGAAAATATCCATCGATATCACTCTCACTTATTCTAATTTCACTGTTTTTTCACTCCACGACACTGCACTACCTTAGTAGATCTCGGGGCCACTTTCTATTAAGACGTCTTGATGGAGAGGAAGGATGATTGGTGCTGGATAAGGATTGGGCCATAGGATTAGGATGATTGATTGATTTACTATGGAAAGATGAGAAGCGGAAAGGAATTATAATCTCTATTATTAACAACTTTTTTAACAGATTTTGCGGTTTGAAAAAGACACTTGTAAACATTTAGAGTGCATTGGCCTTATATCAAATTTGATCCTGATTTCAAAATCGTAATGTAACGTTGACAAATAATGTTTACAAGCTGAGTGAAAGTAAGATCTTCTAAAAAACAAAAGTGTATTTTTTTTCTAAATAACCTTTAAACCTGCATTTGTCTGAAACAAAAACATAGAAACGTGAGGTTGGCAGCATTTAACTACATATTTTTGTCTAGTTTCGCCATCTTGGGTATTGTCATCGACTTGCGATACACCCTATATATACACATGTGTTTACATAAGGGGTCGAAAATAATTCTTAGCTTTTATTAAGTAAAGTTTTACTTTTATTTTCATTTTGAAGAAGTAGATGCTCGACAATAACTTTTAGGGTTTAAATGTTTTTAAGAAAGTAGTTTTTTTTCTATTATTTTTCAACATAAAAAATAAAAGTTTTAAAATAATTGTTATTAAAATACTAGGAAAAAGTTTAAAGGAATAAATCAAAGCTACTAATATTTATTTTAGGCTTTGTTACAACAAAAATAATTTTTTAAACAAAGAACATTTTACTTATTTTGAGAAATTAAGTTTGTAGATTACTTATCTTACTACTTATCTATAATCATTTATTGTATATACTTTAGGGTTGAAAAGGCTCTTCCAACACTTACTTGAGTGTCTGGGCTGGGGGAGTAGGATAAGTGCTAGTTAATATAGGCATGGAATTGTGTATTTTCTTTCTTTCCAGTATTCCAGGTATTGTAAAACACCAAACCTCTCAAATTCTTGATTAAAATACTGTAAACACAAGTATTTAAAAGTGAAAAAATAAAAATTTACATGTATTTAATTGTAGATAACTTTACCAGAAAAATTGTTTTTTCTTTTTTTTTTTTTTTTGCAATCTTTTGAATTTAATTTTCACTACAGGAACTAAGGTTTCAAAGACATAGCTGTGAATATTATATACAGACAAGTGTTAATTTCCTTGTGGATTCTTTAATGTTTTATTCAAATTTTTTTTTCAAGCCTATGCAAGGCTGCAAAGAACAACTCTTTGCCGTAATACAGTCTTGAATTACGGATCTCTTGGTCGTAAACTAATCCATTAACGCAACCATAATAAACCAAAACCTCTCGAATAAAAAGACCAGTAAAGTTCAAAAATTGTTAACAAATTGTTCTTCCAGTATTTCAATCAATCTTTGGCAGGCTTATTCATTGTAAAAACTATGGCCACCTCTAGACGCTAGGAGGGCGCATATGCGCTTCGTTGTATATTTCTTTCTATCGGCGATATCATAAGGGGTAAGAACCTCCCCAGAATTCACACAATACACTGTGCAGTTAATGCAGACACCTAAGTCAAGGAGTGCCTCGGCTGACGCAAGCGCGTTGTTGTCGGCTGCTACGTGTAGCGCGGATGCCAAGTACTCTGTGGTGACGTTTACTGACACGCCTCCAGCTACTAGATACCGAATCACTTGGACTTTGTCGTACATGGCAGCTATGTGGAGGAACTGCATGTGTCCCCATTTTCTGTCAGGCCAACTCAGGCTTAGATCTGCGCCGAATTCCTTTAGAATTTCGAGTGCCTGGACGTTACTAGATAAGACGGCATCGTATGATGCGGTGAACCCATCGGAGTCCTTGACGTCTGGCGGTATACCGCGTTCTAATAGAACTCTCAAAGCATCGTTGCTGTTACTTTGCGCTGCTATGTGAGTATAACTCTTACCTTTGGCGAAAACTTTCTTAAAGTTTGCTCCAGCCTCTATGAGACAATTGACTAAGTCTGCTTTGTTCATTTCTACAGCTAATTTCAGCGGCGTTTCGCCTTTGATGTTCTCTTCGTCCATAAGTTCGTGATGTCTGAGCAGTGTGCGGAGTGCGTTGATCGATCCATGCTTCACTGCTGTGTGGATGTACGTCTCTCCTTTATTGTTTTTCCTTCCAAAATCCGCGCCTAGATAAAGCAGAACGTTGATCATCACAGGTTTATCAATTCGAGTTGCGATGCTTAATGCAGTCTCGTCTTCTTCGTTGACTGCGTCAATTGGAACGTAAAACAAAGCGAAAACAAGAAGTGCTTTAACGTTGGCAATCCTCGTCGCTTGATGTACGTAAGTATTGTTACCGGGAAGCTTCAAATCTGGATCTGCAAATCTTCTGATTAACATATCATATGCTTCGCTGTTATTGTACAAAACGGACAAAAACAAAGGCGTTTCGTTTTTATTGCTTACAGCATCAATATCAAACGTAATGTTTTTCTTCAAAAACCATCGCAATACCTTCGATCTTCCGAAATGTATAGCGCTATGCAGAACTGTTTCTCCTAATCGGTTTCGCGAAAGGAGATCATACCTGAATTCCACAAGCTCTGATACTAAACCTTCGTTGTCGACTTTCAGTGCTACTTCCATTGCATTTAGACCTAAGCAGTTTTCTTCGTACATATCTTCACCGCTGAATAGGAGATCTAACACTGTTCCGGTTTCATTTCTGATTATAGCTCTGTGCAATGGCGGATCCGTGCAGCCGTCGGCAACTTCGGTTGACTTCTGCGGAGAGACAGCATTAAACCGTACTGCACCCTGCAAAATAAAACAATATATTAACTTGTTAATTACCTACAATCCAAGGCGTTAGCCACTTAATGCGTTAGCGACTTGACTTTTGCTGTAGCTTTATATCGAAGATGGCCTTGAGCGAGCAATGGCTCATGAATTTTCTTTTTAATTATTAAACCGCAGCTAAAACCTTTGACAAATTAGTTATTTAATCTTTCAAATGAGTCATCAACAGTGAGTAAACAAAGCAAAACAATCACCGAGAGTCTTAACTATTATCCTAAATACAGATAAAAATATTTTTCGTATTACAAACCTAATCCACCGTTGTTCGACTTTGGGAGTCTCTAATAAATATTTATTTATTCGATTTTTCAGAGCCCGCTACATAGACGATTCACTCTATTCAACAAGTAAAATTACGATATTACGATATATATATATGTATACAGTGACTCACAAAACCGTTGCAATGATAGCTCTTGCACACAAAATTTGAATACCTGGCTGTTAGAAATGTGTGTTGGGTAATGAAACAAATATATATGGTTTTAACACATACTTAATTAGAAATTAACATAATAATAATTTTATTGAAGTATATAAATCAATTCTGAAGAACATTGCAAATTGAGCTGATTGCAACACTTTTGTGAATGTATTATAAAATCTTATTATCTAGTACTTTTTATTGCTTCCTTTGGCTTCAATTGTGGCCTGAATTCTATTTAGTACACTTTTCATAAGATTATTTGAAAATTATGACGGGATATCGTTCTATATCAATTAGTTTCGCTAACATAATTTTTCAATCGATTCTGATGAATTTTCGCACTTGGCCAAATTTTTTTTTTATAAAACGAAGAGTGCTTAATTATATCTATATTTTGAGACCGAGGGACCAATCAAACAAGTTAATTGAATGATTTTCATACCATACCAGTTATTTTTGCAATTTGCTTTTGATCATTACCGTGTTGAAATATATCTTCATATTGGAAAATACTTAGATATTCCTCAGGGATTATTTTCCTTCCTATTCTGCCAATCCTTCGACTATTTTGGCCCTTTATGCACCCCAGACCATATGACTGTCACCACCAAATTTTCGAGTAGACTGGAATTCCCTGTTAGTAATGGGCGACCCAGGTTTTTTTTTTCAAACCAGCATTTTGTCCAATAGTCCTAAAACGATTTATTTTTGTTCTTTTCTGACCTTACAACTCTTCTCGAGTCAGCAATTGATCAATTTTCATGATTACGAGAAAATTCCAATTGCAGTTGCCTGTGTTTTCTTGATGCAATGGCTTCTTGATCTTTTCCCTTGCCACATATCCCTGATTATTAGTGTTCTTGGAATAGTTTCAGCATTAGTGTGAAGCCCCATGTTTGTTTCAAGTCTATTTTGGCCTTGTACAGGCGTGTCGATTTCGACCATCCTAATCCGTCGAACCAGTAACTCACTGTTTCTTTCTGAAATTTTTCTTGGTTGTCCTCCAACATGTTTAGAACAATAAAGAGTATTATTTATAACATATCTACTTACTGTAAGAAGATTCAAACCAACTCGAGCAGCAATTTTTCTCATCGAAAGGCCTTCATTGAACAAAAGCTGAATACTGTTGTTTATATCAGAGAAAATTGAGTTCATCCTCATTTTTTAAATTTATCTGGCTTAAATGTTATTTTTTATGTCCGTTTTGCTCGATAGTAACTATTATAAATAGTTAACTTGACACTCTACAGCCTTAACTTCACTTCATCCTCCACAAAACTGTTGCAATGAACCAACAACGGAAATCGTAGACCTACTACTAATCCCCTCAAGATCCTTCTAGAATTATACCTCCTAGTCCCAACTAAATTATTTTGACCCGCAGGAGTAAATATTATACTGGTTTAATTTTTTTTTTTTTTTTTCTATAATATAACTTAACTTTCATATCATTGCAACGGTTTTGTGAGTCACTGTATATATATATATATATATATATATATATATATATATATATATTTGCTTCATACGCAGGGATCATTTAACCCAACCATTTCGAGTTAAGACCTGCCTTTCAGGTTATGGGGATCTAAGACTGTTACAGACCACATGGTGACTTTAGGTCCACCTGATCACAATCACATAAAAATATTTGATGCTAACCTATAATGTTAGGTTCAATTTTTACTTTTATACTCTATTAGAATTCATTTAGCGTGTTTCCTCCCTCAGTCTTTAGAGGGGAAACCCGCTGAAGTGTGAGCACTCAATAAAGGATTCTGTAAGTAGTTGAAGTGTTTTAAATCCATGAACTTCCGGTTAAAAATATTATACATATATATATATATATATATATATATATATACACACACACATATGTATATATATATATATATATATATATATATATATATATATATATATTATAACAAGAAATACTTACACCTGAGCTGCACACCACAGCAGCCAGCAAGATGATACCACTTGCCAACATCTAGAACAAAGTTTGCACACTCTTTTAGCAATTCTTCTTGAAAAGGAATAGTTAAAATACTTTTAATTACATTATCTACGTAAAAACAATAGTAATTTTCATTAGCAGGAGACAGAAATCCCGCTTTTGACGTCGACCCAATGATGGTATCCTGGCGTAATTTATATAAAATGGCTTATGTAAAATATAAGGCATTTCACCGATCTTGAAAATTATTATTGTTATTGTAAAACTATGGATTGAATTGACAATTTCTTCAGGCATTTAACATATATTTATACTAAGTTATAGGGAGCGAGGTTAGCTCAGTGGTAGAGCCTGGACTAATAAGCTGGAGGCCTGAGTTCAAATCCCGAGCAAGTACTAAAGATTTTTTCTTCTAGTGTCTTCGTTCATGGGTTGAATTCGGCCTCCCTGACCGTCCCTAGGCCAAGCCAGCCTTTAATAAATTTATCAATGGGTACCTTGGGTGCTAATGATTCTAGCAGTCGAAGCAGCCAAGGGGAAAATCAGGCGGCCGGATCATAGTACTGACCACACTATCTCCCTAGTGTGCCGTATGGTCATGACTCAGATACCTCTATAGTATCTACCCCTCAAGGCCCTCGTGGCCTGTTACGGGACTGTTTTTTTTTTTTTGTTTTTTTTTTTTTTATAAGTTATACGCATATATTATTTATTGCTTTTCTTTCGAAAAAGAAAAGGCATCAGCCTTATCCTGGCTAGAACTACTGGCCTCTGTTGGCTTTTAGATGAAGTGCTGTTGTGATGGCCTCTGTCGGTATCATTATGAACTAAAACAAATTCACATCGTTTGACCGATTCTCGTAACTGGGTATCGCCAACTAGGTATCAAGTAGATCTTGATACGGGGAGAGTCATAGACAGAAAGTAGGTGTAGCATGGCACACTGGGTAACAGCTAGTTTATTATAAAAACTGATTATGCCTCGTTTAACCCCTTCAGTTCCTTTGCCCAGCCGGCTGGACATAACTTCTTTACTTTGTATCACACTGCCTATGGCCGATAGATGTTTACTAACACTTTGGTTTGAAGCTCTATGTATTTTTCTTCCACTTGACATCTAATATAAAATGATTCCATTCGATTTTGAAAGGTTATGTGTAAAATCTTCTCTGCTCCACCACGGGCAGTCATGGATTCTAAAAGTTATTGAATTTTCTTTACATATTTAGTCCAAATGGTTTCTTTTTAGTGAATAAAACTCCTCCGAATTTAATGTACATGATCTTTTTAAGGGTTGGAAGTTCAGTTTTATCAATAAAGTTTGTAATAAGGTGTCTACGAATTTTTGAAAATCCATGTCCAGTATACTGTACATGGGAAGTCAACCCTCATATTTGATGTAACAATATTTTTTATCTATTTTTCAAATATTTACTGTTATATTTTGTTTTTATGTTGTCAGAATTTTTTTTTTTTAGTAACATAATAATCAATAACCTTTTCTGAATGGTATGAGCTAGAAGGCGTCCAAACCATTCAAAAATATCATCTGTCCGTTCACATGATTTTCTAAAAATATATTCATAGTAGTTATATGTTTTGTTTTTTTTTAAATAATCAAATATCTCTTTTTGAGACTAGACTGTAAATATTTCAATTTCATTATTACTGTGCGCTGACAACAATTTCATGTCTAAAATTCTAATCTATTTTTACAATACCTTATGATATTTGAGCTTTTACAATAATTTTTCAAATTTATTTTTTCTGAATTTTTTTCTGAATTTCTGTTAATAAATTACTGCTTTAATTATATATTTTTTTAATATTTCGAAATTTTGAATTTCGGTTTTCATCCACAAATCGCATTACTTGAGAACCAATGTCCAGTATACTGGACATTACGTAACTCATGTCAGGTAAACCACAAAACCAAGAGCAATACACAACTAAGGCAGGAAAATAAAATTGTTTTATCAAGAAATAAAAATTCGAGAGGTGAGTAAAAAGGAAATAGTGTCTATTTAAATTTTTTTTCTTAGCTAAAGCTAAGAATAAAAACGTTTTAAGCCTCCTAATGATAAGGTTATAACTAGGGACCGGGTTCTTAGGTTTTCACCTATTTTTTTCCTTTCTGCGAAACATGATAATGATCGGTTGTTTATATGATTCGCGTCTTGTAGTATCATTCATGCAAATTTGGAAGAACCTGAAAAAACCTATTCAGGATGATATCACCTAAAATCACCTAAATGACGATGGAATGACCTAGACAGACCTAATCTTTAAAATAGAAAATACAATTCAATCAACTCATTTCCTCGATTAAACAAATCTTCTTAAAAACATCTTCCCGGGTCGAGACGTTTAGGGAAGTTTCAGTAGGAGTGTCGCTTCCACCAGAACCCATTTGAACACGCCGGGGGGGGGGATAAAAACATCTTCCCGGGTCGAGACGTTTAGGGAAGTTTCAGTAGGAGTGTCGCTTTCACCAGAACCCATTTGAACACGCCGGGGGGGGGGGATAAAAACAGTTGTTGAGGCTTTGGATATGAATGAAGCAGCTGCCATTTCTAAGGCTTCGATGTTCCTTCAGACCAACGAGATTCGTGGTGCTCTCGCATTCCTAAGAGCTTTCTCAGGTCTTCCAAATCTCATTGGAAAATTAGAATCGTCAACACTGGAGCTAAAAGATGTAATGAAATACGCCCCTATGACGTCTTGTGACGTAAATAGGCGCATCTATAACTTTCTCTAAGACAACAGGAAGAATTTCACCGTCGAAAACCTGGGGACCTATATGGGAGTTTCCTGTAACAAGGGCTAAAACCTTTTTTAGTTTCATATTCCCTCTTTTAAATTTTTCCAAGATTTAATTATTTTGTTTTTAACATGGTTAAGTTCCTTTCTGTAGGTGAAATTCTTCCTGATTTTCTTTAGAAGTTGGAACGCTTTAGCAGAGAAACTTAAAAATGTCCTTTACATATTTGTTTTAAATGTTGTTTTGTTTTATGTTCTTATTTATTTTTTTTATTAATGTATGTTTTTTTTTAACATTGCTTGATTTATAAAATGTAGTTTATTTAAATAAATTTCATTCACTTTGTTTTTTAAATAAATATTTTGTTGAATATTTGTACTAATTATTCTTTTTATTTAAATAATAACTCATATATCCGTTCTATTTTTATTTGCTTATCTTTATTTTCCTTCTCAATATACTATTCTATAAAATAATGTTATTTGTTGTTTATTTTTATGTCACTATTTATATACGTATTAATTATTAATTAATTAAAATTATTAATGATAAATTATAATAGGTTGAACTTATTTTTCAAACCTATTGAAACATTTTTATCACATAAAAAAACCTAATATGGAGTTTTAAATAAAACCCTAAAAAGGCCTTTTTTTTAACCTATTAAAAACATTTTTATCGCCTAAAAAAAACTAAAATAGATTTTTAAATAATAACCTAAAAAGACCCATTATGCCTGTTGCAAAAACCTAATTGGGTGCATATTTTATCCTAAATCCGGTCCCTCGTTATAAAACACGGAGACTTTTTACCGCCAATTTCTTCTTCGAGGAATATAAGCCACGCCCTTTACCAGCCACCTAAACTATATATTTTAACAGGCTAGAGCTTAAATTGTTTTTAGCTTTAGCTTTGGCTAAGTATTGATAAATATTAAACACTATCTCCCTTGTCTGACCTCTCAAAGCCTTCCCTAGTCCTAAACGAGACATAATCAGTTTTTATTGAGTTTAAAGCAGCGTGTTGTTCATTGTATGGTAATGGAAAAGCAAATGGCGGAACCGTCAGGAATATTCCCCTCAGAATTTCGCGCATGCGGGATTAGAATTATTCCATCTAACTGAACGGGCTATACAACATTTCCTATTTTAGCAAGAATCTAGAATAGAAAATATTAACAATTCCATTTCCAATCTTTCCAAATGACACAAGAAATAAAACGGACATTGAAAATCGCCAAGATGACACAGAGTATGATTTTTACTGTCTGTAGAGCGAATATTTAAATAATAAAAAAATACTTACTCTGTGTAACACTTTTCTTAAGATCTCTTGATCTACAGAGTAAAAGCTGATAA
Source organism: Gonocerus acuteangulatus (assembly GCA_946811695.1). Lineage (NCBI taxonomy): Eukaryota > Metazoa > Arthropoda > Insecta > Hemiptera > Coreidae > Gonocerus > Gonocerus acuteangulatus. The sequence goes on from OX328128.1 coordinate 73,873,759, forward strand.
CAACTTGGAATTTATTAAATCGGTAACAGAAAAAAAATCTTAAAAATCCCCTTATTTCTTTCTATCTCTTATTAAAATAATCCACAAGGATTTTATTAATCTAATTTGACTATAGTTTTATCTAGAGATTAATTTTGGTCTTTGTATGTTATTCATTTGAGAAGATTACGTTATTTTACCAACGGCCATATATGTTGAAAACAGCTTTTCAAATGACAAAAGGGATATGAACGGAACCGCGCTAAGATGATGCAGTTCCTGCGAGTCGGACTTTTTTTAGAGCATTTAGCAAGCTTTCTAATGGTAACCTTCCGCTTACCAATATTCTCAACCGTTTTCGAGATATTCAGGAATGAATACAAAGTTACCAAAACTTTTCATGTCTGTTAATAAAATATTTTATTCTAACCCTTCCTTAACTCCAAACGTAACAAAAATTTCAACATATTAGTTTTGATTCCAAGTACCCAAACCAAAAACGTTATTCAACAACTATTTTTCCAATTTTCTCGACAACGGTTAAAGCTATCGCGTTACAAATGGTTACATTCATTTTTCTAGGCCATGAAGCCTATAAAACGAGTACTTGCAAGCATATGAAGTAAGCCGAACGATTTTTTTCGCGCGACATTCGCTCCAAAAACCATGTTCCGGTGGGCAGATTCTACTGGTTATCGAACTCGACCTTTCACATTAGACGAAAGATTTTTGTACCAAATTTCATCAAAATCGGACAATTATTCGCTGACGTATGCTGCGAACAGACATATATATATATATATATATATATATATATATTTACAGAATATAACAACCTACAATACAACTGTATTTTGCAATTTGATAAATTTACAAACAGTTAGTTACTTGTCCACGCCTCAGGTGTCTCCAGTAGTCAGCCAAATACCTTCCTCGAAGGAGGGATTCTTAGGATGACCTGGCAGTCCAGGCAACGAATAGTTATAGATGGAAATTTTTGGAACATAATTTTTGACTTCGTAACTTTCTTCGGGCTGGATAGGAGATGAACATATCAAAAGTCCTCGCCCGTAGCCTTTTAGGGGGGGTTTAGAAGATACCATTTTTCGGGTTTTCACTTATATCTCGGAAACATTTTATACATAAAATAGTAAAGTTATATATATTCTTGAAGGGAATGGAATGCTATACAATCCAATAAACGGCATTTATTTTTTTGTAACATCGTTGAAGAGTTATCCGGTCAAAAAGAGCAAAAAGTGTATTTTTTTCCCCAAAATGACAGACATTCAAAAGCGGATATTTCGAAAACTAAAAATATCTCGAAAAACTTTATCGAATTGAACTTGAGGCATATTTAATCAGCTTTCATTTGTTATAGAATGGTCATGTCGCTAGGACGCAGGATTTCCGAGATATAAGTGAAAACCTGTTATAGAAGAGAAAAGAATAACCTGAAACTAGGCTTTATTGAACTTAGAATAATACTACATATTAGACTGAATGAATAGAATAAACAAAAGTAAACAATGAAATAAAAAACAGCTGTAAACAATGAAACAGAAAACAGCTGTTACAAATATTATAACATTCATCCCTCCTAGGTAGTGAAGTGTTTCAAGTATGCGGGGGGATGCCGTTCACGGGTACTTCTTCTTAATGATTGTTGAACTGCTGGATTTGGTTGATGTTGAGGATTGAATTCAGTTGTGTTTGGCACGTCTGGTACACTCTCAGAGACACTTTTATTTTCTTTAAGAGCGTCTTTTTGTGGGGAAGGTTTCGGCTGACCTGTGACATCCATGTCACGAATTGATGTTTCAAATTGTTCATGGTTGCTCTGATTTTCGGGAATAGTTTCTGTCTCACCTATTGGTGCAAGGTCTCTAGTAGACACAATAGTCTCCCTTCCGTCAGGCAATCTAACATATGAATATTCTGGGTTCCCTTCCAATAAATATACTACATCGACATGAGGGTCATATTTCGAGCGAATATGTCATCTCATAAGGACTGGACCAGGGGTCATGAGCCACGTTGGCATCCCTACTCCCACACTGGACCGGCGAGAGAAATTAAACATACGTTCATGGGGTGTTGTATTTGTTGATGTGCAGAGGAGTGAACGAATTGAATGTAATGCCTGATTACAAACCTCCTCCCATCTAGAAATATCAATATTTTGATTTCTTGCTGCCAGCTCAATAGTTTTCCAAACTATCCCAACATAGCGTTCACATTGTCCATTTCCTTGAGGATTGTATGCAGGCGTTCGACTTGTAGCAACACCAATGTCAGTTAAAAATGATTTGAGTTCTTGAGAAAGAAAACTTGAACCTCTGTCAGCGTGCAAGTAAGCAGGTGTGCCAAAAATTGAGAAAAGTTCTTTAAGCTTCGAGATTACTGTATTGGATGACATATCATGACATGGAAAAGCAAAAGGAAAACGTGAATACTCATCGACAATTATTAGGAGGTAACGATTTCTTGTAGATGACGGCAAAGGGCCTTTAAAATCCATCACGATCCTTTCGAACGGTTGTGTAGCTTTGATAAGAGTTCCTTCGAATTTGCGGAATCTTGATTTTACTTCAGAACAAATACAACATCCTGAGATGACTTTTCGTATTTCTTCCAATGAGTAAGGGAGATTTTTACAACGAACCCAATGATATAGTCTTGTTTCTCCTGGATGGCACAAAACTTCATGCAGATTTCTCAACTTTGGGAAAGAAGTTTCTATGGAAGAACAAATTCGTGATAATGTATCCGCAGTTTTGTTCTCATTGCCTGGTCTGTATATTATTTCATATTTATAATTTGAAAGTTCCAGTCTCCACCTCATTATTTTTTCATTCTTTATTTTTCCTTGTTTATTACTGTCAAACATGAATGACACTGAACGTTGATCGGTAATAAGACGAAAATTCCTACCGAGAAGATATTGTCTCCACTTCCGTAATGCTTCTACTATCGCATAAGCTTCTTTTTCAATAGACGAATGACGCTGTTCGGCCTTGGTGAGAGATCTTGAGAAAAATGCAACCGGTTTCTTGTCTTGAGATAGTGTGGCTCCAATGGCATAATCAGATGCGTCCGTTTCAACAGTTAGTGGAGTGTTGTTGTCGATTGAAGATACCACAGCATTTTGAATGTCTAGCTTAATGGACTCAAATGTTTTCACAGCTTCTAAACTGAGAGGTATAGGACTTCTGACTAATACTTGGATTTTCTCAGCAAACTTTGGTATGAATGGGGCAAAATGGGAGAACATACCTATAGCTCGACGGAGAGAAGATGAGGTACCTGGGATTGGCAATTCACGGAGAGGTTGCAACCGATCAGGATCTGGACTAATTGTTTTGTGGCGAATGATAAATCCCAAAAGCTTTATTGTGCTTAATGAGAATGCACTTTTCCGTAGATTTATTGTTAAATTGTACTTAGCAACAGCCTTTAGAAATTTTTCTAAATTTTGATCATGTTCTTGTTGATCACGACCACAGATTGTCACATCGTCCAAATATACCTCAATTCCTTGAAGATTTTCTGCGGCAACTATGTTCATTATAGCTCTTTGAAAAGCCGGAACTCCATTCCTAACACCAAACGGAATACGAGTGAATTGATATAGTCGTCCACGGGCTTCAAAGGCTGTATAAGGTCTATCCTCAGGTGTGATAGGAATTTGGTGATACGCACTGCGGAGGTCAATCGAACTGAAAACTCTATATGAAACAACTCTATTAATAATGTCATCTATCCTTGGGAGTGGGAATGCATCTAATTCAGTGAACCTGTTGATTGTCTGGGAGTAGTCGACAACCATCCTACGCCGGTGATTAGGGGATTCCACAACCAATACTTGAGCTCGCCATGGTGAAATGCTCTCTTCAATGATGCCATCTTCTAGCAATTTTTTTATTTCATTTTCAATGAATTTCGTATCCGGGGCAGAATGTCTACGCGATCTTATTGATATTGGCTTGCAGTTAGGAGATAAATTAGTAAACAGTTGAGCAGGTTCTACATTAGCAACTGCAACACTACAAATATTCAAGGGAGCTTCAGTTCCTCCAAATGTAACCTGAATTGAAGAATGTCTATTTAGGATGTCATGACCTATTATGATGTCCGTACAAAGATCTCTAAGGATGCTAACTGTTACACCATTGTATTCATGATCCTGTAACTGAAGGTTTATCCTACATTGACCCTTAATTTGGGATTTCAAGGAGGTTGATGCCATAGCAACATCTTCTACTTTACAGGGAATCACCGGAATTTTAAGTTTTGAGACAGTGGAATGACTAATGAAAGTACCAGTGCTACCTGTGTCTATCAAACCATGAGCATTTGAGCCATTAATCTTGACAGTAACAACAGCTTTTCTTAGATTTGAAGGTAGAGATGCTAAACAATTAGTGGAATTTGTTGGACGCCGGGGTGATACTGAATATTTATCCTTATTTCTACATACCTTCTAATAGTGACCCTTGATCCCACAGCTTCTACAGATAGCCTTCCTGGCTGGGCAGATGGATCTACTGTGTTTCTGGAAACCGCAAAAGTAGCACTTTGGACTGACTGATGAGACTGATTGAGGAGCTGGTCGAGAGTCTTCTTCGCTGTGGCTTGGATCCGATTCCTTCTTCATTGAGACAGTATTGATGGTCGATGGAGTCAAATATTCCTGGGATTGATGTTCCGCGAGCTCCAACGATCTTGCTTGAGTAACTGTTTCTTCTAGGGTTAAAGTGTGAAGACTTTTTAAAATTGCAACAGCATCATTATATGTTCCACATTCACTCACATATTCATAGACTGAAGGAGAAATAAAGTTAGTTAACACTTTGAGTCTATCACATTCACGAACATCAGCACTAGTAATAAAGTTCTGGAATGTACGATACCAATGTTTCCATTCTTGTAGAGCTCCATCTTCATTAGGATTTATACTGAATCTTTCAGGGCGTAGAATACGATCCATTCCAAAACAAAAACTAAATTCAATAAATTGTTATATAAGAGAAAATAATAACCTGAAACTAGGCTTTATTGAACTTAGAATAATACTACATATTAGACTGAATGAATAGAATAAACAAAAGTAAACAATGAAATAGAAAACAGCTGTAAACAATGAAATAGAAAACAGCTGTTACAAATATTATAACAAAACCCGAAAAATGGGACCTACTAACCCCCCCCCCCCCCTCCCCATGGCACAAAGGCTGCGGGCGAGCACTTTTGATATGTTGACCTCCTAACTAGCCGAAACAAAGTTATGAAGTTAAAAATTCTGTTCCAAACATTTCCATCTATAAATCTTAGTTTCCTGGACTATTAGTCGCTAAATTTCAGATTTCACGATGAACACTGAAATTATTTTTACGTTTGAATGAAAATACATAAAATAGTAAAGTAATATATATTATTGCAAGGAATGCAATACTCTACAACCCTATAACCGTTATTTATTTTTTGGGTGCATCGTTGACCTCGCCCCCAGCACAAAGGCTACGGGCGAGGACTTTTGATATGTTCACCTCCTATCCAGCCCAAACAAAGTTACGAAGTCAAAAATTGTGTTCCAAAAATTTCCACCTATATCTGTTTTCAAGCATTCATTGCCTGGACTGTGGAGTCACCTTACGCCATACAAACACACCCTGCGACTAACAGGGAGGATTTGAGGCGAATTAGACGTGGGTATTGATATCATGAGGAGAGAAAATATCCATCGATATCACTCCCACTACTTTCACTGATTTTTCACTCCAGGACAATGCACTACCTTAGTAGATCCCGGGGCCACTTTCTATTAAGACGTCTTGATGGAGAGGAAGGATGATTGGTGCTGGATAAGGATTGGGCTATAGGATTAGGATGATTGATTAATTTACTATGGAAAGATGAGAAGCGTGAAGGAATTATAATCTCTATTAATAACAACTTTTTTAACAGATTTTGCGGTTTGAAAATTACACTTGTAAACATGTAGAGTGCATTGGCCTTATATCAAATTTGATCCTGATTTCAAAATCGTAATGTAACGTTGACAAATAATGTTTACAACCTGAGTGAAAGTAAGATCTTCTAAAAAACAAAAGTGTATTTTTTTTTCTAAATAATCTTTAAAACTGCTTATGTCTGAAACAAAAACATAGAAACGTGAGGTTGGCAGCATTTAACTACATATTTTTGTCTAATTTCGCCATCTTGGGTATTGTCATTTACGTGCGATACATCCTATAAATACTAGACATGCGCGGCGCGCCGGCGCCGCTACGCCACGCCCAAGTCGAGTGCCGCCGCCGCCGCCGCGCCTAGTTAGTCGGCGCGCCGATTTGATTCGCAATAGTAGACGAAAGAGTGTAGCGGATGGGTGTTGAAGAAAAGCTGTGAGCATACTGCAAGGTGACCGGCCGGTGACATTTTGAGCTTAACTTCTGATCGAGTAAACGCTAGTGTGTTGTGCTATTTGATTGGAAAATGACAAAGCTATGGTCAATAAGTTTCTTATTTTCTTGCCTTCTTTCACTAAAAGTTTAATTTTACTGATAATAACGATTTAAAACAATCAATTAAAAAGTGAGTTAAACAAAGACAAAGGGCCGTCCAAAAGAAAATAACAAACACTTTCGTAGTTTTAAGCACATTTTCTCGGATTGACATCACCCCATCGAAAATTGCTTTAGAACCTTGTTTGTACACACATTAGTAAGCTTTCGAATAGTCACCTTCCACTTTCCCCCGATTTTAAGATATTTACGAAAAATTCGAAGATCCCAAAACTATTCAGGACTATAAATAATATTTTTTTTTTAGCATAAATATGCTTTAGTGGTGACTAAACTGGAAAATACGTTTCAAAAATGTGTCACAAAAAAGTGTCCGCTAGCGTTCGCGCATGGGCATTGGCGTTCGGGCATGCCCAGTTGCGTTCGCGCATGCGCATTGTCGTTGGCACATGCGCATTGTCGTTGGCGCATGCGCAGTGGCCATGTACGAAAAAGAAGACTGTATATGTCACAAAAAAGTGTCCGCTGGCGTTCGCGCATGCGCACTGGCCATGTACGCCAGTTACTTGAATGAATGTGATTGAGTACATTACCTAGGTTTATCGGGTGGACCTAGCGTTACAAAAACGAGTACCTGCGAGAATCTAAACCTGAAAACGTAAGCATTACGATCTTTTTCACGCGAATTTTGCGCCAAAAATCATGTTCAGGCGGACGGATTCTCGTGGTTAACGTAATTGACGTTTCAAATCAGACGATATTTGTACCGAAGTTCATCAAAATTGGACCATTTTTGAACCTGTGAAATAGCGAAAAAACATATATATACATACATACTGTAATTTAAATTATAACATCTCTCTTGGAGGCCAAATAAAATAGCCCACGCCGCGCGCGCCGCCGCCGCCGGCAATTTTGGACGTGTTTACGTAAGGGGTCGAAAATAATTCTTAGCTTTTATTAAGTAAAGTTTTACTTTTATTTTCATTTTGAAGAAGTAGAAGCTCGAAAATAACTTTTAGGGTTTAAATGTTTTTAAGAAAGTAGTTTTTTTTTCTATTATTTTTCAACATAAAAAATAAAAGTTTTAAAATAATTGTTATTAACATACTTACTAGGAAAAAGTTTAAAGGAATAAATCAAAGCTACTAATATTTATTTTAGGCTTTGTTACAACAAAAATAATTTTTTAAACCAAGAACATTTTACTTATTTTGAGAAATTAATTCAATTTCAATGATAACAAACTCTGTAAGTTTGTAGAAATTAGATTACATCTATAATCATTTATTATGTACTTTAGGGTTAAAAAGGCTCTTTCAGCACTTACTTGAATGGCTGGGCTGGGGGTGTAGGATAAGTCCTAGTTAATATAGGTATGGAATTGTGTATTCTCTTTCTTTCCAGTATTTCAGGTATTGTAAACCACCAAACCCCTAAGATGCTTGATTAAAATACTGAAAACACAAGTATTTCAAATTGAAAAAATAAAAATTTACATGTATTCAATTTTAGATAACTTTACCAGAAAAAAATAATTTTTGTTTAATGTTCTTTTAGCGCGGTTCCTCCCTCCCCCATAGGGAGGAACCCCGCTTATAAGGTTGATACAATGAAACAATCCGGAAGTGCCGACAAGAAAATTTCGCGTTTCAGAACCCCTAGAGACCGAAAATAACGGTGGTTCAAATTTGTATATATATATATATATATATATATATATATATATATATATAAGTATATATTTATTATATACATATAATATATATATATATATATATATATATATATATATTTGTCTGTTCGCTCATTTCTGGCTTCCCTGATGGTCCGATTTTGATGAAATTTGGTACAAAAATCAGTCGTCCAATTTGAAAGGTCAAGTTCGTTAACCAGCAAAATCCGCCCACTGGAAGATGGCGTTTGGGGCGAAATTCGCGCAGAAAAAATCGTAACGCTTACGTTTTTGAGTTCATAAGCTTGTAAGTACTCTTTTTATAGGCTTCTTGGGCTAGGGAAACGAATGGAACCATTTTCAAGGCGATAGCTTTAACCGTTTTCGAGAAAATTGGAAAAATAGTTTTTGAATACCGTTTTTGGTTTGGGTACTTAGAATCACGGGATTCAGTTGAAACATTATCTGCATGTTCTACTTTCATTAAAACTAATATGTAGAAAGTTATGTTACGTTTGGAGTTAAGGAAGGGTTAGAATAAAATATTTTATGAACAGACATGAAAAGTTTTGGTAACTTTGTATACTTTCCTTAATATCTCGAAAAAGGTTGAGAATCTTGTGAAACAAAAGATTACCATTAGAATGCTTACTAAATGCTCTACAAAAAAGGTTCTATTGAAAGTTTTCATTAGGCGATGTCAATCGGAGAAATAAGTGCATAAAACTTTAAAGTAATTGATTTCGCTTATTCGAACTGTTCTTTTTGTCTTCGATTTTGGTACTTAGAATCATGGGCTTCAGTTGAAACATTTTCTCCATGTTTGAATTTTATCAAAACTAATATGTTGAAAATTTGGTTACGTTTGGAGTAAAGGAAGGATTAAAATAAAATATTTCATTTTTAGACATGAAAAGTTTTGGGAACTTTGTGCATTTTCATTAATATCACGAAAACGGTTTGGAATCTTGGCAAGCAAAAGATTACCATTCGAAAGGTTACTAAATTTTCTACAAAAAATGTTTTAAAGACATTTGCGATGGGATGGTCATGTTTGGAGAAATAAGTGCTTAAAACATAGGTAATTTCGTTCATTTGAACGAATCTTTTTGTGTGTTTCCTACAGTTTTTTTTTCACTGCTCGTTATTTTTGTGATTGCTTATAGTAGTCAAATGTATTAGTCAATAAAACAGGATACGTATATATAGAAACAATATTTTGTTTCAACGGTATCTTGGAATTCGAAGATGCCCTATGAATATCTAGATGACTGTACTGGTGTTGATTTCGTTCTTTAGAATTGTTTTTGGTATTCCCTATTTTCAGAAGTTTTTATCTATTTATTAATTTTTTTTTAAATTCATTGAACGAAATCATATGAATTCGAAGGTGAGGAGCTAGGAGGCTTAGGGTGGGGGGCGTTTTCCTTGTCCCCAGGTACCCTCGTCTCCCTGTGTACCCTCGTCATCTTCAAGTCCTTGTCTAGAGTCATAAGGATAAGCCTCCAAACAACTTTAGGAATGTAGGATTTCTAATTTTTGCCAGTATCAGAACAGCCGCTCTTTACATACCGCAGTGGTACAGACGTACCGGTCTATACTAGTTGCACTCCACACGGTGGTAGTACTTGGTGTATGCCACAGCGGATCGCTCATTATAACCTTATTTTATACGTATTAAATAGGTACCTAAAAAAAGTTTATTTGTGTATAAGTGTTGCGTTATTGGGATTAGAATAAAATATTTTATTAACAGACATGAAATACTTCGGAATCTTTGTATATTGTCCTTAATTTTTTTTTTCTTTTATGGTGTATCGAAATCTGAGTCATTAGCACCATTTTTTCCTTATGAGCTTATATAATACTTAGATTTAGCTAGCAACAATATTTTACACCGCAATTAAAGTGATTTGCTCTTCTTATAAACATAATATTTATATTATAATATAAACATAATACATTAATTTGTCTGACAAAAAAAAAGTCCGACCCGCAGGAACTGCTTCATCTTAGCGCGGTTCCGTTCTAATCTCAAGTGCGATTAGTGAAGGAATATAGCAGCTATCAGTAGGTATTAGCACCATTTTTCCCCCTTAATATCTTCAAAACAGTTAAGAAATCGTGGGAAGTACGATTTAACCATTCAAAAGCTTACTAAATTCTCTAAAAAAAAGATTCTGAAGCAAATTTCGATGGGGCAATGTCAGTCGGAGAAGTAAGTGCTTAAAACTACGAAAGTTGTGTCACTTTCCTACCTAACTTTTGTTTTTTAAGTTTATTTAACGGTGGAATGAGTATTTCATTAAAGCTGAGAAAATAAGAATCATATTGGTAATAGAGTTTTCCTAGAGTGAGCGTCGCGATGACGGGAGAGTCCCATCCGTTTAGAAAACTGTCAGTTTCCATATGTGGCTCTTTAAGCTTCCTTCTCTTTGAGATTTTATTTTATATTTTTAACGAAAGATCAAAACCTACCGATAGCTGCTACTATTCCTTTACTAATCGCACTTCGGATAAGAACGGAACCGCGCTAAGATGATGCAGTTCCTGCGAGTCGGACTTTTTTTTTTGTTGTTGCAATCTCTCGATTTTAATTTTCACTACAGGAACTAAGGTTTCAAAGACATAGCTGTGAATATTATATACAGACACGTGTTAATTTCCTTGTGAATTCTTTAATGTTTTATTCAAATTTTTCTTGTGTTTCATATTGACAGTTTTGTCCCTGGTAACTGTGATCATTAAAAATGGGTTTGTTTTTTGTTGAAATTAGAGCTAATAGCTTTTGTTGCGAAGCTCTTGAAATAAAAAAATTTTAGGATTTCTTAAATAGCTTTTACTATTAAAACATTTAAATAAAATAAAATAAAAAATTAATCAGTCCCGTAGCAGGCCACAAGGGCCCAGAGGGGCAGATACTGTAGAGGTATCTGATTCTATGTTCCAACCGCATGTTGATTTTTCCCATTGCAGGTACCAATTAATTAATTAATTAAGGGCTGGGCGGGCCTAGGGACGATCTGGGACCCCATATCCAACCTTCGAACGACGACACTAGAAGAAGTCTTTAGTGCTTGCTCGGGTTTTAAATCTTGTTCCTCCAGTTCATTAGTTGAGTGCTCTACCACTGAGCTAACCTCGCCCGTAAAAACTTTTAAATAAAGGTTTTTTAACATTTAAATTTTAACTTTTTGATAAAAATAAATAACTATTTCTATCCCTGGTTTACAAGTTTTCATAGGTTTATTAAACGAAATGGACATTGTAAACAAATAAGATTTTTGAAAGAAAAATGCAATGCTTTGATAAGAATCCATTCGTTTATTTGTATTTTACAAGATAAAACAAAAATATCATCGTAGTCTGCTCTAATTACATAGTTCTATACATTTTTTCTAACGTAATTGAGGGTGACACCGTGTTAAACATGAACTTTAATTTGCTTTGATGTAATACATTAGAAGATCACACAGCTAAAGTTGATTTCTTTGCATTAGTTGGATTACGCCACTGAAGAGTGTTTGCCTGACTTAGTACATTAGAATATCAGGCTGCAAAGAAGAACTCATTGCCGTAATACAGTCTCGAATTACGGAGCCAAGGGGGATCTGTTGGTCGTAAACTAATCCATTAACGCAATCATAATAAGCCAAAACCTCTCGATTAAAAAGACCAGTAAAGTTCAAAAAATTGTTAACAAATTGTTCTTCTAGTATTTCAAGCAATCTTTGGCAGGCTTATTCATTGTAAACACTATGGCCACCTCTAGACGCTAGGAGGGCGCATATGCGTTTCACGGTACATTTCTTTCTATCGGCGATATCATAAGGGGTAAGAACCTCCCCAGAATTCACACAATACACTGTGCAGTTAATGCAGACACCTAAGTCAAGGAGTGCCTCGGCTGACGCAAGCGCGTTGTTGTCGGCTGCTACGTGTAGCGCGGATGCCAAGTACTCTGTGGTGACGTTTACTGACACGCCTCCAGCTACTAGATACCGAATCACTTGGACTTTGTCGTACATGGCAGCTATGTGGAGGAACTGCATGTGTCCCCATTTTCTGTCAGGCCAACTCAGGCTTAGATCTGCGCCGAATTCCTTTAGAATTTCGAGTGCCTGGACGTTACTAGATAAGACGGCATCGTATGATGCGGTGAAGCCATCGGAGTCCTTGACGTCTGGCGGTATACCGCGTTCTAATAGAACTCTCAAAGCATCGTTGCTGTTACTTTGCGCTGCTATGTGAGTATAACTCTTACCTTTGGCGAACACTTTCTTAAAGTTTGCTCCAGCCTCTATGAGACAATTGACTAAGTCTGCTTTGTTCATTTCTACAGCTAGTTTCAGCGGCGTTTCGCCTTTAGTGTTCTCTTCGTCTATAAGTTCGTGATGTCTGAGCAGTGTGCGGAGTGCGTTGATGGATCCATGCTTCACTGCGGTGTGGATGTACGTCTCTCCTTTATTGTTTTTCCTTCTAAAATCCGCGCCTAGATAAAGCAGAACGTTTATCATCACAGGTTTATCAATTCGAGTTGCGATGCTTAATGCAGTCTCGTCATCTTCGTTGACTGCGTCAATTGGAATGTAAAGCGAAGCGAAAACAAGAAGTGCTTTAACGTTGGCTATCCTCGTCGCTTGGTGTACGTAAGTATTGTTACCGGGAAGTTTCAAATCTGGATCTGCAAATCTTCTGAGAAGCATATCATATGCTTCGCTGTTATTGTACAAAACGGACAAAAACAAAGGCGTTTCGTTTTTATTGCTTACAGCATCAATATCAAACGTAATGTTTTTCTTCAAAAACCATCGCAATACCTTCGATCTTCCGAAATGTATAGCGCTATGCAGAACCGTTTCTCCTAATCGGTTTCGCGAAAGGAGATCATACCTGAATTCCACAAGCTCTGATACTAAACCTTCGTTGTCGACTTTCAGTGCTACTTCCATTGCATTTAGACCTAAGCAGTTTTCTTCGTACATATCTTCACCGCTGAATAGGAGATCTAACACTGTTCCGGTTTCATTTCTGATTATTGCCCTGTGCAATGGCGGATCCGTGCAATTGTCTACGATTCCTTCAGTTGGCTTATGCAGCGAGGCAACGTTAATCCGTAGAGCGCCCTGTAAAATAAAACAGTATATTAACTTTTAATTGTCTAAAAAAATAATCATCATGATGATTTCAGCTTATGGTTTGCTGAAACATGAATATATATATTGTACATATATATACATATATATATATATATATATATATATATTTATATATATATTTATATATATATATATATATATATATATATATATATATATATATATATATATATATATATATATATATATATATTGTCGGTTCGCGGATTTCTGGAGTCCCTAATGGTCTGATTTTGATGAAATTTGGTACATAAATCCGTCGTCCAATTTGAAAGGTCAAGTTCGTTAACCAGCAAAATCCGCCCACTGGAAGATGGCGTTTGGGGCGAAATTCGCGCAAAAAAAAATCCTAACGCTTACGTTTTAGAGTTCATATGCTTGTAAGTACTCGTTTTATAGGCTTCTTGGGCTATTAAAACGAATGAAACCATTTTTAAGGCGATAGCTTTAACCGTTTCTGAGAAAATCGGGGGAAAAAATTGTTAAATCAAGTTTTTGGTTTGGTTACTTAGAATCATGGGATTCAGTTGAAACATTTTTTGCATGTTTGAATTTCATCAAAACTAACATGTTAAACTTTTGGTTATGTTTGGAGTTAAGGAAGGGTTAGAATAAAATATTTTATGAACAGACATGAAAAGTTTTCGGAACTTCGTATAATTTCATTAATATCTTGAACACGGTTGGGAAATCGTGATAAGTGGATAGAAATTATTTAAAAGCTTTATAAATTCTCTAAAAAAAAGATTCTGAAACAATTTTTGATTAGGTGATGTTAATCGGAGAAATAAGTGCTTAAACTTTGAAGTAATTGATTTCGTTTTTTCGAACGGTTCTTTTTGTCTGTTTTTATTCCTTGCTATTTTTTAATTGCTTATAGTTGGATAATGTATTTGACAATAAAACAGATTATGCAAAATAAGAAAAACAATTCATTGTTAGAAATATAGCTTGCCAAGGGAAAGAGATTCGATGACGTCTTTTGAATATTTTCAATTGCCAACATGCTTTTGGTTTTTTTATTTTATTTTTTAATTGATTTTATTTGTAGAATTATTACTATAGTAAAAGAACACAGGAATATGTGAACATTTTTGATATTTTCCAATTTTTTGAAACGTATGAAATGAAGTATCGGTAGAAGAGGATTCTAGGGTCTGGCGGACCAGACCAGGTAAACTCATAAAGCCCTTTGAACAAAGGCTGAGGAAAATATTATCTGTTTCTATTCTAAGGTTTTCAAATGACAACAGACATCAACTTTCTCCAAAACCATCAGAATACGAAAAAAGAGAAAATCTGGGTACTTGTTCTTGGAAGTAGCTGATGCTAAGGCAGCTATCAACATTCTAAGTGCAACTCACTTTAATAGTCAAAATATCCGTTAGCCCTCATAGGACACTAAACAAGAGTCAGGGCGTATTTTACTGTAGATTCCTGAGGAATGTTTCTGACATTGAAATAGCTGCAGAGCTAGAGGACCAACGTGTATTGTCGATAAGAAGATTAGGAAGAGCTCAAAACAATACAAGCGCACTCTTCTTAGCGAATTTTGAGACCCCATACCTTCCTGAAAAAATTAAAGCAGGTTATTTATCTATACCGATCCGCCCCTACATTCCGCAGCCGATGATATGCACAAATTGCTTCAAAATAGGCCACCGAAAGAATAGTTGCCAAAATCCCTCAGTTTGTAAAGGATGTTCCTTAGAAGACCATGAAGGAACCTGTTCGATGTTAACATGTCGCTTATGCAGCGGCAACCACCCCGATTTAGACAAAGAATGCCCTAAATTAAATGAAGAAATTGAAATTAAAAAAATAATGGTTACTAGCAAAGTAAGCTATTACGAAGCCAAGAAACAGATGTCCTCTACTAAAAAATCGTAAGCAAATACAATCAAGTCAAATATAGACTGCAATAACACAGTAAATAATAAACTAATGGAAATGGTCTCTAATCTAGAAAAAAGAATGGAGGCACTGGAAAAATCTATTTCAGAAAATTTTAAAAGTATTCAAACCTCAGATAAATGCACCCCAAAAGATATCGACTCAAATGATAATTCTGCATCAAATGACCTACTGCTGGAACGTTTTATTAAACTTGAAACCCTCTTTTCTACTTTGGAAAAGAAATTTGTCAAGGAAGATAAAGCGATAAAGAAGAAGGACCAAAAGGGAGACGAAAAAATTATAAACACCACTGAAAATCTTCGAAGCGGAGGAAGCAAGTTGACTCCCCCGGAACGAAAATCTAAGCGGAAACAAAAATCCTAGAGATATTGCAGTTACTCTGTCATCCCAGAACACTAGGATTAGTAATTCAAGTTATGATTTTTGCATATTTTTTCTTTATTTATTTATTCTCTTTATGCTTATCATTTCACATAACTGTTTCCATATTTCTAAAAGTTTTCCAATTTCATGTCAATACTCCAATGGAATATTAATGGTTTAAAAAGACACTTTGCTGACTTGAGGCTTCTTTTTCGAGAAGAGAATGTACGAATTGCAGCCTTACAGGAAACACATCTTACACCTGGTAAAGACTTGAGCATACATGGCTTCACCATTTATAGACATGATTACATTTTTGTGAATAAAGCACGTGGAGGAGTTGCTTTCTGTGTCAGAGATGACACTTACAGTGAACCTCTAAACCTTCTGTCGACAATTCAGGCAGTCGCGATGTCAGTGCATCTACCTTTTCGGATCACTATCTCCACCAAGTGACCCCTTAGACGTACGCGCTATCAATGACTTATTGGCACAATTACCTCCGCCTATATTACTTCTGTCTGATATTAATGCGGAGAGTGAATTTGGGGAGCAAATAAAACAAATCACAGGGGGTATCATTTACAAACAATCTTTGAAAACTTTGATCTGATACCACTCAACACTAACGCACCAACTCACTTATGTTCAAGAACGGGAACTCTTACTAACATTGATATCTCACTCGCTTCACCTAATGTATACACACGTTTCTCTTGGAATGTCTGCCAAGACTCTCATGGTAGTGACCACTTCCCTATTATCCTAAAACACGATCTAACATTACCTCTATTTAACACAACATCCAAATATAACATTAAAAAAGCAAACTAGGATCTATATCAAAACCTTATCTCACAGAAATTAGACACATTGAACACTACATCTATTGAAGATATAACACATATCATTAACAGTGCAGCAGAACAGTCTATACCAATAACCACAGAAAACTACAAAAAGACACCCGTTCCTTTGTTGGATGACGAATGCAGAGCAGCAATAAATGATAGAAAAAGAGCCTTATTTTATTCCGAATGAATCCATCTGATCAACTTCTCTATGAATATAAGAGGAAGAAGGCTAAAGCTCAATGGGTAGTTAAAACCAGTAAGAAAAAATGTTGGAGGCGAATTTGTTTCCTCTTTAAACAAATATATCCCTCTTCAAAGCATTTGGCAAAAAATTAATAAAATTCAGCACAAAAAGTACCGTGACCACACCTATTCCAACAATTCATAACTTCCCACACCCGCTAAATGAACCATTTACCCTCCCAGAATTAACTCAAACTCTATCATCACTAAAACCAACCTCTCCAGGACAAGACAAAATACAGTACGACATGATTAAAAAACTACCCAGCGAGTGCTTATGTCTTCTTCTCTCAAGTTTTAATCAGTTCTATGAGAACTGTACCTATCCTCTAATGTGGAATGAATCAATTATCATTCCTTTGTTGAAACCAGGTAAAGATAAAAGATTTCCCTCAAGTTATAGACCAATTTCACTCTCTAGCTGCCTTAGCAAAGTATTCGAGCGGATGGTGAACAAGAGATTGCTTTGGTATCTGGAAAAGAGCAACCTAATATCTGGCTTTCAGTGTGGTTTTCGACCAGGCCATTCAACGATTCACCATATAGCTCGGCTTGAAACGGACATATTAAATACATAAGAAAAGGCATTTGATACCGTATGGAGAAGATTAATTATTGATCAATTACACAAATGGAACATCCAAGGAAGTGTGTTATGCTTCTTGGTAAACTATCTCTCCAATTGCACATTTAGAGTGAGGATAGGTACAGAGTTTTAGATGTCTTCATTCAGTCGAACGGAGTTTCTCAAGGAGGTGTTCTGAGTCCTACACTATTCGCTATAGCCTTGAATTCGATTACTGACTATATTCCACAAAATGTGTCATACTGCTTGTATGCCGATGGTCTACTTATCTATAAGACATCACACTCTTACCAATTAGCCCAGGAAAACATACAAACCACAATTCATAACCTAGAAAATTGGTGTAACCTTACTGGCTTTAAAATATCTGTTGAAAAATCAAAGACAATTTTATTTACAAGAAAAAGAACTCCAAATACCACAAATTACACTTTACTCTACCAACGTAAACAGTACAGAAAAAATTAAATTTTTAGGACTGACTTTTGATTCACGACTTACATGGTTACCCCATCTAAAAGAGTTTCTGATTAGATGCAAAAAGTCTCTGAATCTACTTAGAATCCTCTCAAACACAAAGTGGGGTGCCGACAGATCAGTAATGCTTACATTTTATCGTGCCTTTACCAGGTCATTACTGGACTACGGATGTATAGCTTACTCATCTGCCAGTAAGACTAGACTAAAAATTGTAGACGCCATTCACAATACAGGAATCAGGCTTGCAACTGGTGCTTTCAGATCAAGTCCAGCTTTGAGCCTTTACGTCGAATCGGGTGAAATGCCTTTGGAGTATAGACGTCAAATTATTGGTCTAAAATTTATTCATCACTCAAGATTCCTAAATACACATTGTACATCTAGTTACACTACCAATACTTGCACACACTTAAACATGCAAAGAAAAAGAGCACCAAAACCCTTACTATTACGCCTCATGGAAATTGAGGACAATACACTAGAAACACATATTTACACTTACAAAGATACGGCTTTTCCCCCTTGGAGAATAAGGAATTTAAGTGTAAATCTAACATTATCAAAAATAAAGAAAAATGATCCTCTAGCCTCAACTATGTACAGTAAAATGTTTACAGCATTGAAATCCGAGAACCCACTAGCTCTAAAGATATTTACTGACGGCTCGAAAACAAGTTTCGGTACAGGTTCAGGTGCAATTGTTGGCCAAGATTTCTATCAAGAAAAACTGCCACAAAATGCAAGTGTATACAGTGCTGAACTACAGGCCATTCTGTTAGGTATCAGCAGAATACAGACTACTGATTATAACCCGATGATGTTATTTAATGATTCGCTCAGTTCCTTATTCTCTCTTAACAACATATACACAACACACCCCATTGTCAAACAAATATTAGATCTTATACACCGGTTACAGGAAAACAATATATGATGAATGATATGGTTACCCGGACATGAAAATATTTCTGAAAGCACTAACGTAAACGGACAAGCAAAATTAGCGACACGAAGAGATACAAATGACATTGATCTCTTGACATTACAAGATATTAAAAGACTTACATACACTAAAACCTTAAACAACTGGAAGCGATATTGGCAACTTACACGAGACAACAAACTCAGAGAAATTAAACATACAGTTCAAAGCTTGGTCATCAAGCTCACGGGATATGAGACGAGAAGAAGTCGTCTTATGTCGTTTAAGAAAGTACTATACTCACACACTCGTTTTAATGACTAAAACTGAAAACCCTACTTGCAGACAGTGTAACTTACTTCTAACAGTTAAACACATATTGACAGAATGTAGAAGACGCGATTACTTACAAATACCGCACGACATGACTGAACTTTTGAAAGAGGGTAGCCAATCGATAAACACTATTATTCAACATCTAAAACACACACAGCTATACAACAAGATTTAATTTTAGACTCTAAAGTTATTTCTGATATCTGGTAGCATTGGTGAAAAGATAATTTTCATTATAATTATTTGTTATTTTAAATTAATTTTATTTTCACTTAATCGTGATTTATATGCGTGAGTGTATGAATACGTATGTATGTGCATGTGTATAACATGAATTACACACAGTGTATAAAATCAATGTATATGC
>OX328128.1:73898163-74008163 GCA_946811695.1 Gonocerus acuteangulatus
ATATATATATATATATATATATATAATTTAGAGAAAAAAATTAAATGGGAAGTACCTCCGATGGTTACACCATTTGCTAACACCCATTTCAAGGAACTGCATCATCTTAGCGCGGTTCCGTTCTTATCTCTAGACTCATTTAAAATGATTAAAATAGAAGCTGTTATTATTTTGGATCCACATTTCTAGAAAGCATAAAGATTAGCTAGTTAGCCGTCGAGGTGATAAGTAAAGCTGGAATGGTTGGGATTCGGCTAAAGAAACCTCAATACGATTTTTGTTAAAAAATCTATATTTAGGACGTTTTGGCTACTCATTGGTAGCCTTCGTCAGCAATGAAAGTCCCGGGAGGCAGAGGAGGATCTTTACTTTCAAGAAAGGTCTTATTTACAATCTTACCTGGATGGGTTCCCGCCCTAGGAAGGACCCCGCTAAGCATTTGAAAAGCTATATCTTGAAAATCCATATCTCTAAGATTAAATTGTTTTTCTTATTTTTATTATCAAATATATGTATCCAACTATAAGCAGTTAAAAAATAACAAGGAATAAAAGCAGACAAAAAGAACAGTTCGAATAAGCGAAATCAATTACTTTAAAGTTTTAAGCACTTATTTCTCCGATTGACATCGTATAATCAAAACTTTTATCAGAACCTTTTTTGTAGAGCATTTAGTAAGCTTTCTAATGGTATTCTTCCGTTTACCAAGATTCTCAACCTTTTTCGAGATATTAAGGAAAGTAGGCGCTAATAGCCAAGAATTGTTGATGCGCCGTAAAAAAAAAAAAAAAAAAAAAAAAAAAAAAAAAAAAAATAAAAAAAATTAAGGAAAGTATACAAAGTTACCAAAACTTTTTATGTCTGTTATTAAAATATTTTATTCTAACCCTTCCTTAACTCCAAACGTAACAACAATTTCAAAATATTAGTTTTAATGAAAGTAGAACATGCAGAAAATGTTTCAACTGAATCCCATGATCCTAAGTACCCAAACCAAAAGCGGTATTCAAAAACTATTTTTCCAATTTTTTCGAAAACGGTTGAAGCTATCGCCTTGAAAATGGTTTAATTCGTTTTCCTAGCCCAAGAAGCCTATAAAACGAGTACTTACAAGCTTATGAACTCAAAAACGTAAGCGTTACGATTTTTTTTGCGCGAATTTCGCCCCAAACGCCATCTTACAGTGGGCGGATTCTGCTGGTTAACGAACTTGACCTTTCAAATTGGACGACGGATTTTTGTACCAAATTTCATCAAAATCGGACCATCAGGGAAGCCACAAATGAGCGAACAGACAAATATATATATATATATATATATATATATATATATATATATATAAATAAATATATACATATATATATATATATATATATATATATATATATATATAAATAAATATATACATATATATATATATATATATATATATATATATATATATATATATATATATATATATATATATACAAATTTGAACCACCGTTATTTTCGGTCTCTAGGGGTTCTGAAACGCGAAATTTTCTAGTCGGCACTTCCGGATTGTTTCATTGTATCAACCCTATAAGCGGGGTTCCTCCCTATGGGGGAGGGAGGAACCGCGCTAAAACTGATTAAGTTTCGTTTATGACTAAGAAAGGCTTTGAGAGGTCAAGCAAAGAAGAAATCGTCTTTAATATTTACCAATACTTAGCCAAAGCTAAGACTAAAAACGTTTTAAACCTCCTAATGATAATGTTATAACAGAGAGAATTATTACCTCCAATTTCTTGCACGGGGAATATAGACCACGCCCTTTTCTCTGCAGCTAAACCATCCATTTGAATAGGCTAAAACTTAGTTTTTTTTTAGCCTTAACTTTGGCTAAGTATTGATAATTATTAAACGCTATATCCCTTGCCTGACCTCTGAAGGTCTTCCCTGGTTTTAAACAAGACACAATTAGTTTTTACTAAGTTTAAAGTAGATAGCGTGTTGTTCATTCAGGAAATGCAAATGGCGGAATTGTTGGGCATATTTCAATCAGAAGTTCGCTCTTATGGGATGAGAACAATTCTATCTAACTGAACGGGGTATTCATCAGTTCCCATGAAGTTTTCCATATATTAGCAAAAATCTAGAACAGAAAATATTAACTATTTTATTTCCAATCTTTCCGAAAGACACAAGAAATAAAAAATAAAAACACTGAAAATCGCTAAAATGACGCAGAGAGTATGATTTTTACTGTCATTAGAGCGAATTCTCTAACTAAATAATAGGAAAATACTTACTTTGTGTAACACTTTTCTTAAGATCTCTCGATCTACAGAGTAAAAGCTGATAAAAACTTGGAATTTATTAAATCGATATCAGGAAAAAAATTTAAAAATCCCCTAATTTCTTTTATTAAAATAATCCACAAGGATTTTAATAATCTAATTGTATTACAGTTTTATCTAGAGATTAATTTATTCTTTGTATGTTATTCATTTGAGATGATAACATTATTTTGCCAACGGCCATATATGTTGAAAACACCGTTTTCCTTATACTTCAGGGCGCTTCTGTAAAAAGGTCCGACTCGCAGGAACTGCGTCAACTTAGCACGGTTCCCTGGTATCATTAGAAAAGCATAAACTCAGAGGGGTTTGTTGGAAATAATTTAGGGGGGGGCTGGGAGCACGGGGAGATGAAGAATACTAACACCCTAAAACTTGGAATATTTAGCCAACTAAAACGCTATTGCGCCCCAATAAATTATGATCCAAAACAATTTGATATCTCCGGGAATTTTCAACGCCAAATCGGGAAAAAAGGCGTTGGAATGTGTTTATTTATTTATTTATATTGAATAGAGCTTGCGACAATAGAGATTCGCTCTTTTTTAGAAGTTCGCGGTAGAAACCACTGACAAAAGAATTATAAAAAGTTTCCAAAAATCCAAAATATTTTAGTGATTGAAAATTATTTTAAAATGGAAAGTATGGAGTTATTAAATGTGTATATATATATATATATATATATATATATATATATATAAATATATATATATATATATATATATATAAACATAAACAATTAGGTACATTTTTCTAGAAAAAAACTTGAACAAATTTAAATTTTTGAAATATTGTGTCCATTACTTTACTTCACGTTAAAACATACATGTTTTTATAGTTTCTACAATGAATGTTTTCTAAATGTGATGTTTAAATGAGCCTTTTATGTATTCAGTTTCGTTCAGTGGATCTAGAGCAGAGTACTTCTTTAGTTCTGCGTTCATATTTTATAAGTGGTTTATTTATGTATTGAGTTTCGTTCAGTGGATCTAGAGCAGAGTACTTCTTTAGTTCTGCGTTCATATTTTATAAGTGGTTTATTTATGTATTCAGTTTCGTTCAGTGGATCTAGAGCAGAGTACTTCTTTAGTTCTGCGTTCATATTTTATAAGTGGTTTATTTATGTATTCAGTTTCGTTCAGTGGATCTAGAGCAGAGTACTTCTTTAGTTCTGCGTTCATATTTTATAAGTGGTTTATTTATGTATATATTTTGTAAGACTGAATGTATTTATTGTTTGAGTGCGTTTTGTGTCAGTGAGAACTGATCGTTTATTTGTAGATCTATGGTTAAAAGTTAGTTCTGACTTATCGTCCCTTCCATGTGAAACTATCGAATATGCAAAAACTTGTTTTTCAGTTTCGAGACATTGATCTTGGATTGTGGACGATACGGCTTGTCGCAAATTGTCACAACTCTAACCCCTTTATAATACCCTTTACTGCATTAAATAAAGTACGGAATACGACCATTTTTCAAATTTTTACTTCGTCAATGGATAGAATTTGTTCGTTCGCTAGTCTGTTCCGATCTGAATATAGTTTGACATGGTAAGGAGGATATGTTTAAACGAACTATCACAAGTCTTACACATTACCATTAGCTTTAGTGTTTAGAATTAGGTTAAATAATAGTATAATTTTTAATAACAATCACTAAAACCTATAATTACTAAGAACAGCAGAAATGCTAGAGCAGTAGTAAGTAATGAAGACTCCTTTATTGTATGTTAAAAATGAAATTATTTTCAATGGCGCGTTAATGGCCAAAGCAGTCGGAGACCCCAAAAAATAAAACTGCTGGAATATTTAAAAATTTTACGAAAATTGCTCCAATATATAAACCAATACATAACCAAAATTTATGTATCATAGTATGGATGAATTATATGACAATAGCGATGTTATAATCAATTCAATGGAAATTGATTCATTATGCGATGTGAATACATGGTATCAATATACAGCCACACCCGTATATATATATATATATATATATATATATATATATATATATATATATATATATATGTATGTATATAATACAGGGCATTAACTACTACAGGAAATAACTTAAAGATATTTAAAACGGACAACAATAGATTGGCAACAAGAATACATTGACAAAACTTGTACAATGACTAACTTCTACAAGACAAAATTACTAACAGGGCATGGGACAGTTAACTCATATTTTTATTTTATTTTTTATGATCGGGGGGAGAGGGGGAGTCACCCTTATCGAACAAATAATTTTCGGTCATGACTAACGAAAATAAATAGGTACATATATACACTTGTTCGTCCTCCAGGGGAGAGAAATCAAACAGGTTTTTGTATCAGAGTTTTCCTCGTACGTCACCTTCGGGGTATTCCCCGTTGTTCTGTGGTGTCGATCCTGTGGTTCCTGTCAGTGCTCAACATGGGGTCAGGCGGTCAACAAGGAACCGTCTGAGACGATCGTGAAACACAGTTCTCGCACAATGAGTGAGTAGTCAGACATTTTTCATTATATATATATATATATATATATATATATACATACAATAAAATTCTAACGGATCGCTGTCTGTACATAGAAGATATATGGGAAAAAATACTATTGGGGGCCTTTATCAACGCAATAGAACCCAAAACAATGATTTTTAGAATTTTGTCTGTTTATCTATTTGTCTGTGCGCGCTAATCACAGAAACGGCTTATCCGATTTAGTTGCGCTTTCCTTTAATATATTGTGGTAAGCTTTACTTAACATTTAGTGTTTGTTTTATGTCAATCGGTTCATAAATAAAAAAGTTATGCCAATGTAAACAATCGTTAACACGATATTTATTTACATTTTAACGTCCATTTATTATTAACTACGAATTTTAGGACGGGTTATCTATAGGTTACCACCCTTTTCTAGCCAGGATAGGGCTGATGCCTTTTCTTTTTTCGAAAGAAAAGCCACCGCCCCTAGTGGGTATCGAACCCACGACCTTTGGCACGGAGTTTTAAGAGCTCACGCCTTAACACTCACGGCCATCGTGTTAACACGATATACACCAAAGATTTTTGTTCATTCGACACGAAACTTGGTATATAGTATTACCCTAGCAAAAGATGGAACGAGTTCTTTAACCAGAAAAATTGGTTCATCTGGAGAGGAGGGCTACTCCGGACCCAAAGTAGTTATTCGCCCATACCGGCCGCAATTATTGTTGTATTGCAACGAAACTCGGTATTTATTGTCGACATATTCTTAGAAACATATGTTGTAAAAATAAAGTAAATCGGTTCATTAGGAGGGGGGTTTGCTCTGGACTCAAATTACCAACTTGCCACCACCAGCTCTAATGTATACATGGGAAAAATACTATTGGGGTACCCCAATATTTTTGGGCTACCCAAAACAATGATTTTAGAATGTTTGTCTGTATGTCTGCAGGCTGCACACTCTATACACACTTCTAACTTTCTGCATTACCGTTGTAGAAATTGTTTACCAGTAAGCTATATCAGCAATAATACCCAAAACAATGATTTTAGAATGTTTGTCTGTATGTCTGCAGGCTACACAATCTATACACACTTCTAACTTTCTGCATTACCGTTGTAGAAATTGTTTACCAGTAAGCTATATCAGCAATAATACCCAAAACAATGATTTTAGAATGTTTGTCTGTATGTCTGCAGGCTACACACTCTATACACACTTCTAACTTTCTGCATTACCGTTGTAGAAATTGTTTACCAGTAAGCTATATCAGCAATAATACCCAAAACAATGATTTTAGAATGTTTGTCTGTATGTCTGCAGGCTACACAATCTATACACACTTCTAACTTTCTGCATTACCGTTGTAGAAATTGTTTACCAGTAAGCTATATCAGCAATAATACCCAAAACAATGATTTTAGAATGTTTGTCTGTATGTCTGCAGGCTATACACTTCTAACTTTCTGCATTACCGTTGTAGAAATTGTTTACCAGTAAGCTATATCAGCAATAATACCCAAAACAATGATTTTGTCTGTATGTCTGTCAGAGAAATGTCAGTTTTAAATAGTTTTTGATAATGTTATTGGAGTAAGTGGGGAGGGGGGGTTAATGGGCCTGTGAAGTTATTTCTTCAGGGGCCCGGAATTCCTCTCGGAGGCTCTGGTTATTCTGGAATAAAAGTGTCAACTTGTGAACCGAATTTTAGTAATTTGCGGGAAGTGTTAATTTAATTTTTTCTAATATTAAAAAAAATCCGCAGCTGAGGCTCTGAAGCTCATGTTGAAGCTGCTATGAGTGAAAGAACATGTCTTGAATGGTTTCAGTGCTTCAAGAGCGGGGAGTTTTGCGAAGGGGAAGGTCAATGTTTTTGACAATGAAGAATTAGAGCTTTTCTCAACGGAGACATTAGAGAATTTTTTCTGATGTTGTACAATTGTTTTTTTTTTTTACCTTAAAAATTTGAATTTTGCAAAACAACGGCGGAAGTAAAGATGTTGGGAGTTCTGAGTATATGTTGGGAGTTCTGAGTATATGTTGGGAGTTCTGAGTATACTGTTGGAAAATTAATAAAATGTTACAGCTTTTGGGAGATTCGACATTTTGCAGACTTTTTTTTATTTTTTTTGGAAGATTAGCTCGAACGTTTGTCGCTATTTGCACTTTTTTTTATTAATATCAACTGTTTGAACAATTATTACGGTTTGAAAAGGGCGCTTGTGAACATTCAAATTGCTATAGCCTTAATGCATAAGCATATTAATTGGACGCCTTTAAACGGAAAGGAACCCAGTGCCATCTGTTCATTCTTTAGGGAATTGGGTTTAAAGTTTTTTGTGGGTCTAAAATTCCTTTATTATCTGAAATATTTCATTCGTTTTCTCTCATTAAAATAAACTGTTGTTATGGTCTGGGATTTTATTTTTATAGTTATTGATAAAAATGGTGCTTGATTCCTTTCTGTTTATTTCAGCATACTGGATACACCATTTCACTTTTTAGGTATTTTTTCTTGCTTTAATGACAACATTATATTTTAACCAGTTTTTTATTACTATATAAATTCTCTAATTCTCTACAAGATAGCACCAAAAACTCAATTTCGTTAAAAATGGCGCTTGGTTCCTTTCCGTTTAAAGGCGTCCAATTGTTGATTTCAAAAATGTAATGTAACATTGAAATATTATGTGTAAAAGCAGAAAAGTTTTTCTAAATAACCTTTAGAACGCCATTCGCATTAGTATTTCTAAAGTAACACAACTCAAATTAAAACTCAACTGAAAATGTGTCACTCTTACCTATGTAGGCGGAATAGCATTTAGACAGGAAGAGTGACAAAAGTGTCCTCTGGTGTACAAGCTCTGAAGCTAGGTACATAAGGTTTTGATGGTGGATAAAGAGATATTTACTAGTGCGATTTTTATGGAACAAAAGCAGGTAGAAACTTTTCGTTGGCACCATTGTACCACGTTTTTTTTTCTAGTTTCACCCCCTTGAATAATGTCATCTACTTGCCTAGATGTAGATGTGCACACACACATATATATATATATATATATATATATATATATATATATATATATATATATGTAAATAAATGTGTATTTTGTTTTAAATTACCTTTCTGGGGTTCACATAATGGTTTGTGATACGGCTTATCTCCCCAGCGGAGTTGCTCCTCTCAAGTATTAGCAATATTTGTATATAATATAACCTAACTCAATTTGAAATTTAAATTTTGACTTTTTTATTTTAAGCTTCCTCAAATGATAACAGGATTTTTATCAGTGTTGTAGTTTTCCTTGCGTTCTAATCAGGATAAGGATATGCGTACTGGTTCCTGCTTACGATTCCTTTGATGACGGTACACTACACTTGTTGGACTATTCCCGGGACGTTTGTCCTGTGAGGTGTTCCTGGATCATGTGTTTCCTTTTCAATTTATAGCAGTCATTTTAATTTTTTTTTTTATCTTCTAATCAAATACATCACGTGATACTGATAAGAGAAATGAGAAGGCACGTTTGACCGAATTTCCTACTGATAATTCAATTCGAGTTTCCATGTCTTGTTTCCTTTCTCATTATTCGGGGGAAATTCGCTAAACGTGTTGAATCTTTGAAGTCATGCGGATGTTCCGGCTGGAACTGTCCAAAACCCATAGTTCCCGGGTATCGACACCATAAACACTTTGATGAATTTGATACATTTATTGCTACAATAGACTATGACGAACTTTAAAAAATAAGCTGTAAAATTTATTGCTACAATAGACTATGACGAACTTTAAAAAATAAGCTGTAATATTTATTGCAACAATAGACTATGACGAACTTTAAAAAATAAGCTGTAATATTTATTGCTACAATAGACTATGACGAACTTTAAAAAATAAGCTGTAATATTTATTGCTACAATAGACTATGACGAACTTTAAAAAATAAGCTGTAATATTTATTGCTACAATAGACTATGACGAACTTTAAAAAATAAGCTGTAATATTTATTGCTACAATAGACTATGACGAACTTTAAAAAATAAGCTGTAATATTTATTGCTACAATAGACTATGACGAACTTTAAAAAATAAGCTGTAATATTTATTGCTACAATAGACTATGACGAACTCTTAAAAAATAAGCTGTAATATTTATTGCTACAATAGACTATGACGAACTTTAAAAAATAAGCTGTAATATTTATTGCTACAATAGACTATGACGAACTTTAAAAAATAAGCTGTAATATTTATTGCTACAATAGACTATGACGAACTTTAAAAAATAAGCTGTAATATTTCATTATTGTATACATTTAATTTTATGTATATATATTTAATTTTATATTTGGTTATTTTTTATATTTATGTATATTTCCTAAAATTTATTAGTTTTTAGTATTATTATAGTTTTAGCATTATTTGTGTTAATTTTATTTTCTTACCTTCAATCACTTTAATTTTAAATGTCTAAGTTATGTTAATATCTAATCTTCTCATTTTACAAAAATATATAACATACACGTATCATTTAAATAATGGCACATGTATTCCCACATCGCAGGGTTACTGTAATGTTTAAAAAAAAGTCCGACTCGCAGGAACTGCCTCATCTTAGCGCGGTTCCGTTCTTATCCCTAGTCTAATTTCGAAAGATTAAAATAGAAGCAGTTATTATTTTGTTGAGAGGAGATCGTTGACCGTTGATGATGCAAGGTAGGGATTGTCCGGGTTAGGTCACTGCTACTTAATAATACATACCCCATATGTGTATGTATGTGGGCATATATATGTACATATGTGTGCGTGTATATGTGTATGTGTATATGCATATATATAAATATATATATATTATATATGTATATATATATATATATATATATATATATATATGTTAGGTATATTTACAAAGATATGTGCATATATTAGTGTTAAATATGTCCTACTTGTATTTACAGCCCTGATGAAGGCTTGAAGTTCAAGCCGAAACGTCGGCACAATAAAACCATTTTTACGATAAAATGTAGTTTTATTAAGTAGCAGTGACCGAACCCTGACAGTTATATTTGGGTTCCACCAGTCTTGAAAGGTAGGACTTACAATCTTACCTGGAAGGGTCGGCAACACTAGAAACCGTCCCGCTAGTTACAAGGTCTTGGAATCTTGGAACTCTATATTTCTAACAATAAATTGTTTTTGTTATTTTACTTAACCTGTTTTATTTTCGAATACATTATCCAACTATAAGCAATTAAAAAATAACAAGGAATAAAATACAGACAAAAAGAACACTTCGAATAAGCGAAATCAATTACTTTAAAGCTTTAAGCTCTTATTTCTCCGATTGACATCGCCTAATCAAAACTTTCATTAGGACCTTTTATGTAGAGCATTTAATAAGCTTTCTAATGGTATTCTTCCGTTTACCAAAATTCTCAACAGTTTTCGAGATATTAATGAAAGTTCCCAAAATTTATATTATTTCTAGCAACAGAAAATTGGCCTCATTTTTCATATCCTGTTTTACACACAAAATTTTCGCAACATAAGAAATTACAAAAATAAAAAGCAATAACGACAAAAACCCGTTCATAAGAACAAAACAGACATATTTGAAGTTTTAAGCACTTATTTCTCCGATTGACATAACCTAATCAAAAATAGTTTTAGAATCTTTTTTGTAGATAATTTAGAAAGCTTTCAAATAGTTTCTATCCACTTACCACGATTTCCCAACCGAGTTCCAGATATTAATGAAAGTATACGAACTTCCCAAAACTTTTCATGTCTGTTCATAAAATAATTTTATTCTAACCCTTCCTTAACTCCAAACGTAACAAAACTTTCAACATATTAGTTTTAATGAAAGTAGAACATGCAGATAAAGTTTCAACTGAATCCCGTAATTCTAAGTACCCAAACCAAAAACGGTATTCAAAAACTATTTTTCCAATTTTCTCGAAAACGGTTAAAGCGATCGCCTTCAAAATGGTTTCATTCGTTTTCCTAGCCCAGGAATCATATAAAACGAGTACTTACAAGCTTATGAACTCAAAAACGTAAGCGTTACGATTTTTTTTGCGCGAATTTCGCCCCAAACGCCATCTTCCAGTAGGCGGATTTTGCTGGTTAACGAACTTGACCTTTCAAATTGGACGAAGGATTTTTGTACCAAATTTCATCAAAATCGGACCATTCGTCTTCTAGCTAGAGAGCGAACAGACAAATATATATATATATATATATATATATAAATATATACATATATATATATATATATATATATATATATATATATATATACAAATTTGAACCACCGTTATTTTCGGTCTCTAGGGGTTCTGAAACGCGAAATTTTCTAGTCGGCACTTCCGGATTGTTTCATTGTATCAACCCTATAAGCGGGGTTCCTCCCTATGGGGGAGGGAGGAACCGCGCTAAAAGGGGGAAAAGCCATAGGTTATAAAGATATGGGTAGATTATTGATATAGGAATATTTATAGATGTATATATATATATATATATATATATATATATATATATATATATATATATAGAGGGAGAGAGAGAGAGAGAGATGAGATTAGACAGCGACCCCTAACCCCCGTATCAGGGGATGCACCTCGGACTTCTGTCCTATTGTGTGTCATAAATTGGTCTACCTTACCTTAAACTCCTGATGAACTTCAGCTATTGTCTGACTTTAGTAGAAATACTGATCTTCACTGAGGCTTCTAAAATGTAGGAACCGTATTTTTTCCAATACTACACATTTGCATCTTCATGGTATGCATATGCTTATTCATTGTTCAATGCCCAGACACAGATGCCAAAAGTTTCTTATTTTGGGTACAATGGCCTCATATGAATGCTTCTATCCCCCTCAAGTCCCTTCTGGACTTCTTAAGAAGAAGAAGTAAGAAAATTGCCTTCTTGCCTAAACCTCTGTCGTCTATGAAGGACATTATATTGATAATTGTTTGTCTTCTCCAAAGTTTTAAATTTTTTCTTTGAGAATTGTTACAGTTGCTTGTTAAGAACAAGCTACTGACAAACCGACAAAAAGCATTGGGTCTATTGGTACAACTTCCGAGCCCAATCTAGCCAACTTTTCTACTCTCTCGTTGCCCAGGATTCTTCGATGTCCTGGTATTCAGTAAATTAAAACATTATTATTTCGTGCCAATTCTTTTAGCCTCATCTGGGATTCTCCAACAATTCTTGAGTTGATCTCATGTCGTTCTAGTGCCCAACATGCTGTCAGTCAGGATATTTAATCTCCTCCGATAAGCCGATGCTAAAATGGCATAAATCTTCTGCGCTTTTCTGATAATATTTTTTTTTAAGTACCTTACTGTTAAATATGTTTCAGGTTTTTGAATGAGCACAAAGGCTGGCAATCCCAGTATCATGAAGGTGTTGGAGACTTTATTTTTCTTCCAAATTCTCAACCACATTACAGCTTTAGTAAGTTTTAATATATTTGATTATACTAATCATTTTATTATAGGTGTCTATGTAATATTTGGTAGTTAAGTTTAAGCGCGTTTCCACCTTCCTCCAAAGGGAGGCAACCTGCCAGTAAGTCATGGTTAACAACCAATTTCCCATCAAACGTCTTCGCTATGAGATTTCATCTCGTCCTACTTCCCGGCATATGTCACCAGCAGTAAGGTTTTTCAAACCATAAATTTTACCCGGCATCACAATGGCATTCAGTTAACAAACAAGAATTGTGTACCACCTGCAGAAGCCGGCTGAATTACCGGCGAGAAATTATGGTTTAAAAACCGCACCACTGATGACATAATCTGGGAAGTAAGAGCTGAGGTTAACAAACTCCAATTGTTCCTTGTCGGAATCTCTATAACAAGATTCCGGGAAAAAAAAAGAAACATTTTGGTCGCAATCGTGTAGTTAATAGATGCACATACACACACACATATGTATGTATGTGTGTGTGTGTATATATATATATATATATATATACATATATATATATATATATGTGTGTATATATATATATATATATATATATATATATATATATATACATATATATATATATATATATATATATATATATATATATGTGTGTGTATATATATATATATATATATATATATATATATATATATATATATATGTACATGTCAATTTCAATGTGGTAATTTTCGATATTTAATATGTACAATCGATCAAGATTTGAAGAAATTGTTCAAACATTCTGTCAAGATTGTGCTTTATATGAATCTAAAACCATTGCAATATTCCTTAGACCAACATATTTTAATATTTCCCTAAAAGTATAATTATTCTTTGCTTTTTGTTCACTGTTGATATGTTTTATTTTTTTATTTGTTTTATATGTATTTATTTGTTATTCTTTTATTTTCCCTCGCCCTTTTTTGCTTTGTTTTATATGGAAGTACTTACTATATTCTTTATAGTATTGTCTATTTCCCGCTTTATATATTGTAGTTTGATAAGTTCTCACTCATCCCCTCCTTGCTTCCGGGTCAGTCCATATCAGATCATCCAGGCCATGAAACCCATGTCCTCAGAATTGCCTGAAACTTTTTTTATTTGTTGAACTGGTCATTCTAATGATATATTCCAAATTTTAGTTAGATATCTTCAATACTTTTTGAGTTATGAATTTTTAAAGTTGTCTATAAAAATTGATTGTTTTTGCTTTTACTGACGATTTAAGTCAAAGCGACTTTCATTTACTAAAAAAATCATTACTCTGTTAATGTTAATGATATCTCAATGGGATTTTCACCAAAATGGTCACAATAATATTTTGAATATGGGAAAAATATATTTACTATCTGTTCTATTTCTGGTTGCTAAGTATATTTATTTAAAAACAAAATTTTAATTTAAAATAAATTAAAAACATAAAAATTTCAAAAATCGATAAAAATAAAAGGCGCTCCATAAAATCAAGTTATTTTTTCATGGATACATTCATAAAAGTATAAACTATTAGATTTTAAAAGAAAAACTCTGGGATTTTGCTGTTAAGTATTCTTAAATCAATAAAATAATATAAATTCCTTTTTTTTTTTTTAATAATTACCTACTTAAACGTCGGGCGTGGTCAGAACCTGAATGGGTGACCGACTATGTGGTGTTGGCATTATAAAAGGGTGGCGACCTGTAGATAGCCTGGCGCTAATAGCCAAATAGTTGATGCGCCGTAAAAAAAAAAAAAAAAAAAAAAAAAAAAAAAAAAAAAAAAAAAAAAAAAAAAAAAATTACCTACTTAATGATTAATATAAGTGTACTGAAGCGCTACATTTTCTATTACTTAGGTTAATCTTAATATAAACTTATGTAAAGCAAAAACAAGTTTTATAGACAACTTTAAAAATTCATAACTCAAAACGTATTGAAGATATCTAACTGAAATTTAGTATGAATCATTAGAATGACCAGTTCAACAAATAAAAAAAGTTTCAGGCAATTCTGAGGACATGGGTTTCATTTCACTATTAAGCTGGATGATTTGAAATGGACTGACCCTTCCATATCCCACAATCCTTCCACATTCGTTCAATCTCAAGTTGAATATGTTAAGGTATTATAGTAATTATTTTTGTGGGTTCATTATTTAATTTTTTGTAAACTTAGACATTTTCAAATGTAATTTTAATTTTTAAGGGAGGAATGTCCCAGAATTAAACGTTTGTTCATTTGATTTTATGAATATAACCTTAATAGCTTAATTTCTTCGAATAGTGGTAAAAGTTTACAGTTAGGCCTCGGTTACGAGGCAGCGAACGGCAGAGCAGCGCCGGCTACGACACAGAGCGGCCGGGCGGTATTTTCCTATAGACTCTGCCATCGCGTCGTCCAGTCAACTTTTTTAAATTAAAATATATGAATTAAAAAAATTAATATTTTAAATGTTTAGTTAATAAAAATATACAAATCAGCCGGCAATATTAAAGGATTTCCAACCTCTTCCCATAGTTTCTTGGTTATGATAGTATTTTTAAAATCACTGTGTCTGTCATTCCATACTTTGCACTTCCGAAATTAAAAGCTCGCATTGACTTTCATCCAATAGTGGATGATCTCTTTTCTGTCATGTTCACTTGCCAAAAGCTTGAAGACAACTCAGTGTGGATTGTAAAATTTAATGTCTGGGGCCAGTGACGAGCGGCAGGCTCCAGCCTACAGGCGGTGCCTGCCTGCCGCTCATGCCTATTGCAGCTTAACATTAATGTGAGCGGCGCCGCTCTGACTCTTACCGCTCATCGCTCGGTTCGTACCCGAGGCCTTACAGTAATTGAAGTTTTGAGATATCTATACGAGCCTTTAACAGTGTTTTCTTATACAAATGTATGGCTTTTAATAATTTCTTTATTATATTTTTCAGTGCCCTGATGTTATATTTCCCTACAAAGGAGGAACCTTCAGACTCGATGGTTTCACTGCTCACGACGAACTGTCGCTAGGAGTTTCGGATTTACTCGGGGAGCGAGTAAGGCCAGCTTTGGAATACGCCGTTGAGAAGTCAGAGAAGGATGTAGAATCTCTGATGTTGGATCTGAATTCTCTGCAGTATTTGTTTGTACTTTTGATACATTCTTTGTCTTCAGAAGATGTTGCGTTTTCCAACATCCTTTTAGAGTTGTCTTCGAAGCTTATAACTCCGAGGATAGAGAGCCTGGACGATTGGCTGTATTCTGGTATAGAATTTTCTTCAGATAAGGTCTACAAGTCTGTAGAATTTCTGTCGAAAGGCAAACAGAAAGGTCTGACGAAATGCCCCAGACAGATAAGCGGTATTTTCGTACATCTGAGCTCAAAGTATGGAATCCTTCTGACGGCCGGTTCCAAAGGAGATACTGCCATTTGCCAGTGGTTGCTGGAAAATGGATACTATCTGGATATTTTTGGTGTAGAGTCAGTTTTGGAAGCTTCGAAAAATTCAGATTGGGCTATCGTAGAACTCTTGCAAGCCCAAGGGGTTTTCCGAGACTTAAAACCCAGTAGGAGAATGGTCGAGATGAGAAACTCCCGAAACGAGAGCCTTTTGCATTTCGCCGCAAAGGTCAAAGAAACAAATTGGGCATATGCGCTTTTGGAATCCGGCGCTGAAGTCAACTCGCAAGACGAACAGGGATACACACCGATCTTCAGGGCAGTGGAAGCTAACAACTACGATTTGGTTAGAAATATGTTGACTTTTGCTAAGGTCGATCTTCAGACCCACTGCGGGGATAACCTTCTGCACGTCGCCGTCCTTCAGGACGATCCAGAAATCGTACAACTTCTTATACAAAGCGGAGTACCAATAGATTCAAGAAATAATTTAGATTTCACACCTTTGAAAATTGCCGAATATATAAGCGTTAATGGTATCTTAAAAGGGTTCGAGAGAAAAGGCGTCGACGTCTTTGAGAAATTATCGCAAATGCATTCGGAGAATCTGCTTTGTGATTCTGAGGTCCTGCAACTAAATGGCAACGCCGGATATTTCACTTGCAATAAAAAACCTAGCGATTATGTGAATTTGGCCACACTTTCCAAAATTATAAAATATCTCAAAGATAATGGTGCGAAGTCAACAAAAAAAGAAAGTCTTAAGTCAGCGTTGCTAAAAATATCCAAAGACAGTGGTTACACTGAAAGTACAATATTTCTTCAGAGTAAAGCCAATGATCCAGAAAATGATGGAATGTCTAGAATCGACAGGAAGTCAAACAATGATGGTGCGTGTTCAACATATCTCGAAGATAATGAACCAGAACGTTCTTCCAATGTAAACATAATAGAACCATATCCTGAATCCTCGGAAGGGTGGACAGCTTTGCACGAAGCTTCAGCAAAAGGTTTGGAAAACTTGATTAAACCTTTGATAGCAGATGGTGCCGATGTGAATGCTGTATCCAAGAATGGGAGGACTCCGGTTCATATTGCTGCAGCAAAAGGACAATTGAAAGTCCTTAAACTTTTAATCGAAAGCGGAGCGAAAATCAACTCTACTGACGTAAACAGTAGAACCCCATTGTTTTTGGCGTCTTATTACGGTCGCTTGGACATTGTCAAGCATTTGATAACAAAAGGCGCTGGTTTGGACATCGTCGAGCTTAATGGATTGTCTCCGTTGCACGCTGCATCGTCGCAAGGACAGATAGAAGTTGTCAGGTTTTTATTGAAAAAGGGACTCAACGTCAACACGACAAGCGAAGATGGTGTTACACCTCTCATGGAAGCGGCTTACCACGGAGGTGACGAAGTCGTCCACGAACTCATCATGAAAGGAGCCGACGTGAAGGCCAAATCCAAAATAGGCTCCACAGCGTTGCATATCGCTGCAGCCGGAGGTCACAAAAACATATTACACACCCTCATTCAAAACGGGTTGAATGTGAATGAAACGAACGATGAAGATGAAACACCAGTGTTCGAAGCCGCGCGTTGGGGTCAAAAGAAAATCATAGAAGAGTTAATAAATTTGGAAGCATTTATCAACGTCAAAACCAAAGACGGACGAACAGCATTGCATACTGCGGCAGCAAACGGGTGGACGGATGTAGTCAAATTGCTTCTCGAGAAAGGCCTAAACGACAATATGAGATCAAACGAAGGCAAAACGCCTCTGTACGAGGCAGCTTACTATGGGCAAGAAAATATCGTTAGAATTCTACTTTCGAAAGGTGCAAATTTGAAATCGAGGACAAGAGATGGCAGGACTCCACTGCACGCTGCAGCAAGTAGAGGATTTATACCACTTGTAGAGACTTTAATATCGAATGGTGCTAATGTAAACGCCAAAAACGTCGATGGGAAAACTCCACTGTTTGAAGCAGCGAAAAACGGACATTACTGTATAATTTTGGATATCTTAAGCTCTGGTGCTCATATCAATATTTCGACAGCTGATGAAGCGCAGTCACCATTGCACGTTTCAGCAGCCGGTGGACACAAATCTGTAGTAAATCTTTTATTGGAGAAAGGCCTTGACGTTAACACAAAGTCAAAAGACGGCAAAACGGCATTATTTGAAGCTGCGCATTACGGACAGGAAAACGTCGTGACGCATTTGGTCCAAAGAGGTGCAGATGTTAACGCAAGGAGTATTGACGGCGAAAGAGCTATTCACACGGCTTCTGCACAAGGCAGATATCCCGTTGTAATGGTTTTGTTAGACAATGGTGTAGACGTGAACTCGAAAGGAAAACATGACAATACACCACTAATAGAAGCGTCCACCGCAGGACATATCGCAATAGTCAAACTTCTTACTACTAGAGGTGCGGATCTTAATGCTGTTTCGAACGAGAGCAAATGGAACGCCCTTCACGCAGCTTCACAAAAAGGAAGACAAGAAATAGTTGACTTCTTGTTAGACAGAAATGTTGATGTTGATATACAGGATGCAGAAGGGAAGACACCTCTCTATATCGCTTCCCACTGGGGCCAGGTAAACATAGCTTCTAAACTCATTTCAAGGGGTGCAGACGTCAACAAAAGATCAGCTGAAGGCAGGACTGCGTTGCATGCTGCTGCAGGCAGAGGCCAAGCAGGGGTCGTGATATTTCTCATCGAACAGGGAGCCGTTGTTGATGTTGAAAACAATGAAAGCAAAACGCCATTATTTGAAGCAGCTTGTAGCGGACATC
The DNA here is from genome assembly GCA_946811695.1 of Gonocerus acuteangulatus. Taxonomy (NCBI): domain Eukaryota; kingdom Metazoa; phylum Arthropoda; class Insecta; order Hemiptera; family Coreidae; genus Gonocerus; species Gonocerus acuteangulatus. Next base: position 73,916,608 of record OX328128.1, read on the forward strand.
TCAATGTTGTGAAAATTCTACTGGACAAAGGGGCGAATATCAACACGAAAACGAAATTCGGTGACTCAGCACTCCATGCAGCAGCAACTAAAGGACATGTTGACATTGTCATCTTTTTGATCGACAAGGGTTTGAGCATAGAAGTTACTAACAACTTAGAGAAAACTTCGTTATTCGTAGCATGCCATTTTGGACGAATGAGCGTTGTCGAAGCTCTAGTGAACAGAGGTGCGAATATTAACACAAAGGCTAAAGGAGGTAGGACGATGTTGCACGCAGCGGCGTCACAAGGCAGGAATGACGTTGTCATTTACTTACTAGACAAAGGTATGGATATCAATGTAAAGGATGACGACAAGAGAGTTCCGTTGTTTGAGTCGTCTTTTTGGGGTCATGCCAACACGAGTGTTATACTTCTCAACAAGGGCGCGGACAAAAATTCAAGAACCAAAAACGGATGGACCTCTTTGCACATTGCAGCAAGCAGAGGTCATACTGAAATCGTACAGCTGCTAATCAAACAAGGGGCAGATCTCAACGCCAAAACTGACGACGGAAAAACGCCACTTTTTGAAGCTTCATACTGGGGACAGGACAAAACTGTTTTCTTCCTACTGCAGAGCGGTGCGGATGTAAACAGCAAGACCAATGACGGTTCCACACCTCTGCACAAGGCTTCGGCTAGAGGCCATATACAAGTCGTGAAGCTGCTCCTGGACCTAAAGGCTGATGTAAATGCGAGAAATCTCGACACTAAAACGCCACTGTACGAAGCTTCTTATCATGGACAAGAAAAAGTTGTAGAGCTCCTTCTAAATAGCGGAGCTGACCCAAAAACCGTTTACAACAATGGTCTAACTGCTCTTTCTGTTGCTCGAAATAGAGGTCACACAAAAGTCGTATATGTCCTTTTGAACAGAGGATAATTTCCATTTCTGTGACCAATACAGAGTCTAGTCAATACAATGTCGTCTCTCTACGTACTTCTCTTGCTTAGTAACCATTATGCTACTGTGTATAATGTTACTGTATAAAAGCATTAAACCTTTAACAAAAAAAAATTACTAATAAAAAAGAAAATAAGAATATTAAAAAAAAATTAATTTATAGAGACAAAAAAAAAGAAGAAAAAATGCTGTTTGGATAGATATTTAGAAGAGGAAGTTAAAAAAAAAAAAAAAAAATGTAAATAAAAAGAAATGAAAATAGGAAACCAAACTAAAATTTATACCTTTAAACATTTCATGACTCAAACATTTGATAACATCCCTAAATGTTTGATTACCATCCTAAAATGTTTAATTATACAACTAAACTTTTGATTATACATGTAAACGTTTGATTTTACACCTAAAAATTTGGATACATCCCAAAACGTTTGATTAATCCCCTAAATCGTTGATTAGAATGCCTGAAAGTTACATTGGCCTCATAATCATTTAACATCCCAAAATGTTTTTTTCACTCCCTAACGCCATCAATGAACAGTGATTACAGGAGTGGATGGTATGAAATTTTTTATTCAAAAGCATCGACTCTTTTCCTTCTCTCCTGCATGATTCTTTAACCTCACAAATATTCTTGTACTTTAAAGTATTATGGCATCTCGCAAGGTAAACTAAAAGGTTTTATGTCCATTCATATTTTTAACGAATCATTCTACACATTTTGTGTAGAAATGATATTCGCAAGCACAAAGGCTATCCAATGATAGCTTATAACATTTTCGTAAATTGCTATCAGTATTTTATGACAATTCGTTTGGAATAGGCTATAAGCGGTATAATCCTTTGTAATAAAAGGGAATGCTGATTTATTTTCAATGAGGTTCAACTTAAAGGCAATGGTTTTGATTGTCAATATGTTTTTCATTCAATCAAAGCTAGAAAGATGTGGAAACCTGTAGATAATCCGTCCTTGAGATGTATGCCATGACATAGGACATTATATTGTTTTTTGGGGGTTGTTTTTTTACGGCACACTGGGCCATTAGTGCCAACATCCATGGTGTGACAAGAAACCTTCTCAAAGGCCCTGAGTTGAGAAAAATTCCTGCTGCCGGAGGGACTCGCACCCACCATCTCCCGCATGTGAATCTAAGACGTTAGGCCACTAGCCCACAGGTAGACCCAACATTATATTGTTGTTACTTGTTATTTAAATTAAAATTTTGAATACCAGTGTTTCTATGTAAATCTTAATATATTCCGAGAGCTTGGAATTTAATTATTATAAACAATATTAAAAAATCAGTATGGTCTAATTGTATAAAGTTGTACAGTCACAAAAACGTTACTTCGGGCCACAATACTGAATATTTTTTTGATGTATTTTAGTTGTTAGGTTTTTCATTAATTGTTAAAAATAATTGAAATTAATTATTTACATTTGATAATATTTCTTGGCCTATATTAAAATGTGTTACGTCAGTTTTACCATGATGTGACATTTTGGGCAAAAACAAAACAGCCCATATTGTGTAAATATTGTAAAAGTGTGATTATATTTAGATCAGATATATTATTTCATATTTATTTATATAGAATATTTTATAAAAATGTATTAATTCTTGGCCTTATTAAGGTGATCTTCCACCAACTAAATATTATAATTTTATTTATCTCTGTATATACATTCATTGTTTTGTATTTTTTTTTTTTTTTTTTGTATTGAATAAAATTATATTGGTTATTTTCATTTAAAAAATTACTTTACTCCCTAAATTACTTAAACATATCGCACTAGTATTTCTAAAGTGACACAACTCAAAATAAAACTCAACCGAATATGTGTCCCTCTTCCCTATGTAGGGGGCGTAATATTAAGAAAGGGACACAAGTGTCCTCTGGTGTACAAGCTCTGAAGCTAGGTACATACAGTTTTCATGGTTGATAAAGAGATATTTACCAATCTCTTTCATAGTCATAACTGAAAACCACCGATTTTTTAGTTGTGTCACTTTAGAAATACTAGTGCGATTTATAAACAGAATATATTTAAATTATGTAGCTCTCAGTCCCGTAACAGGCCATGAGGGCCGATACTGAAGAGGTTTCTGATTCTTGACCCTAAGGCACACCATGGAGATAGTGTGGTAAGTACTATTGTCAGGCTGCCTGATTTTCCCATTTGCAGATACTAACTAAAGGCTGGATGGGTGTCAAACTAAGACTCAATCCCTCTAAGATAGAATTCTTTCAGTGTGTGACGACTTTCGAATTCAGGTTGAGCAAGTGTCGAGAACTCTACCAGTAAGCCAAACGTGCCCCTATATATATATATATATATATATATATATAAGAGAGTGGGTTAGCTCAGTGGAAGAGCACTGGACTAATATGCTAGAGGACCTGAGTTCAAATCCTGAGGACGCACTAAAGATTTTTATCTTCAAGTGTCTTCGTTCGTGGGTTGGAATCGGGGCCCCTGACCATCCCTAGGCCAATTCAGCCTTTAATTAATATAATAAAGGACACCTGTATAGGGGAAAATCAGGTGGCCGTATGGTCATTAATCGGATACCACTATAGTATTTATGGGGACTGATTCATATGTATATGTATATGTATATATATATATATATATATATACATATATATATATATATATACATATATATATATATATATATATATATATATATATATATACATACATACATACATATATAATTTATTGATAATGATGCTCTGCCGGCCCTTTCCCCTTTGTGAGCTGATGCAGGCATCGCATTTTGCTACTCCTGAAAAAGATCTTAAGTGAGTATGTAAACTAAGTTGAATTTTTTTTTTAGTAGGTGATGTGGATATGAACAAACAAAAAAATAAAGCTATTTTGTATATAGCTTTAATAATTTAATTTAATTAATAATTAATAATTAAATTAAAAACACCATTTCATTTTGATCTATTCCCTAAACCAAAATCCTTTATTTATTCACTCATATTTTGCATGTGACATTTTGGTAAAAAAAATAAGGCTTTTTTTTTAATATGTTTATACGTTAATAGTTAATTTTCGCTTCTAGTTTGAAAATGGCTAAATGCCAAAAACGTCACATGTAAAAGAGGAGTGAGTAAATAAGGGATTGTGGTTTGAAGTGTGGAACAAAATGAAAAGGTGTTTTCTGAAAAAAATATCATAAGACAATTAATAAATCAACTTAAAAAATAAATATACCAGCAAAATTAGTGATTACAATAAAAAAGAAAATTATAATAAAAACTAAAGTGGAAATCATTCTATGAAAGTATCAGATTATTGGAAGAATAAGTGACATGTACTATTTATGATTATATAAACATTTGCCTCAGGCTGTTGATGGTTTCTATGTATTATTGGAAATCATTCTATGAAAGTATCAGCTTATTGGAAGAAGAAGTGACATGTACTATTTATGATTATATAAACATTTGCCTCAGGCTGTTGATGGTTTCTATATATTATTGGAAATCATTCTATGAAAGTATCAGCTTATTGGAAGAAGAAGTGACATGTACTATTTATGATTATATGAACATGTGCCTCAGGCTGTTGATGGTTTCTGTATATTATTAGAAATCATTCTATGAAAGTATCAGATTATTGGAAGAAAAAGTGACATGTACAATTTATGATTATATAAACATGTGCCTCAGGCTGATGATGGTTTCTATATATTATTGGAAATCATTCTATGAAAGTATCAGATTATTGGAAGAATAAGTGACATGTACTATTTATGATTATATAAACATGTGCCTCAGGCTGTTGATGGTTTCTATATATTATTGGAAATCATTCTATGAAAGTATCAGATTATTGGAAGAAGAAGTGACATGTACTATTTATGATTATATAAACATGTGCCTCAGGCTGTTGATGGTTTCTGTATATTATTAGAAATCATTCTATGAAAGTATCAGATTATTGGAAGAAGAAGTGACATGTACTATTTATGATTATATAAACATGTGCCTCAGGCTGTTGATGGTTTCTGTATATTATTAGAAATCATTCTATGAAAGTATCAGATTATTGGAAGAAGAAGTGACATGTACTATTTATGATTATATAAACATGTGCCTCAGGCTGTTGATGGTTTCTATATATTATTGGAAATCATTCTATGAAAGTATCAGATTATTGGAAGAATAAGTGAGATGTACTATTTATGATTATATAAACATGTGCCTCAGGCTGTTGATGGTTTCTATGTATTATTGGAAATCATTCTATGAAAGTATCAGCTTATTGGAAGAAGAAGTGTCATGTACTATTTATGATTATATAAACATTTGCCTCAGGCTGTTGATGGTTTCTGTATATTATTAGAAATCATTCTATGAAAGTATCAGATTATTGGAAGAAGAAGTGACATGTACTATTTATGATTATATAAACATGTGCCTCAGGCTGATGATGGTTTCTATATATTATTGGAAATCATTCTATGAAAGTATCAGATTATTGGAAGAAGAAGTGATATGTACTATTTATGATTATATAAACATGTGCCTCAGGCTGTTGATGGTTTCTATATATTATTGGAAATCATTCTATGAAAGTATCAGATTATTGGAAGAAGAAGTGACATGTACTATTTATGATTATATAAACATGTGCCTCAGGCTGTTGATGGTTTCTATATATTATTGGAAATCATTCTATGAAAGTATCAGATTATTGGAAGAAGAAGTGACATGTACTATTTATGATTATATAAACATTTGCCTCAGGCTGTTGATGGTTTCTATATATTATTGAAAATGTTAGTATTTTTTTAAAAAATATGTTACAGCTGGATCTATTTGCTGGCTTCCTTCACAAATTAAATCTGTCTAGTAATGTAGAATGTCCAAGTTAATCTGTAACCGACAGTCAGTAACTATATGTTTAACAGTAAGATCTGTGTTACAATGTCTACATTTTGGTTTTTTAGTGTTTGTCGTCATATAGTTCTTCGAGTATGTTCAATTCTTAGCCTTGTGAGGACGACTTTTTATCAGCATAAGTTCCTCTTCGATGATGATCTATGCGATAATTTGCATATACATGAACTATGGGTCGAGTTTGGAAAAATACAAAAGTGTACACTATTGAATTTGAATTTCCATGACCCCTAAGCAATCATTTTAAGAATTTTGAAAAAAATTAAAAAGTATTAGAACATTATTTTAAATGTCATGTAAAAGTGAATCTTTTAACACTCCAATGGTCGTGTGAGATCTCTCAGATACAGAGCATCTTACGCAGACTGTGTAAGGGGCACAAGTGCGCGGGTCTAGCTATACCCTTTACTATTCCTAGAGCAGGTAGTGGCTGATGGGTCAGTTCTGACCTGACGCTCCTCCAAGCAGTAACTATCCACTAAAACTAGTTTGTATCTCATAGATACCACGCGACCATATTTTTACTTTTAGAACAGAGGGCACATTGGTGTCATACGTACCACGAAATAAAAACAACAACAAAATAAACGTACTTATGATATCAAGTATGAATATGGATGCAGCGATTGATGAAGAAACAGGGGTAAAAAAAATAGCACTGTACCTGAGAGCACCAAAACTAGAGAGTGATGCCAAATTTTTTGGGCGAACAAGTCTACAAGGCTCACCCAGTATAAATGCAAGGGGTGTCGCCAATATTTATGTCTCTATCATTGCACATTATATTGTTCAAATTGATGTAAAGTGGATGATGATACAGAAAACGTTTTTTGAAGTTATATATTTCTACAAAATATTATTAATATTTGCCCTAATTTTTCCTACCTACTTGTTATTTGTATATTTCAACTATATGAGTTTGCATATAATAAATAAATATCATATAATACAATGCAAGGTGAGGAATAACCCTTCAAAGTTCAACATATACATTTATTATATAATAAAAGTTTATGCTGAACTCTGAAGGGTTATTCCTCACCTTGGATTGTATTATTAATTAATATCCTTCCCCTTTTCATCAACATATTTAAATAAATAACTTTTTCTTGGTAAATTTACTATTTTTTTATATATTAATCTCCTTTTAAGAGTTTTTGTTCATTCTTAATACAATAGATAAAGTTATTTACGGTAAATATGACTGAAACTCAGGCGTATCTCTCAGATACAAGGCGACCACCAATGGTAGTTTCAATGGCGCGACCATTGGAGTGTTAAGGAGCTGCTGCTAAATCAAAATATGGAAATTTTAATGTAATGGTACCAACAGCTAAGCCACTGTTCATATTTTTTTTAAAATAAAAATGTTATCCTGTCAATTAAAATTATATTTACAAAATTAAGAATGAAGTTATAAACATTTTCAACTCTTATAATAATACAATTAGTTAATTTATAGTTTATATTCTTTGTTTTATGAATGTCTGTCTGACTTATTCATCTAAATGAGCCATTTTTGTCAAATATTATGTAACTATTTCAAAAGGACAATTATATTTAGATCTGATTTTCTTACGTATTAATGTAAAGAATATTTTAATATGTGTTTAAATTTTATTAATTCCCAGTCACTCAAACACTTTTCATCATAAAATTTCTTACTAGTCTAGCTTTTTTACAGCAGGTTTTCCTGACATTCTATTTGGCAAGAAAAACATTACCATTTGCCAGAAGCAGAAAGTATTATTTTTTCAAATGAATGAAGTTCTTTAACCTCGCTTAATGACATGTTTGAAACACACTAAATACTATCTAAAATATTGGAACAAATGGTCAAAGTTCTAGAAGAGCTTTAGCAAGGGCAAATGTTTATTCTATAGAATGCTGATTCATAAAGCTAATTGCAAAAGTATGCTAATGAAATTCAATGTTTTAATTTTAATTTATACAAGTGATTTATGGATAAGAAAATGCTGGGAGGGGAGTTTCAGACCCGGGATTCGCCCTTGAAAACGGACATTGAATTTTTCATAGATGATGGTGCTATTCACTTTAACTTGAAAATGTGAGGGAACTAAAGGCGAACCAGAGAAACAAGGAGAAGCTTTGTGTTACCTACATCTTTCTAGCTCATAAAAATAAAATCAAATAAAAAAGAAGCTGATTTTTCAGATTCACCCTTTCTCTTCCAAGATATATAGCCCCTTCCTTCTTTGGGAAGGTATTAATTCTTCTAAAAATAAGTAATCAAAGGGGGGTCTCCCGTAGTCTAGTGGCTAGCGCGCTGGATTCATAAGCGGGAGATGGTGGGTTCGATTCCCACCTCCGACAGGAATTTTCTCATCTCAAGGCTCGCTGGGAAAATTCCTCGCTGCACCCTGGATGTCGGCGCTAATGACCTAGAAGTAGACGCGCCGTAAAAAAAAAAAAAAAAAAAAAAAAAAAAAAAAAAAAAAAAAAAAAGTAATCAAAGGGGGGCCCAAGAGTCTTTTTAAATTAATTAGTAATTATTATTACTTTTTTTAACCTTTATTACTTTCATAATTATGTCATAATGACATGACATAATAATGAAATGAATGATACATTCCTTGTCTTTCCTGTTTTTTTTTTTTGTTTTTTTTTTTGTTTAAATTCGGGTTGACATTTTAGTTTTTTATAAAAACCTTCTTTATTATAAAACAAATTTACCTTATTATAATATGATTCATTTTAGACTATTCTCCTTAGAAATAAAATTATAAATATTCTGTTTATACGGAGTATTTTAAATTAAAAGATACAACATTTGATAAATTTATCGAAGTATTTTGGAAAAATTAATTCACAAAACATGGGGATATTTTTCCAAAAGGACTAATTCATTGTACAACAAACTAAAAAACAAAACAAAAAAACAGCGATGTATTAAGAAGTCAGTCCCTTAACAGGCCACAAGGGCTCAGAGAGGCAGATACAAACACGTTCTTTTAATGAACCAACTTTTTGTTGTGCAGGATCTTGTCTACCAATTTTCGTTGCAAGGAAGTACAAATAACAGCTGGCATGTGAAAATTAATAATTTGATTCCAGGTCAAAGGACCGATTTAATTTTTCAACACATCTATTCATTTATTTCATTTATTCGTTTTGCCTCTATCCTTTATGATCATTGGCAACTGTCAATTAGAAGTAAAATGAAAAATAGTTGATAATTAAATGATAATTATTCATTAAATGACCCTTAGCTCAAATTTATAGAATTGGCAAATAAGGCGGAAGGTCAATAAAATTACGCCACATTAAGATATGACAGATCGATTATCGATCAGCTGACTATTTGACACCATATTGGATTCGTTCAGTCAATGACCAGTCTAGACAAGGCCCTGCTAGTGGAAGGTTCTACTCCTCAAGTTGAGGCTGAATTTATGTTTTAAGTACGTTCCCCTAAAGAGGCGCCAAAATGGTGCGAAACATGTAGGGAAGAGAAATAAAAAGTGTGAAAGTGTGTGGCGTAATTTTATTGACTTTCCACCTTAATCGCCAATTCTATAAATGATAATGAACAAACTAAAACAAATGAAAATTAAAATAAAATGATGCTAGAATAAGTAATAATAGTAAATATAATAATAATACCATATTGGGGTGGTGGCTTTTCTTTAGAAAAAAGAAAAGGCATCAGCCCTATCTTGGCAAAAAAAGGGTGGTAACCTATAGATAACGCGTCCTAAAATTCTTATTTAATAATAATGGACATTCAAATTTAAATAAAAATAATAACATATTAATAATTATAATGAATAACTCAAATATTGGTTAATAAATAATATATGTAATAATAATTTTGGTTAAAAAAAAAATATATATAATTTTGAAAATAAGTTGGTTCCCCTTAAGAATTTGAAGAGTTTTATGTTTTTATGTTCTCTTCTGTGACCCAAGAATTTCTTCAACTGAAGATCCGATTCCCAGAGATTTTCCTATTGTGGAATAGTTCCTGCATGAAGTTAATCTATGTTCTACCGTCAGAAGCTCCCCTACATCACAGCTGCATGAAGGTGGATATAGATAGAGGAAAAGGTATTCGTGGCTGAGTAGGCAGTGGCCGATCCTTAGTCTCCACAGAACAGTTTCTTCTCTTCTTTAAAACCATGCACTTGTGAGCCGCAGTTTTGTTATTGCCTTTATTTTCCTAAATCCTTTCTGAGTAGTGATTTTTTTATTAAATTTTCCAGTCGGAGTACATTATTTTATTGGCATTTACTGACAATGCTAACTTATTGACCTCCTCATTCCCTTGAATGCTGCGGTGTGATCGAACCCAAATGAATGATAACATTTGTCTTACATCTATTTATTTAGATATTAAAATGTATATATCGAGTTTTGTTGACATATAACAACAATTGCGGCCGATATGCGCAAATTAGTAGTTTGGGTCTGGTGTGAACTCACCGTCCAGGTGTTCCAGTCAGAAATTGCTACTAAATTAATTGAATTACGCAGCTCCATTCGATAATTATTATGGGATGGGGCAGAGTTGGGCAAACGTTAGCGCGCGCTAAAAGCTGATACCTCTCCGCTAATTTAGCGAAACTGTAGAAAGCCAGCGCTAATAATTAGCGGTTAGCGGCGGCAGTGCGCTAACCGCTAATCTATTTATGAAATATCGTAATTGCTAATAGCTTAAGCTATAGTTACAACTTGTAACCGCACTGCCGCCGCTAACCGCTAATTATTAGCGCTGGCTTTCTACAGTTTCGCTAAATTAGCGGAGAGGTATCAGCTTTTAGCGCGCGCTAACGTTTGCCCAACTCTGGGATGGGGTATATCAGGCTCCTTGGAATATTTACTGGGCGACACTTCCAACAAATAAATGTTATTTTCTTTTTTAATTGCGGTCATTTAAACATTTTTTCTTATGATTCTAGCTGTGCTACTTCCTGGTATAATGTAGCGAGCTCATCGGATAGCTAAAGATAATTTTGTGGCACACACTGTTGGGTTTGGAATCATTCCATTCACCGAGATGATAACTTTAGTTATAATTTGTAGATATTCCTGAAGCCCTTATGGAAAAAATATTCAAACGAATTTTCCTGAAAACTACCTGTTGTTGAGTCCGCTCTTCATATATGCAACGCTTCATATATGCTTTTGTATTTTTGTGAGTGCCCAGTAATAATTTCAGATGTGCCATTGAGCCCTATCCTCAATATTCTTCTTTTCTTGTGCACCCAGTTGTATCAGGCTGTACCGTATGAAATGTCAGTTTTGGACTTGCCGATTTCCTTCAAATGTCTTGAAACTGTCGTGGCTCCTAATCCGAGTTCTTTAGCATATTCCCTAGTGCTTTTTGAGGGACAAGCTTCAACCCTTTCTTGGTGGTCATTGTCAAGCTTGGTTTCTGGCCTTCCTCGCTCCTCGTTGTCAAGGTCAAAATTTCCACTTCGAAACCTGGAAAACCAGCGTTAAACAGTTCGTTCATTCACCGTTCCCTCCCCGAACGCTGTGTTAATGTTCATACACGCCTCAGCAGCGCTATGACCGAGATTAAATTCATAACGAAAAATAATACGGATTTCCGTTTAAGTCATAATTTAAGTTTTATTTTTTTCTCAGAGGATCGTTTTCACAACACAGTACGCAAGTTACTGATTAAATAATAGGAATAAAAGAGCTTTAATTCTATATGAATAACAATGATGTTTGTAAATAATGAAATAAAAAAGGGAAAGGATAAAAAAGGAAAATTGTCAAAAATTATTGAGTTTTCTTTTAAAATAAATAAACATTAGGTGTAAATAAACTGACTAATGCTTGTCATTCGATACTAGCCCGCAAAACAGCTGGAATTCCTCGCGTACATATGTCCCTCCTGAAGGACACTTCCGAAAATGCAATTCCGGCTAGTTTTCTTTGTTACATTGCTATTAAACACATCAGACATGATTTAAAAAAATGTATCCATGAAAAATTCAACCAAAAAATACATCCGTACCTGGGGTATTCCCAGAAAATGACACCCCACACCGAGAGTGTTAAACTGGGTAATACTGAAGGAAAGTGTCCTCAGCACCGATTTTCTTCAAAGTTTGCACTATAACGTATTTTGATGCACTAAACACGAATCCGCTGAAAAAAAAGTTGCTCGCAACTAGGAACGAAGTTATTTTTAAAAAAAGTTCACTGTTATGAAGGTTACAAACGATCGCATAAACAACGTACTTGTAAACTCGCGCATGCGCAATAGTCCTTAATGAAGAAGTGTAATTGAAATTAACTATCAATTATTAAAATTTACCAACACTTATTTATTCAGAAACATTTTTTTAAATAATGAAACATTCTTCAAATTTGTTGTTTCGCTCCTGAAAAGTATTATAGAACAGAAATCCCTTAATAATTAGCTAATGCCTTTATGATTTGTTCCTTCTAAGCTTCTCTAATTCCCTCTAAGCTGTAATTAGCTTGTTATTGTTATAGTTATTACAGTTATAGGTAGAAAGTGTTGAAAAAAATGAAGTTACACGACTTCATAATTCTTATCCACAATCGAGAAGAATTACTCAAATTTTTAATACAAAACAAAGTTTTGAGTAATTCTCTCGATTGCGCAAAATGTGGGCAACAGTTTACTCGCGATGTGGGTGGACTTATATCCACCGAACATCGCGTCTGAAGATGTCTAGGAGGATTAGAAGAATGCCTTGGACGACTTTTGGGCATAGAATTCTTTTAATTTCTGCGAGTTGGATTGACTAGGGGTTTTGATATCTTCTTGAACGAGCGGAAACGCATAGCACGTATACCCAAAAGCGACAGTTTAAGACCAAGTCAGCTACCACAGGTGAGTCTAAATTTCAATTACACTTCGTCATTAAGGACTATTGCGCATGCGCGTATTTACATATAAGCTGTTTACCCCGTCTTTTATAACCTCCATAACAGTGAACTTTAGTGCTTAATAACTTCTTTCCTAGTTGCGAGCAACTTTTTTTTTCAACGGATTCGTGTTTAGTGCATCAAAATACGTTATAGTGCAAACTTTGAAGAAAATCGGTGCTGATGACACTCTCCTTCAGTATTACCCAGTTTAACACTCTCGGTGTGGGTGTCATTTTCTGGGAATACCCCAGGTACGGATGTATTTTTTGGTTGAATTTTTCATGGATACATTTGTTTTTAATTATGTCTGATGTGTTTAATAGCAATGTAACAAAGAAAACTAGCCGGAATTGCATTTTCGGAAGTGTCCTTCAGGAGGGACATATTGTACGCGAGGAATTCCAGCTGTTTTGCGGGCTAGTATCAAATGACAAGCATTAGTCAGTTTATTTACACCTAATGTTTATTTATTTTAAAAGAAAACTCAATAATTTTTGACAATTTTTATTAGAATAACAAAAAAAAAAAAACAAAACAAAAAAAAACACTTCTGGCCCAAAACTTTCAGTTCTCACGTCTTCGTTGTCGAAGTCCGAGTCTGAGTCCCGTTCATCGGCCGATACTTCTTCCAGCAGTTTGTAGACATCCTCAGATGTCAAATTGGAAATAAAATATTTCTCTACTCTGTCCTTATTACCCGCAGACGTATCTACGATATAAAAAATAATCATTAGGGAAAAAAAAAAGAAAAAAAAAAAAAAAAAAAAAAAAAAAATCATCTTCAGATCAATCAAAAAGAAACTTTACCAATTTTCCTTTTCTTCCCACCAGCAGATAACGACGAAACGGGTGATGCCATTTTGTTTTTGTTTTTTGATCCTAAAAAATAAAGTAAAACATAATTTTTTTTAAATTAATTATTAATTAATTAACATAAATAAATATTAAATGGAGGGGATATAATAATAAATAAATTAGGTACTTACGTATTAGTGTCAAAGCAGGTTAAAGAGCCGGGTCTGAGAGAACTGGATCTACACCGTGTCACAGATCTGGATCAAGGAGTCAAATCAGATTTCGCCAATATGGCGACGGGATTATCAACGATTTAGGTTAACTAGAGTTTTGATATAACCTTTAGCTAGCGAAAACGCGTAGCACTTATATTAATAGCATAATTGCTATGCGTTTCCGCTCGCTACGCTCGCTCAAGATTATATCTAAACTCTAGTCAACCCAACTCGTTGATAATATAGAACAAGGATGGTTTTTCGCTGGATAATGGACTGATAAACAATTTGGCATCGCTTCGAAAAAGTAGCTTTCATCCTAGCTATTCTGATGTCGCTATCTCGCACAGAAACTGAAATCGCGCAACAAAAAAAAAACAACAATTGCGTGGGTCAATAAAGCACAAATGAATTGCGTTAAAAAGACAAAGGGAATAAGATGGCTACTATAAACACAATAGATGATATCTCTGATAGTGATTGACCAATAGAAATGCGTTATCCATGATCCAGATCTCTGAACGAGACCCGCCTATTTAACCTGCTTTGACGCTAATACGTAAGTACCATGAATTATTTAACATAATAAAACAGCGATGGCTTTTTTTTAGAAAAAAGAAAAGGCATCAGCCCTATCCTCGCTAGAAAAGGGTGGTAACCTATTGGTATCCCGTCCTAAAATTCGTAGTTAATAATAAATGAACGTTAAAATTTAACGTATTTTAAATTTAATAATAATAATAATAATTTACAACAATAAACGTGATGAATAAAAAGCAAAAATTATCCTGTAACTACCAAAAATCGATGCCAAACGATAATATTTTTAAAAATATCCTTTGTTGCCAATCAATATCTGCAACAAAAATTCAACAATTTAGTGAATAGTATTTAAATATATTAAATCAGGAAGTAAATATCCATTATATAATAAATTGTTCTCACTTATAAACAATTTATCGAAGAAAAAGTTTAAAAATTCATAAAAACTCTTCCGGTTAGCCAATTTGAAAACAGACAACACTGCTAGAATGCCCAAACAATACTGAAGACAACTGTGTTTACCTGGAGTCGTAAAAGTGAACCCCCTCCATTTGCGAGCCTTTTGAATCTCAAGTGAAAAGTAATGAAGGAGTGTCCTTCCGAAGGGACACCTGTACGCAGGGACGGTCGCTACTGTCCTTCCCAAAGGACAGCCGCACCGAGAGTGTTAAGCTCATTTCTCAACAAGGTAATTGGCTTACGCCTAAAGAATTTGCTTAAAATTAACTATACGTATAAAATGTAATCATAACTCAAAAACTTGCCTCTTACACTTGTACAAGAGCTGCCATGAATTTGGTGAAGCAAATATTTTAAAAAATAAATAAAAATAGTAATTAGGTTTTTTTGTTGTTGTTTTCTAATGTGGCATGCGTGGGAGTACAGTCAAAATTAAGATGTGATTCCTTTGATAAGAATTCCGATGATGCCAAGGAAAAAAAGTCCGTCACGCAGGAGCTGCATAACTAAGCACTTTCCTCAGAATTTGGGTAGTGTAGACTGCTTTCCAGAACAATTTGCTTAAAATATCCTACATAAATAAAATAAAAACATGAATAGTTCTCTTTTAAATTTGTAATGAGTAACTGATCAATTATTAATTTGCTTCCAGAGTTATGTTTACACATGGTACCTACTACACTACGTAATAAATACAAAAATCCTCATATTATCGTATTTTGATCTAACGCAGGAACAGGATACAGTCACACTAGTGGTAGAAGGCGCTCCTTGCGGCGGCTTTGTGAACCTACGTCTGCCGGCTTTTCTATTCAAATATATTACAAATTAAACCCCCGCTTTCCGATTGACCGATACAGCTCATTTTTACAACACTTCTTTCTCATGAGTTACCCACGACGTATACAGCGTTTCGTTGCAATACAGCAGAAATTACGACCGGTATGAGTATATTAGGAATTTGGGTCCGGAGTAAACCCCCCCTTCTAATGAACCGATTTAGTTTCTTTTTACAACACATATTTACCTGTAGATTACCACTACGAATACCGAGTTTCGTCGAAATATACCAAAAATCACGGCTGGTAGTGGCGAATTGGTATTGTGGGTCCGGAGTAAACCCCCCCTCCTAATGAACCGATTTCGTTTATTTTTACAACACATATTTACCTGTGGATTAGCACTACGAATACCGAGTTTCGTCGAAATATACCAAAAATCACGGCTGGTAGTGGCGAATTGGTATTGTGGGTCCGGAGTAAACCCCCCCTTCTAATGAACCGATTTAGTTCATTTTTATATCTCACTTTTCTCTCTATATTAACACTACGAATACCAAGTTTCGTTGAAATATAACAAATATTACGGCTGACATAGTCAAATAAGTGTTTTGGGTTCGGGGTAAACCCCCCCTTCCGGTGGACCGACTTTGGTGGTTAACGAACTCGTTCAATCGTTTGCTAATTGAATGCTATATACCAAGTTTCGTGACGAAAAAACAAAAACTCTGATCGTGTTAACAGACACATATATATATATGCATATATATATATATATATATATATATATATATATATATATATATATATATAGATATATATAAATTTTAACGGGGGTCATTTTCGGTGTCTACTAGGTAGGATCGATAAAGATTTGAAGAAATTTTTCAAAAATTCCGTCATGAGTCCAACCTCAATAGCTACTTTCCTTCGGAGGAAAGTGCTAAAACACGTGAGGGCAATAAAAAGAATTTAATACAAACGAGTTATCAACTTATTTCACCTATAAGGCCTTAATAAAGAAGAAAATGCTGCATCGAATAGTTAAATATTCTATTATATATATAATATATAGCTTCTTCTTCAAAGGCTTTTTAGGCAGGGTTCGAAAATAATTGTTAACTTTTATTTTAAAAAAGTAATTATTAAACTTTTACTTTCATTTTAATTTTATATTTTACGTTATAAAACAACTTTTCGAGTTTACATTTTTTTTAAAAAAAGTTTTTTTTAACTGTTATTTTTCAAATTAAAAAATAAAAGTTTTAAAGTAATTGTTATTGAAATACTTAAATGGGAAAAAGTTTAAAGGAATAAATATATTTCAATAAATAAACAAAAATAAATTTTTAAGCAAAGAACATTTCACTAATTTTTATCTTATTTAACCCTGAAATTCTTGATTAAAATACTTAAGACTTTTATTTTACTTTGAAAAAAATAAAAGTATTACTTTAACTTTTATTTTCATGTACCTAATTTTAAATGTTCCTAAATAACTTTTACTCATAAAACTTTTAAATCAAAGTTTTTTTTAACTGTTATTTTTTAACTTATAACATAAAAGTTTTTTTAAACTGTTAAATTTTAACTTGTTAGATAAAAAAAATAACTGTTTCGATCGCTGCTTTTAGGTGGAATAAGCTGATAACTCATTTGTATTAAATTATTTTTATTTCCCTGAGGTGTTTCTTTTTTTTCTTTTTTTGTCCAGATTATCAGTTAAAATTCTTTGGTGTTTGAATTCCTCCCAAAGTATCAGAACTCATAAACATGCTGAGGTCCAACAGGCCCTTTGGAAGAAGTATGTATATGTATATATATATATATATATATATATATATATATATATATATATATATATATATATATATATATAATTTTTGTCAATTATTCGGAGGGTTGGGGCTTGTAAAGCAGTAACCTTTTTCTTTTTGACTACTTTGTTTATTAGTAATATTACACTAGCCCCACAAAGAGGTGAGAAAAAAGGCACACTATATGTAGGACCTAAATACAATTACAAAGAAAAAGAAAAAAAAAAAAAAAAAAAAAAAAAGAAAAAAAAAGATGATTTATAAGGAATAGGGGTTAACTTGGTATCAAGAATACCTCGCTAGTCATATAGCCCTAAAGGCTTATTTCTTGAAAATTACTACACAAGTAATAATAGATGTGTATAACAAAAAAAAAAAAAAATTACTTTAAAGTTATAGGGTTTACTCGGTATCAAGATATTAGTCCTTAAGGTAGTAATTTTGGATATTTTGCTATGAAAATCGCTATACAAAACCATAAAGTAATGATGGATGTGTATTTAAAAAAAAAATATTTATAAGAAATAGGGGTTTACTCAGTACCAAGATGTCAATAACATAGCCATAAAGGTAGTGATTTTGTTTACTCTGCAATGAAACTTCTTAAAAAACACTGTCATTTTTTTCCCTTTTTGGGAAATCGGTTGATTAAGATTGGGGTTTTTTACTTCAAACCCAAAATATCATTAACAACTTAATGCCTGTAATTTGTGTTCGTTAGCCTTTAAACTTTCTACAAATCATTAAAAATTAATGAAGGGCATGTCTCATGAAAATGAGTATAATTGGTTTTTCAGGAGTGGGGGTTTATTACCCAACCAAATTATTTACATATCCTGAAATGGAAGTAGTTTAGACATGAAAGTTGTAAAACAACACCAGAAACTAATTGTAATAGTGTCTTATGATAATTAGAGAAAATCGTTGATTAAAACGGGTGAGGGTTACTTGGGATCCCAATCATTAGCATAAATACACCCTTCAATTATCATTTATATTGGATTTTGTACAATTTTATTAACGTTTTCTATTGAAGATATGCCATTATTTATTTATTTAAATTTAACGTCCATTATTATTAACTAAGAATTTTGGGACGGGTTATCTATAGGTTACCACCCTTTTCTATGCCATTAGAATTTTTTTTGTATAAAAAACTTCCTTTCCTTCCATAGCACAGGTTTTCCGTTTATGGTACCGTTTATGGAAGGAAACCGTTTATGGAGGTTACCACCTTTTTTTGTATTGTTGTGTATTAATAGTTCAAATAAATCAAGTTTTATTGCAGAAAAAAAAAACAAAAAACACTTCCATAAAATTTACAAAAACCTTCAGAGGAAAATATTAAGTTTCTAGGCTAATTACATTAAAATACGCTAAGATGACACAGTTCCTACGAATCGGGATTTTTATATTATGAGAAATGACAATTTTATCCCGCTCTTCACAGAATTTTTTTTTTATAAAACTTGGATAAAGAGTTTAAGTTTGATAGATGATTTTCAATTATCGAAGTTAAGCTATTAAACTCAATTATTTTCCATCAAATTTATTTTACAAAAGTAATTTGTCAAATACCGGGAATATTTTGAATATTTTAGGAAGTAATTTTTGTATGACGCCATCAATTATTAAAAGCTAACCCATCAATTACTATTCTTAATAATCCAAAGAGCAATAAAATAAGAAAAGATTGATCTACTATTTGTTCAAAAGGTGCGCCATTTGATCTCTCGTCTACAATCGGCCATCTTCGGCCCCGTTCGCGAGTGGCGTGTTCAACTACTGGCGAATGAGAGCTCTTCTCCTAGTTGCCTTGCGCCGTGCTTACAGTGCGTACTTTGCGCCTCGTCCCTCCCCTTAGAGTTAAATTCCTCCCCCGCGCAAAAATAGCTGCAGGAAAACATGTGGACTGTTCCGTGTCTGGAGATATCAAAACTCTTGTATTTCATTTTCGGATTTTTCGTCGTCTACATATCGAAAAATGAGCGTTACAAGTGCATCTACAGGGCCATCGTCACGCTACCTAGGGATTTGGAGTGAGTACTTATTGATTTTTTTTCTTTTAACACTTATTCTTTGGTTATTTGGCCATATTTATTGTTATGTTCCTTGATAACAATTTTTAGAAAAAAAAAATGTTCGACATTTCGTTTGAACTTACCTCCTTTCTTGGAAAAATAAACATTCTGTCACGTGTATATTAAGCTTTTAAAACCAGATTTCTGTAATTTTAAATTTAAAAAATACTTCTAACTGAAGTGTAAATATATGCCAAATTCTGATACATTTTGAAAGCATGTCTCATTTTTATAGACCACCAAGCTAATAGATACCCTACTGACACATTTTTAACATTCTCAAAGGTAGGTTCCTTCTGTAAGGTTATTGAGTTATGGAATTTTCAATGTTTAGACTGCAATTTGATATAAACTTCTATAAGCAGATTATAGATTTCAAAACCAGGCCAGATATAGTTTATGGTTATAGTTTCTTCATGATATACATTTAGGCTTAAAAAAATATTGTTTTACATGTTTACAATTGAATCTATGTATCAATTTCTTGTGGACTTGTTATCAGTTAGTAGGCATGAGAGGTAA
The DNA here is from genome assembly GCA_946811695.1 of Gonocerus acuteangulatus. Taxonomy (NCBI): domain Eukaryota; kingdom Metazoa; phylum Arthropoda; class Insecta; order Hemiptera; family Coreidae; genus Gonocerus; species Gonocerus acuteangulatus. The sequence goes on from OX328128.1 coordinate 73,936,565, forward strand.
TGACACCTCTCCGATTTATATTTGGTTTGTTTTCAAGAATGCTTTTAGTTATATTTTTCATTGATTCAAAATTTTGAAACAATATCTTGTTATCAGTTAGTGTTTTTTACACATTATTCAGTTTTTTAGTTAGTTGTCATGGTAGGTTTTTGTTAGCTTTTCTACCCAAAACAAACTCTTACTAAATTCTGTTTTAAATTCTATTTTATCAATTTCTCGTAGGCTTGTTATCAGTTAGTTATTCTTGGCACATTCTCAATTTGTATTTAGTCTGTTATCAAGGAAGGTTTTCCTTGCCAAAACAAAAATAAACTTTTTAAAAATTCGCTTATAAATCTTATGTTATTAATTTCTCATATCCTTGTCATCAGTAAGTGTTTCAGCGGTATATTCACAATAATTATTTGCTCTGTTATTGAGAAAAGTTTTATTTATATTTTAACCCTAGAAGGAACATAAACATTTGAAAATAATGGTTAAAAAATTCTCTGTTATCAATTTCTCTTAGTCTTGTTATCCGCTACAATATATATAATGCTTTTTGTTGTATTCTAAATTTATATTTTGTTTGTTCTCAAAGAAAGATTTAGTTATGTATTCTTCCAACAAAAAACTGATGCTTCTAACAATAATTAGATGCAGTCAGTTAGGAGTAGAGGTGATAAGAAGTCAACAGTTTGGATTCGGCTAAGAAAAAAAGTTAGATTATCGGAAAAATCTATATTTTAAAAGCTTGGCTTGGTCTTTCGCAGAAACAAATGGCCTGTGGATGAAGGGACACCGCGATAACAATTTAGCGACCATGGATACATGTGTTCTAAAGCTGATGCTTGATGATTCAAAAGTACTCTAAAAATATCTTGTATACTTGTTATTAATTAATGTTTGTCAGTGTTTTTACAATTAATATTTGATCCTTTTATCAAGAAAGCTTTTTGTTATATTTTCTTCATGAAGAAAAACATAAGTTACGAAATGACAATTTAAAAATGTATGGATGAATCAATTTATTGTAGACCCACTATCAGTTAGTGTTTTTTTTTTTTGGCACTTTGTCAATTTATGTTTAGTCTGTTATCAAGGAAGGTTTTTGTTTTGTTTTGTTTTTTCGCCACAAGAAACATGAACTACTAAATACAGATTCCACGGTGATGTTATAAATTTCTCGTAGACTTGTTATCAGTTCCTTCTTCGTTATAATTTAGTCTATTTCACGAAGGATAAAAGTGAACTTTGGTCTGTTATTAAGGCAAGATTAGATTATGGTTTTGTTTTCTCCATGAAAAAAAAATAATGGTTAGAAAATTGTCTAATTAAGCAATTTTATCAATTTTGTGTAGATTTCTTATCAGCTAGAGTTCTTTTTGTTGTATTCACTATTAGTATTTGCTTGATATTCAATTATTAAGAAATGAATAAATTAGAGGTATATTCACTTCCAATTTAATAAATGTTTAATATCAAAAAGATTCAGAAGGTGAATAAGTTTAAAGACAATCATCTTGTTTTTATTAACATAATAAATTCTCGTATATATGTGTATATATATATATATATATATATATATATATATATATATATATATATATATATATACACATACACATACACATTCATGTATACATAAAATCTTATCCCACAAGTTATGATAAGGGATTACCTCTTTAAAGGATTTTCTTTTTTTAATGCATTTTTTGATAAACCATCTTGTCTAGGTTTCGTAATGCGCTATTCTTAATTAATCTGAGTATTACTTGCGTTATTATTAAACTGATGTAATTCATAGTGTAGTGTTCTTTTTTTATTACTGTAATACTTAACTGAACTGATAACAGCGATAACGGGCAAGGGTCGATTTTGATTTATAGACTCTTGATGTTTTATCAAGTGGATTGTTAAAGAAAACCTATTGGATTTGTGATTTACTATTTTTTGTGTGATTAACCCTACAAGGACCCCTTCATAATTCATAAACGCACATCGAATTTTGCTGAAAACTTTTGGCTTTTGTCATTTAGTGTGGAAATTATATATTAAATATGAATTTATTTATTTATTTTGTTGGAGACCTTAGCTATATATATATATATATATATATATATATATATATATATATATATATATATATATATATATATAGCTAAGGTCTCCAACAAAATAAATAAATAAATTCATATATATATCCAGTCCATAAGGAGCATAATTTTGCTCTCGTTTCATAGATTTGGGACCTTTTTATAACGAACTTTTATAATAATTAGGCCTGTTAACATTCTGGAAAATGTGTTTAGTAGATGGACTATTGAGCCCCATGAAATTTAGATGCAGGTTTATCCAATAAATATCAAATGTACCTGATAAATTTGGTATAAAATGTTGGGTACTCACAGTTCTAGAAATAAAATATTTCCTTCATGAAAATAATGCACCACGTATTCTACTAATAATTCTTGGGACATTCCAAGCCAAATCATCCAGCCAAAATGCATTTCGACACCCAAGGTTGTCAGATTTTGATGAAACTTGGTGAGTATATTCTAGTAATGGACATGAGTAAAAGTACCAAATTTTATCATATTTACATATCATATGATATGTGCAAAATATCATTAATCGTACATCTGGCAACAATCTATACTTTTACAACTTTTTCTATAACACTGTTAATTTTAATGATAGGAAGTTAATTTCTTTTTTAATTTGTTCAGCATTAAATTGTGAATGGAAATATATTGCTATATATAAGATTTAGAGCCATAGAAATAGTTAAAAAAATTCTTAACTAGTAAAATTGAGATTGATTCTAACATTTATAGGCATCCATAAATTGCTGAATAACATGAGTCTACCTCCAAGAACACATAAACCCATTATATCACCAAAAACTAGTTAAAAAATGCAACAAATTGGTGTAATAAAATTAGTGGGCTTTTGAGGTTTTAATAATTTAAGAGTTGATCAAAGTTATACTATTAAAAAGTACATACATCCGCTATTAGACTACCTCCATTAACTCTGAAAATACTCCAATAATACATAGAAAAGTACCATTATAATTTTTCTGGCTATTTACTAACTAAAAACATTCTTCCTATTATTAAAGGGCTTAATTTAGACATTCTTCTTCTTATTGAAGGGCTTTTTATAATAAAAAAAGAAAAAAAAAAAAAAGAGTGCTTGAAAAAAAAATATCATTTTATGTTAGAAATAATGTCTGCACCATGATTAATTAAGAAAAGTGAGATTTGGATAGTCATATTTATTTGACAGAGAGGACATATTCACACAACGAGGGGGGGGGGCATAACAGATAGAGGCCGCCAAGTCTCCTTCCACACATAATACTGGATGTTCGTTATATCTTACAGTAACTTTTAGTAGAACCTCTAATCGACTCAAAGTTTTATATCTGATGACATAAGTCATGATGTTACGTTTGTATATTGCATTCAGCAAAAGACAATGGATTTCATTAAAACCCAATTTCCACTCAACAGAGTAGAGTATTTTACAGATGGGTCAGGAGCCCAATACAAACATTTTAAGAGCATGATGAATTTGTGTTGTCACAAAACAGACTTCTAGATGGATGCTTGTTGGTCTGTCCATGCTCTACAAGTCATGGAAAAACAGCTTGTGATGGAATTAGTTACTAAGAAAAATCTTCAGAGTATTTATCAATCAACAGACATTTCAAATGCCACCAAATGTATTTGTATTTTAGTGGTCTGCTTTCTATGATATCCTTTTTTTTTTTTAAGTGAAGTAGAAATTCAAAACATTAGAATTAAACTTTAAGAAAGATTTTCAAGTGGGAAAACCATTGCAGGAACAAGACGTTTTCATTTTTTCAGTCTACCATCAACTGATGAAATAATAGGAAAACGCATGAGTCCAGATCCTGACATATGTATTCAATGGTATTTTATTAAAGACATAGGTAGTTTAACAATGTTGCAGTGCTTAAACCATGTCTTCATAATTATGTTGCCTGTTTTTATGAAGCCAACTGGTGGCTTGGACTGGTCAGTCAACTGAACGAAGAAGAAGGTGACTACACAATTGTTTTTATGCATCCACATGGGCCTTCTGAAACATTTTATTGGCCTAAGCAAGCCCTTTAATAATAGGAAGAATGTTATTGGTTATTAAATAGCCAGAAAAATTATAATGGTACTTTTCTATGTATTATTGGGGTATTTTCAGAGTTAATGGAGGTAGTCTAATAGCGGATGTATGTACTTTTTAATAGTATAACTTTGATCAACTCTTAAATTATTAAAACCTCAAAAGCCCACTAATTTTATTACACCAATTTGTTGCATTTTTAATCTAGTTTTTGGTGATATAATGGGTTTATGTGTTCTTGGAGGTAGACTCATGTTATTCAGCAATTTATGGATGCCTATTGGGGGCGAGGTTAGCTCAGTGATAGAGCACTGGACTAATAAGCTGGAGGCCTGAGTTCAAATCCCGAGCAAGCACTAAAGATTTTTTCTTCTAGTGTCTTCGTTCTTGGGTTGAATTCGGCCTCCCTGACCGTCCCTAGGCCAACCCAGCCTTTAATTAATTTAATTAATAATGGGTACCTTGGGTGCTAATGACTCTAGCAGTCGATGCGGCCAAGGGGAAAATCAGGCGGCCGGAGCATAGTACTGACCACACTATCTCCCTAGTGTGCCGTATGGTCATGAATCAGATACCTCTATAGTATCTGCCCCTCAGGGCCCTCGTGGCCTGTTACGGGACTGATTTTTTTTTTTTTTTTTTTTTATGGATGCCTATAAATGTTCGAATCAATCTCAATTTTGCTAGTTAAGAATTTTTTTAACTATTTCTATGGCTCTAAATCTTATATACAGCAATATATTTCCATTCACAATTTAATGCTGAACAAATTAAAAAAGAAATTAACTTCCTATCATTAAAATTAACAGTGTTATAGCAAAAGTTGTAAAAGTATAGATTGTTGCCAGATGTACGATCAATGATATTTTGCACATTTTTACGAATTTTTAAAGTGCTGCATTTCAGAAACTAATGAACATAACAACATAAAATTTGGTACTTTTACTCATGTCCATTACTAGAATATACTCACCAAGTTTCATCAAAATCTGACAACCTTGGGTGTCGACCCCTGGATGATTTGGTTTAGAATGACCCTCTTCTCCCCAAAATTCTCAGTTTTTGGCAGTCAGTCGATGGAAGGCACCAGGTTTCCGAAACGTAGAAGAGTATTCTACAGCTTCAATTTGGTCTTCCTCAAAAAAATGTTTGTTTAAGGAGCTTCACACTTGCATATTTCTCTTGGCGGATCACAGGAGAACAGGGAGATGCTGTTTCTTAGTCCAGTTTGAACAGTTGTGGTTTTACTGATTTACAGTACTGTCTTTTCAAAATAATACCAAAGGTTTCTTTAAGTGCTGGCATTCAAATTATTTAATACCTTTACTGACCTACTTCAAAGTCACAATACTATATCGTCGATGCAAATGCAAAGTATCGAATGTGAAAAAAACGCATTTTTTATTTTCAATCTTTACTGATTGCTGTTGGACTGATGGACAACAAACTCTCGAATCTAAGTTCACTCAGTGAACGGGGAATGTAACCACTTTCAAAAGGTCGATCTGCCGACTATTTGACTGAAACAAAAGCAAAGTAGAAAATAAAAGTATTTTCACTCAGGAAACCGATGATTTTCACATTCGATACTTTGCATTTGTATCGACGATATAATGTTATTTGATAAGCATTGTTGACTTAAAAAATAATATACTTCCGTAGGTACTAGGTATATTTTTATCGATAAACTTCTCTCACAAAATCTTTTAAAGTTACTCTTTATACCTGACAACTTCAACCCTGCTGATTTGCTAGATTAGGAGGTTCAAAAAGTACTCTTTGTGTTAATCACCGATGAAGCAGAACACTCCCAATAATAATAATAAAATGACTTTTTTTTTTTTTTTTTGCACATATCTGATATTGGGGAAATTGCTTATTTTCTCATAAGTTGATGACTTTGGATTTCTTGGTCATTTGTCCCGCAGGAAGTACATTCCTCAGCTAGGTGGTTTTTTACGCCACACTTTCCAACTTAATGAAAGTACACTTTGCCACACTTTGCTTAATGAAAGTAAGCAAAATCATTTTCAAGGTTTTCGAATTTTCGTGCTAAGCGGAAGGTCAAAAAATAAAAAACTTCACTAAATAGTTACTCTAACTTTATTTTTCCGCTGCATGTTTTACACCTTTTTGGTGCCTCTTCAAGGGAACAAGTTATAAATATAAAACTTACAGCCTCAACTTGAGCTACTGCCTCCACTAGTAGGACTATGTCCAGACTGGTCATGGTCTAAAAGAATCCAATATGGGGGAATATAGTCAGCTGATCAATAATCGATATGTCATATGTTTAATATTAATTTCCAGAAGAAATATTGTCTTAAAAATTAAAAAATCTCTTCCCCCTTTTATTAAAACAATTTTTTTATTGTTTTTCAAATAAAAACAGTATTTAGATGCTCAAAGTATCGATATAGGAGAAAATAAAACAGCGTTTGCTTATCATGCTATAAAATAATTTTGACCTTCAAAACATTAGCACATTAGGGAAACAAAGAAATAGTATGAAAAGACATATTCAGGAAAATATCTATATCATAAAAAATAGAAAGAAAGTGGTAAATAAAAAAAAAAAAAAACTGAATTACAATATCGGAATACTATTTTATTAACTTACCAGCTGTTACACAGTGTGCTATGCTACACCTACTTTCAGTCTAAGACTCTCCCTCAAATCAAGATCTACTTGATACCTAGTTGTCTAAACCCAGTTACGAAAATCGGTCAAACGATGTGAATTTGTTTTAGCTCATAATGAAACCGGCAGAGGCCAGCACAACAGCACTTCATCTAACAGCCGACAGAGGCCAGTAGTAGTCAACAACACTCAAAATGGCCGTCACAATATAAATGGTTCAGTGTAGCCAATTTTCTTGAACAAAACCTTTGACCAAATTTTGAAATTTGACTATTTTGACCTAGTCTAGGAGATTTCTCGTATCAAGACCTACCTGTGTGCCAAGTTTGGTCAATATCGGTCAAACGGAGTAGATTTGTAAAAGGAACAAACAAACAAATGAATAAATAAACAGACAGACACGTGATTTATATATATATATATATATATATATATATATATATATATATATATATATATATATATATAGAGAGAGAGAGAGAGAGAGATTTGACAAACGATAATAAATATGTTTTAATTATATTTGAAGGATTGGTTTTTAATTTGTAAGACTATATTTCTCCTGGAAATTAATTTTAAAAATATGATGTATCGATTATCGATCAGCTGACTATATTCCACCATATTGGATTCTTTCAGATAACCGTAACTATTATTTCATTTCTGATAATTCCTTCAAATCTCTTCCATTGGCGAATTCTTAGGGATTCTTCCTCTGGAATCATACTCTTCCCTCAAGGCCGTCCACTCAAACCTGCCCCGTGGTTCCATACAAAAAAAAAACAGACTACGCGACCGGGATTTCCGTATGTTCGTTCGCCGGGAAGCCCACGGCCCAGTTAACCTACAATTCCTTGCATATTTTAAAGCATTTAATATTCTTTAAACCGCATCTCATTTTTACTCCCTTATTGTGGTTTTCTAATAGAAATGAATAATTGTCTTTGATAAAATCTATAAAACCGATTCTCATCTCAGCTTGTTCCTATTCAAATCTTATTCATTGTGTGATTTGCGGAACCGTAGAGTAAAAACTCCAAATTTTCCATACAAAATTCTTCCTATGTTTGCTAGAATGATTCTTTTTTTTTTATGTATTCATTTTAGAATTTTTAAGCCTAAATAACGTTTGTCTGCGATTCGAAATCTCAAGGAAACGCGAGTTTTTTTTTGCCATGAAATTGATTGTTTGAATATACCTTGTGTTGAAAATGAATATCTGAGGTTTTAACGCTTAATCATATTTATTACATGAAATTTATAGTTATTAATTATACGCACAATGAAAAAACAACAGATTTGCGTTTCGGCAATAGTGAACCTACTAGTTTACCTATCTGCATCGTGGGTCACATTAGTACAGTTTGGGGGCGAGGTTAGCTCAGTGGTAGAGCACTGGACAAATAAGTTGGAGGCCTGAGTTCAAATCCCGAGCAAACACTAAAGACCCAGCCTTTAATTAATTAGTACTGACCATACTATCTCCCAAGTGTGCCGTATGGTCATGAATCAGATACCTCTATAGTGTCTGCCCCTCAGGGCCCTCGTGGCCTGTTACGGGACTGATTTTTTTTTATTAGTATAGTTTAGTGAAATTGTTACAAACCTATACTGTTTATATATGCTTATATATTTGTCTGAGAGCGAACAGACAAATATATAGGTATATATGTGTCTGTTCGCATTCTTTGGGCAATGTTCGTCGCTTTTGTATCAGAGCAATGAAAACATCCTAGCAGTTTAGGTCTACTAGATATGTAATAAGAGAAGGTTTCATTATATATTAATTTTGATGAAAAATAGTCTTTAATATTTCTACTTTAAGAAAAAAAAATCAGTCCCGTAACAGGCCACTAGGGCCCTGAGGGGCAGATACTATAGAGGTATCTGATTCATGACCATACGGCACACTAGGGAGATAGTATGGTCAGTACTTTTAGGTTACAGATATAATTCTCATACTACTAATGTTACCACATTTTATGGTTCTTTACATTTCTTATAAGGTGCTTTGTGGGCATTAGTAAACGCAGAAAATGCAAGTGAATAGGTAACATGTCAATTTACTAAGCGAAAAGTAAGCTCCTCCACGACGAATCTACTGAGCAGTTGTCCTAGCCAATTAGTGTAAACAACCCAACAGTTTAGTGGCAATCTAGATCCCCGATTTTCTCTATCTAGTTTGCAGGTAACCATTAATAAATTAATTAAATCAAACCCACAACGAAGACACTAGAAGATAAATAATCTTTAGTACTTGCTCGGGATTTGAACTGAGGCCCCAGATTTTCAGTGCTTTACCACTGAGCTAATCTCGCCTCAAATATTTATATATATATATATATATATATATATATATATATATATATATATATATATATATACTAGCTGAATACACGTGCTTCACCACGGTCGATAAGTATTTTTTATATTGAGTTAAATAAGATATGATCAAAATTAACGCTACTACATAATTGTGTACAGCTTATTATTGCACGGACTTTAAAGTTACCCAGGAAACACCATATGGAGATAACCGTGCTTGTTTCCTTGTTGGACAATAAAAAAAAAAACAGGGCTTAAATCCTATGAGGGACAAAATCACAGTTTATTTCTAGTAATTCAAGGACTGCCATCATAGTTAAAATTAACCTCAATTAAAAATATTTATTTATTTAAATTTTAACGTCCATTTATTATTAACTAAGAATTTTAGGACGGGTTATCTACAGGTTACCACCCTTTTCTAGCCAGGATAGGGCTGATACCTTTTCTTTTTTCTAAAGAAAAGCCACCACCCCTAGTGGGAATCGAACCCATGACCTTTTGGCACGGAGTGTTAAGTGCTCACGCCTTAACGCTCATGGCCACCTGGCCTCCACTCTGTTTCTATAAAAAATATCATTTTTGATTAGTTAAGGAAGCATTTAATCTCATAAAAAAGTATATATATATATATATATATATATATATATATATATATATATATATATATGGCATGGAAACTCGCTAAGATGATGCATTCCAAACAGACTTTTTCATTATTATATATATATATTTTTTCATTTATATGAAATAAGAAAATTAACTAGAATTGTCTTAAAATGTTACGAACATTTTTAAAGCAATTGAAGAGCAAGTGTTTTCTTATTTGCACATAATACACTATTTACATTATGACTGATTGTCTAATCAGGTGCATCTGTGTTGTCTCTTCATTACTAATTTTAAAATCCCATGATTCGAATGTGTGTAATTCTTTTATATGTTTAAAGATTTATATTTGTAAATTTAATCTCCTGATTTTGTGAAATCATAATTGTTAATTGCCTACAAGTATTCTTGTGAGAGAAAATAAATGAGTTCTGTTGGTTCATTTTATCTATTGCAGGCCATTATCATTTTTTAAAAATGCTCCGTGTTATTTGTATGCAAATTATTCTTAATTTGTAACATTTCAAAATGATGTATTCAGAAACGTACGTAAAATTATGTATTGAGGAATTGTTGGAACGTACCCTATATTATAACGGGAGAACCCACGACCTTTGGCACGGAGTGTTAAGAGCTCACGCCTTAACCCTCACGGCTACCGGGTCTCCAATTAAAAATAATACTATGAAATAGATAATGTACGGTAACAGCTGTTCTCTTCTCCTATCGCCCTAGCAACGCATGCTACCTAGGCTCGGCTGTTCTAACCAACTAAAACTTTAAACCCCTGAAAAAATACTTAAAAATCCGAATATCAAAAAATCCTTTCTTAGCGAGCGTCTACGGTCTGTAGGGAGTGTCCATGCAAAAGTTTTTCTGTCGAGCGGTTTGGGCTGGGGGATGATTGGTCAGTGAGTGGTATTTGACAAATATATAGTAGATTTACTTACTTATGTACACCTCCAAATTTACAAATGGCTTTCGAAGCGGTCCAACAACAATAATATAGGAGTATTGAATATATTTATTTCGTTATGAATAGTTTAGTAAATTTACTAGAGTATGCCCATCCCATCCCCGGGTTGTCAAAGGTTATCCGTTATCTAATGTTATCAAGGGCAGGTTGATAATGGAGTTGGGCTACCCGCTGCATTGATAAGCCTTATGGCCTCAGCGTGGGGTCAGCGTCCTCGCGCTGTTTACTGTAGGCAGTGCGCTCTTTGCAGCCATTGCACTCTCATAACGGCGCAAGATTCCTTCGAAACTGTTTCGTCAGATGTCCGCATTGCACATTCCGGAGGTGGAGTAAGCCATTGGGGACGTACTCATAAAAGATTGTTTTTTTGTATAAATGATGTACTCTATTTAAGTTAAGCCTTAGTTTAAGTAGGATGCAAACAAAATAAGGGGGTGTAAGTCTTTTCGAAGAGTCCGACGCGCATGATCTGCTTCTTAGCACATTTCCATAGCATTCTTATCCTTAGCGTCATTAGGAAAGTTTACTATAAAAACCGTTTATTAGTCCAGGTAACTAAGAGTTATAGATGGAAATTTTTGGAACACAATTTTTGACTTCGTACCTTTGTTTGGGCTGGATAAGAGGTGAACATATCAAAAGTCCTCGCCCGTAGCCTTTGTGTCGGAGAGAAGGTGGGGTTTCGGAGGTCCCATTTTTCGGGTTTTCACTTATATCTCGGAAACCCTGCGTCCTAGCGACATGACTAAATTTCAGATTTCACGATGAACACTGAAATTATTTTTACGTTTGAAGGAAAATACATAAAATAGCAAAGTAATATATATTATTGAAGGGAATGTAATACTCTACAACCCTATAACCGTTATTTATTTTTTGGGTTCATCGTTGAAGAGATATCCGGCCAAAACGGGGAAAAAATATGCGGCAAAAGTGTTTTTCCCCAAAATGGCAGACTTTCACGAGCGGATATTTCGAAAACTAATGATATATCGAAAAACTTTATTGAATAGAACTTGTAGGAAATTTAATCAGCTTTCATTTGTTTTAGAATAGTCATGTCGCTAGGACGCAGGGTTTCCGAGATATAAGTGAAAACCCGAAAAATGGGACCTCCGAAACCCCACCTCCTCTCCGGCACAAAGGCTACAGGCGAGGACTTTTGATATGTTCACCTCCTATCCAGCCCAAACAAAGTTACGAAGTCAAAAATTGTGTTCCAAAAATTTCCACCTATAGCTGTTTTTAAGCATTCGTTGTCTGGACTGTATATTTTGAGAAAAAAACACCAACTTTAATGACATCTGACAGTAGCCAACACTATGCAGAAATTACTCTGGCTCTTCGATTTCCGTTCGTTCTTAAGCAAAGCTGCATTACTAACAACAGATGATACAAACACCTCTCTACTGTATTTACATTCTTTACCGACAAATTATTAAACGCAATTAAAATAAAATACAACCAATAAAAAAATGAAGAAAAAAAATCTTTCATGTGAACGAAATTCGATTAATGCATAGTTTACTCGAACTTAGTGCTTTTCACCTAAACACTTGCACCTACGTGTAAACAAATCGTCCCTACCATGTCAAACTATCGAATATGCAAATCGGAGTAAAATAGGAACGAACATATTATATCCACTGACGAAGTAATACATTGAAAAATGGTCTTATTTGATACTTTATTTAAAGCATTTAAGGCTATTCTATGAAGGGGTTAGAGTTGGGACAATTTGTGGCAAGCCGTATCGCCCACAATCCAAGAGCAAAGTCTCGAATATAAAAACGAGATTTTGCATATTCGATAGTTTGACATGGCAGGGACGAAATTACAAGTTAACTCTGTAAGGGCCCATTTACACTTTCATTAGAGGGAGTGATAAATGCAGGTATTTAGTGATTAGTACAAAACACGTGTGAACCGCAATTGTTTAGTGCGAGTGATTAGCAATCAAGAGCAAGTGATTACTAATCAGTGAATAGAAGCACGTTCTATTTTTCTGTTTAGTAGCATCCACTAAACACACTGGGACTTATTTTATACCTTGCCAACAGGTATAAAATAGCGTGCAATTTCACTTTTGCTGGCAAAGCAGGTCTCATAATTGTTTCTGATTTCTGTATGACGAATGCGACTAGGTTTAGTAATGTATTAAATGACTCTTCAGTCATCCTGATAGCATAGTAATTGTACCTACTTGTAAACAAATTACAAGTAATAGTAACCTCTCTAAGTACAATTGAATATGAATGGACCATTCTACTACAGAGTCGTGTAAATAGTACTGGGCGGACGGTACTAAAAACACTTTTCCACTACTTCTGAACGAGTACTTATTTCTTGTTTTATTAATTACTTTTTAGCAATTAAAAGCAATAAAAGTAATTTAAAATAAAAAAACAATTTTGTATTATTTGGTGTTTTTTATAGATTTAACTAAGGAACAAGCTTTTCGTCGAGATATCATTGGAATATTGGAAGAAGCTTGAAACCCAAATATTAAATTTCTATTTCAAGCACTCACTTGAGATAAAAATGTTATGGAACCGCGCTAAGATAACCGCGCAGTCCAGCGGGTTTTGTTATCAACTTGTTTCATCATAGGTACAATAAGAGTATTTCTGGTCTGTAGGATTTAACATTCATTCAAAATGCTGTTTTTTTTTTTTGTTTTTTTTTTTTTAATTTATTCCCACAACAATTGTTTTACCAACAGACATGAAGACTCTTGGAATTTTCGTGTATTTTCTTAAATAACTCAAAATCTGTTGAAAAATCGTATAAATTGAAAGTGATCATTCGAAAGCCTAATAAATATCCTACAAAAAAGATTCAGGCACAAATTTTGACCAAACCACCTCAGGCGGAGAAAACTGTGCTTAAAGTTTCGGAGGTTCTTTCGGTTTGGTTCCATTAAAGGAGAAATATTGAGCGTTCTAGGGTGACTCATAACACTCACTCATTTTACGAGCACTCCACGTTTAGATAACGTTAGTCACTCAGGACACTCTCATCTAATTTTCCTGGACGCAGGATCGACGTCATCTTGGCGTGTTTCCACATAATGCTAATCTATTTTATGATTTGGAAAACTTGAAACTCTAACCCTTAATATTTGGTCTCCAATGCAATAGACCCAACTCATCGGAAACTTTGAGGACCGTTTTCTCCGGTTGAGGCTGTGTTTTCGAAATTTATCTCTGAACGTTTTTCGTAGATATTTTATCAGGCTTTCGAATGATCACATTTAATTTAGACGATTTCTCTACAGATTTTGTGTTACTTAAGAAAATATACGAAAAGTCCGAAAATGCTGATGTAAATTAATTGATTTTTTTTTTGTTGTAATATCACATTTACTCAAAAACTAACCAAAATTTATTGAATATCTTTGCTTAGAACTTTTTTCTCCGCCTGAAATCCGGTCTCGTCAAGATTATCATCGGCGGAAATCACGCAAACACGCTCTTAATGCGAAACATCCTCTCTCGCTGAATTAAATAAATTCAAAATATTTATGTAAATTAAAATAACTCTCCATAACGTCAATTGTCAAATCAATTGTAAATATAAATAAAGCTTAGCGAACTTCGTTAAACGAATGAAATTAAAATGTTATCTGGGCCAAGTGAAATACTTCAAACCTTGAGATTGAGGTTATGCTGTCGGGAAGCCATATTGACGTCCTTCGCTTAATTTCTTAATAATCATCCACTAACGTAAATAATTCCCACCGTTTATATTTTCTTCATTCCAGCAATATATTCGGGTGTACGTATATATATACATACAGGGTGATTCAGGTCTAAATAGCCAAACTTCAGGAGGTGATTGTACACATAATTTCCAACAAAAAAGTTCATTTAAAGTATGGTCCGATTCCGAATGGAAAAGTAGCTATATCCAATTTTCTGATTTTTAACGTGGTCATATTTTTAAATGAATAAGAAAGGATTTCTCAAGAACTATTCAAGAGAATTAAATTCAAATGACGCCATCATAAAATAGATAAAATTTCCTTTAAAAAAAAAAAACAGTAATTTAATTCACTAGAAGCATTATTAAAAGATACTTTCTGGACGTCCAATAACGCACTTCTGTTTTTATCAATGAATCAGAGTTTCTTCGCGAATTTTTTCCTCATCCCCCTATTAACGTTTAGTAAGCATTAAATCCATGCAAATGAAGTGGAGGTTTATTGAGGGATAAATTGAACGATTGGCCCCCTTGGTCAAAAAAATGTGGAATGTAGTTTTGTTACTTTCAAATACCTTATGTGAAGAAATTAAAAATTATTCTTTTTTTGTTGGCCAAACTGTGGGAATACATTGTCCAGTCTGGACGCAATAAAAAGTATCTGTAAGAAATGACTGGAAAAGTTTTTCATTTGAGAGATATGTTACATTTTGTGTAAGATATTTGATAGTAACAAAACTACATTCCACATTTTTTTGGCAAAAGGGAGCCAATTATTCAATTTATCCCTCAACCTCCACTTCATTTGCATGGATTTAATGCTTACTAAACGTAGAAGTTTTTGTGTAAGTATTGTATACGTAGTCCATAGGGGGATGAGGAAAAAATTCGCGAAAAAACTCTGATTCATTGATAAAAACAGAAGTGCGTTATTGGACGTCCAGAAAGTATCTTTTAATAATGCTTCTAGTGAATTAAATTACTGTTTTTTTAAAGGAAATTTTATCTATTTTATGATGGCGTCATTTGAATTTAATTATCTTGAATAGTTTTTGAGAAATTCTTTCTTATTCATTTAAAAATATGACTACGTTAAAAATCAGAAAATTGGATATAGCTACTTTTCCATTCGGAATCGGACCATACTTGAAATGAACTTTTTTGTTAGAAATTATGTGTACAATCACCTCCTAGAGTTTGGCTACTTAGACCTGAATCGCCCTGTATATATAACTACTCAACATGTAGTAGATACCAAAAAAAGAAAAAGAGATAATGAAATAGAAACAGCAAATATTAATAATATACAAAATAAAGTTAAACACTTAAAACAAGGTATTTTAGGTCATTCTGTTATTTATTAAATACTGCAATTAATTACAAATATTCAGAAAACAGTTAATATGTACATCTGGGACCAATCAAAAGTGACAGATATGGTTAAAATAAAGCTAATTAAAGGAAATAATTGGACAATAAGGGTAATATGACAATACAATTGAAAAATATATTAGTAAATTAAAATACAAACAAACAAAAAATTGCAAACACAATATAATATTTATATGTTGGGGTATAATGATTACAATGCGAAATATTGGAGTATCGTAGAAACTTTTAGTACAGCACACATAAGTATAGCTAATCAGAGTCAAATCTAAACCGGCCTTATTGAATCTTGCGACGAAAACATAACATCAATTTATCATGATGATTAGATAGTTAGCCGTCGAGGTGATAAGTAAAGATGGAATGGTTGGGATTCGGCTAAATAAACCTCAATATGATTTTGTTTTAAAAAATCTATATTTCGGACGTTTCGGCTACTCATTGGTAGCCTTCGTCAGCTAAAATTACAAAAAAAAGGAATTAATACAAAAACAAAAAAAATTATGATTGTGATAGGTAACAGAGCTATAGATACAAGTAACTTATAAAAGAACATATCGTCTTAAATTCTTAGAATGAAAAAGTGAATAGGTACAATAATTGATTTTAATAGTAATTATTAACGTTAATTGATTTTACAAAGAAATAAGAAGCTACATACCAATGACAAATATAGTAGCTAATAGTAACATTAATTAATTTTACAAAGAAATAAGATACTACATACCAATAGAAATGCCGAGCGGCAGAGGAAGACCAAGGTTGGCAATTAAGTAACCATTGCAGAGTGTCTAAGGAGAAAAAGAAATCTACTGGGGTATAAGTAAGTGGAAACAGCAGGTGGTGGGGGAAATGTCGGTAAGGATCAAAAAGCAAGTTTATGACATGTCGGTAAGGATCAAAAGGCATGTTTATGACATATTTATGACAGGAAAGGAGAAAAAGGAGTTAATGGAAGGATACCCAAGGGGCATGGTAAAAATCTAGGTGGGAGGTCGGGAGAGTATTTGGAAAATATTAGCGTACATAGGAGAAATGCCTTGTTTGTCAGTTTTGTAGTTTATATTGTTTTTGTTTAAGTTTATGTGTACACATTCCGAGATCTGTAGTCTTTTTTTGTTTCGTTGTGTAGAAAGAATTTCCGTGTCGTCGAAGTTAAAAGTGTGTTTTTGTGTAATGGCGTGTTTTGCAAGTGCAGATTTATCTATTTCTTTATTAGTGATGGTTCGTTTATGTTGTGTAAGACGTGAGTGAATGTCATTTATGGTTTCTCCTATGTATACACCATTACAGGAAGGGGTTTGACAAGGGACTTGGTAAACACAACGGGTGCTTTGTTCAAAAGGGATGGGATCTTTGAGTTTGGTATAGAGGGTTTTGAGTTTGTTGGTAGTTTTCAAACCAAAATTTAGGGAAGGGTAGGATTTTTTTATTGTCTTTTTAAGTTTATCAATTATTGTAGCTATTCACTTTTTCATTCTAAGAATTTAAGACGATATGTTCTTTTATAAGTTACTTGTATCTATAGCTCTGTTACCTATCACAATCATAATTTTTTTTGTTTTTGTATTAATTCCTTTTTTTTGTCATTTTAGCTGACGAAGGCTACCAATGAGTAGCCGAAACGTCCGAAATATAGATTTTTTAAAACAAAATCATATTGAGGTTTATTTAGCCGAATCCCAACCATTCCATCTTTACTTAACATCAATTTAGATTTGAAGGTGTAAAAATCCTGGATAGGGAAAATAATAATAATGACTCGCAGTAACTGCCTCATCTAATCGCGTTTCCGTAATTATTTCCAAATGTCTTTTGAAAGCTAAAAACAAAAAAAAAAAATTTTTTTCTTCAAAAATATCGACCCCTACTCCATCAATATCTGGAAGAAAAGGGATATATTTGGCGCGACAGAGCACAGGAAACTGACACTAGCAAACTTTAAGAAATGCTCTATAAGACGATACAAAAATACGTTTCTCATTTATTTATAACATTATAAGTATTTTTTCCCGCATTTTATACGGGCAAAAATACTTATAAAAATACTTACTTTACTGTAATGTTACAAAAGCACAACCAATTAAAAAGTGATGTAAATAGAGAGAAACCCCCGTTCAAAAGAACAAAACTAACATTCTTGAACATTTAAGGGCTTATTTATCCGATCAAAACCTGCTTTTGGACCCTTTGCAGATATTTAGTAAGCTTTCGAATGGTTACCGTCTACTTACCACGATTTTCCAACCAGTTTCGAGATATGTACTTAAAAAAAAAAAAAAAAATGTGAAGGTCCTAAAACTTTTCATTTCTATTATTACTTATTTTTCGATTACTTCCTTAACTCCAAATGTAACAAAAATTTAAATATCCTAGTTTAAATAAATTTCAAACATGTGGAAAATATTTCAATTGAATCCAACCTTATATTAATCTGCATAAACCCCGCAAAACATCCATGTACTTTTGTCCGACAATTCCCATACAACAGTATAGATATAACAGTTATTTTATACTCTATTAATATTTTATTTTACCAATATATATATATATATATATATATATATATATATATATGTATATAAACATTTATTTGTCGGTTGGTGGGGGATTAAAAAAAAAGGAGTGAAGCAGCTTGGTCTGATGAGAGAAAAATATTTCATTCAGAAAGTATAAAAAAAAGTCTTCGCGCAAAGAAAATCAAACTTTTGAAACACCGTTAATTGACCTCGACGTCCCGCCGGGCCCATAATTTATTAATAATGTTTTTTCATTATATTGTGAAAAAACATAACAGATGAGAATAAAATACATGGAAAGAAATATAAAGTATTTCTTCTTATGTAAATTTTGTCATTTACTTCATTTTTTTTTTCTGCTGTAGCAATTGACTTTATGATAAGATATGCTCTCTTACATAAATCTCTAAAACTTGATTTTTGTTCATCGAACCGTTCTTTTTTTTTTTTTTTTCATGAGGTTTTAACCTTAATTGAATTGGTTATAATTACACTTGAGCGATAAGATATCAGTAATCATTGAGCGATAAGACGTTTTTTGAGCATTAAGCTAATCACGTTTTTTGAACGAACTGATAAGCTTTTGGAAATAATGAAAGAATTTCAGACAAAAAATGTCTTCTCGTGTTCTTTAATGACCCTTATTAAAATTTATATATTTTTAATTGTAATTGCTTTAATATGTATTTCACATATTTATCATATATATATATATAAATATATATATATATATATATATATATATATATATATATATATATATTTATATATTGATATATATTTATATACTAGCTGATCCGGCAAACGTTGTTTTGCCATATAGTAAATTATTTCTAGTAATTACTTTGGTAGTCAAATAAAACCAAAAATTAAATAAAGGATGTGGTCTATGACTGATAGAGAAATAGAGCACTTTGAACGAAGACTGCATATAAAAGAACCATTTTTTAAAATTTCTTGTACTTATCGTAACTAATATTTTTAAAATTATGTCTATATCACTAATTATGACATAAAAAAAAACAAAAAAAAACACAATTTCAATCTCTTAGTGCAATGGAGTGTACGATATTTTTGGTTAGCCCTTCTTAAGCCAACACAAACGAACTGAATGGTTTACTCACGCGAGAACGTGCCAGGTATAATCGTCCGTGTGAAAAACACGCT
Organism: Gonocerus acuteangulatus; assembly: GCA_946811695.1. Taxonomy (NCBI): domain Eukaryota; kingdom Metazoa; phylum Arthropoda; class Insecta; order Hemiptera; family Coreidae; genus Gonocerus; species Gonocerus acuteangulatus. The sequence goes on from OX328128.1 coordinate 73,956,021, forward strand.
GTGTCCAAATCAGAGCCACAAAGAGACATCGTTTGGCCTGGTGACTTATTGATTGTCATTGCTAATGCCATTCTAACTGAAAAATTGAACGCGTTTGAATTCTGTGGAAATAATAATGGCCGACAACTCTGTAGGGAGTGAGAGAAAGCTTAGGGTACGTTCATGGTGAGGATTCATTCTGCGATGCTACGATAGCTTCTCCCATGAGCGCTTCCCCGATGTATTCTACATCGATGGAGGGTGTTCATGCTGACTCACCATTGCATTGGTTCTTGCTGGGAGTAAAGTAACCTTCAACAGCGAATTAGCTTTTGTTTATGAAAAAGCTCTGCTTATGTTAGTGAGAAAAAATGAGCCTTTACAATTAGTTCGTGATGTTCCTGACAAAGAAAAAGGGATTGGTTTCTTACTTGGAAAAATTAATGGAATCCTATTAATTTTAGCGAGTTGGATAGACTAGAGTCGCTTAAATTAATATAATTCTATTAATTGCGAGTTGGATTGACTAGAGTTTTCTTATATCTTCTTGAGCAAGTGGAGCGTAGCGTAGCGAGCGGAAACGCATATCATGTAATGCTTAATAAATGTAAAAGATCCAAAAAAGAGAGAGAAAAGGAATAAAATATGTGTGTTTACAAATATCATTCTTTATGTTATCCTTCATAACCTGCAAAACAGTCAACTTTAATGCTTAATAACTTTTTTCATAGTTGAGAGAATTGATTTTGATTATATTAACCTTTTTATTAATAAATATTACTTGCCATTATCTAATATGAATTATAACCGTAGATAACGAGTCAAGTAGTAAAAGATAACCAGCAAAGAACCTGTAAGCTAATCAGTAAGCTTATCAGCGAGTACGAGTAACTGTTATAAATCACTTAACTAAATAAATACTTCAAAAGTAACTGGATGTAGTCTTCGCAAAAAGACCCAATTTTCTTTCATCTCGACAACGAAATAACCAAAAAAGAATAATCACACAAGATGAAGTAATGAGAGAGGGTAGGTGACCTGCGCACTAGAGTCCTTTTGAAGGAACCAATCACAGTCAGGCCCACATCGCAGCTTCCCTCCTCACTGCGAGGAGAAAACAAAATATTTGTTCTTCCCCGCGGTCACTGCGCGGGTGCGAGAATAGCATCGGAAGTAAGGATCCTCACTATGAACACTCCCACCTTAATACATGTGTTTGTTTTACATCGGGGCAGCGCTCATCGGAGTAGCTATCGTAGCATCGCAGAATGAATCCTCACCATGAACGTACCCTTATTGTGTGAGGAAGACAGACGACCGGCTTCATCCTTACTCCTGCTGTTTACTGGGTGAGAAGTGACACCGGTAGACAACTGGCGGGGATATCGAGTAATAATTGATCAGTTATCGACCACCAAAATGTAAAGTTGCATGTATTTTATAATACCAAATCATAAAAACATAAAAATAAAACATTTTGTCCAAAAAATAATAAAGCTTTTTTTGGGGTACACCTTCCTCATCACTTAGGGGTATGAAACATAATTAACAACCTATTCTCAGTCCTATCGAATATATACACAAAAATTCATAAAAATCGGTCAAGCCAGAATTATATATATATATATATATATATATATATATATATATATATATATATATATATATATATATATATATATATATATATACATATACACATCCAAACAGTCCTTTATAATGCAGAAACATTAAGGTATTGGAAGGAGGAATATTCGTGTTCTTCGAGTCGATTTGCATATTTGGCAACCTGTCAACTTTCTACAGTTTTCTCAAGGCCGTGCAGCTAAGCTAACAAACTGTCATACGTTTGTCAACACGTCCACCGAGTTCATTACATTCCAATATGTAAGAAAACACCACAGCGAAAGCTAGCTGACAACTTTGACGTTTGGTGACCACGTGGTCTCTTTCGAATCATCCGAATATTCGCACGCGATTGATATACAATTTGATAGGTATATTATAATTTAATTGTGAAATTTGGAATTATTAAAAAGTACAAAAGTTAAATAGCGATACGAAGTCAATGAGACACTTAAGCGTGAATTTTGGAAACTAATCCATCGATGTTTGGATTAATCCTACTGATAAAAAGACCCAAAGAATTTTCCAAATTATTGTCAGTCGTCCTTGTACGATGTATTGATTTATTAAGTTTCATCATTGAAAAGAACTGTTCCAATTTCTAAGTACTGTTAAATGCAGAAATTAATCTTCTTGCGAATTTTCTACGCTGGGGAAAATGGTCTTCTTCCAGGTATTTTTGTTTGTTAGCACTTTCCTCCGAAGGAAAGTCGCTATTGAGGTTGGACTCATGACGGAATTTTTGAAAAATGTCTTCAGATCTTTATCGATCCTACCTAGTAGACTCCGAACATGACCCCCGCTTAAATGTATATGTATATATATATATATATATATATATATATATATATATGTATGTATATGCATATATGTATGTATGTCTGTTAACACGATAGCGGCCAGAGTTTTTATTTTTTCTTCACGAAACGTGGTATATAGCGTTCGATTAGCAAACTATTGAACGAGTTCGTTAACCACCAAAATCGGTCCACCGGGAGGGGGGGGGGGTTTACCTCGGACCCAAAACACTAATTTGACCATGCCAGCCGTAATTTTTGTTACATTTCAATGAAACTCGGTATTCGTTATGTTAATCTAAAGAGAGAAATACGTTGTAAAAATAAACTAAATCGGTTCTTTAGGAGGGGGGGGGGTTACTCCGGACCCACGTTACCAATTTGCCACTACCAGCCGTAATTTTTGTTACATTTCAATGAAACTCGGTATTCGTGGTGGTACTCAACAGAGAAAAATGGGTTGTACAAATAAACTAAATTGGGTTATTTGGAGGGGGGGGGGTTACTCCGGACCTAAAGTACTAATATACTCATACGTCGTGGGTATCTCATGAGAAAGAAGTGTTGTAAAAATGAAGTAAATCGGTCTATTGGAAATGAGGGTTTACTTTAAACTCTGTTTCATTAGAATTAGCCAGCCAGACGTAGGTTCCCAAAGCCGCTGCGAGGAGCGCTATCTCCCACTAGGGAGTTTTTATGAATTTATTAAGTAGTACAGTAACAACTCTGGAACAGTCCAACAGTACAGTATTAACATAACTCTGGAAGCAAATTATTTACAAAATTAATAATTGAACAGTTCTCATAAGAAATGCAAATGAGCAGAAATATTCACGTTTTTAGCACTTTCCTCCGAAGGAAAGTAGCTATTGAGGTTGGACTCATGACGGAATTTTTGAAAAATTTCTTCAAATCTTTATCGATCCTACCTAGTAGACACCGAAAATGACCCCCGTTAAAATTTATATATATCTATATATATATATATATATGCATATATATATATATATATATATATATATATATATATATATATATATATATGTGTCTGTTAACACGATAGCGGCCAGAGTTTTTGTTTTTTCGTCACGAAACTTGGTATATAGCATTCAATTAGCAAACGATTGAACGAGTTCGTTAACCACCAAAGTCGGTCTACCGGAAGGGGGGGGTTTACCCCGAACCCAAAACACTAATTTGACTATGTCAGCCGTAATATTTGTTATATTTCAACGAAACTTGGTATTCGTAGTGGTAATATAGAGAGAAAAGTGAGATATAAAAATGAACTAAATCGGTTCATAAGGAGAGGGGGTTTACTCCGGACCGACAATACCAATTCGCCACTACCAGCCGTGATTTTTGGTATATTTCGACGAAACTCGGTATTCATAGTGGTAATCTACAGGTAAATATGTGTTGTAAATATAAACTAAATCGGTTCATTAGGAGGGGGGGGGGGGGGGTTACTCCAGACCCACAATACCAATTCGCCACTACCAACCGTGATTTTTGGTATATTTCGACGAAACTCGGTATTCATAGTGGTAATCTACAGGTAAATATGTGTTGTAAAAATAAACTAAATCGGTTCTTTAGGAGGGGGGGGGGGTTTACTCTGGACCCAAATTACTAATATACTCATACTGGTCGTAATTTCTGCTTTATTGTAACGAAACGCGGTATACGTCGTGGGTAACTCATGAGAAAGAAGTGTTGTAAAAATGAGCTGAATCGGTCAATCGGAAAGGGGGGTTTACTTTGTAATATATTTCAATAGAAAAGGCAGCCAGACATAGGTTCACAAAGGCGCCGCAAGGAGCGCTAGAGGGACTGTATCCGGTTCCTGCGTTAGATCAAAATACGATAATATGAGGTTTTTTGTATTTATTACGTAGTGCAGTAGGTACTATGTGTAAGCATAACTCTGGAAGCAAATTAATAATTTATCAGTTACTCATTACAAAATTAAAAGAGAACTATTCATGTTTTTATTTTATTTATGTAGGATATTTTAAGCAAATTGTTCTGGAAAGCAGTCTACACTACCCAAATTCTGAGGAAAGTGCTTAGTTATGCAGCTCCTGCGTGACGGACTTTTATTTTATTTATATAGGTTATTTACAGGAAATTACTCAGTAATGTAGTCTACACTACAAAAATTCTGAGGAAAGTGCTTAGTTATGCAGCTCCTGCGTGACGGACTTTTTCTGTATCCAATTGCTTTGATATTTGCCGCCTCACTATTTGTTGGCCGCCGCCACTCGGCTTGCTCGTTCACTTGATTCCGCAGGAGTAAGCGACCCTCATTCGATGTTCCTCTTATGGAGTGAGTGTGAGTAAGGAGTGCAATAGTTTTTATCATTTTGTGGGGAGGGGGGTACAAAATGTCTTGCTAGACTTACGTTTATCTGAATTGACAGTTAATAGCACTAACATTGACAACCATATGACTAAAAATGAACCGAGTATTTACGAGACGAATTGCTAGGAATTTGGGCGCCAATTATTTGACAGGTGAAAGTTACTACTACTAAATGCCCATGCATACCTGAAGCAATATTATATTACACACTAGCTGAATACCCGAGCTTCGCCAGGGCAGATAAGTAGTTATTGTATTACGTTAAATAATGTACCATGAAAATTAACGCTACCATGTATATAATTTTGTGCAATTCATTATAGCACGGTTCCTGTCATGCTATATATTATTCATCAATTGATAAGTAATCAAAGTATAATTTTTCTGGACATTAGGGCGCTCCAGGCCAGTGTCAAGAAACACATAACGCGTTATCTACAACCAGCAACAGGAGTTTAAGGGTTCGGGGTATTATTACCTCGGAGAGACCATCACCAGGTACAGCGTAACCCCTATGACGGACAAAATCACAGTTTATTTGTAGTAATTCATAGTTGAAATGAAGCTCAAATAGAAATAATATTATGACATAAATAAAGTACGCTAACAGTTGACCTGTTGTCCTAGCAACGCATGCTGCCTAGGCTTGCCTGCTCTAACCAACTCAAACTTTAAACCCCCCTAAAAGTGCTTAAAAATTCGAATATTAAAAAATCTTTTCTTAGCGAGCGTCTACGTTCTATAGGGAGTGTCCATGCAAAATGTCAAATTTTTCTGTCGAGCGGTTTGGGCTGGGCGTTGATAGGTCAGTGAGTGAGTGGTATTCTTCGATTTGTCATTGAATTATTTTTGTTTCAATTTCGAAACTAATTTACCTAAAACATTGAATAGTAATGCGACAATTCTAGAAAATGCCAAAGGATTTAATAGTGGGCCAAATTGGAAGCCTTGAGGGATACCTGTTTTGAAAGGTCGGAATTTTGGAGCGTTCTTGTTTCCTCCCTGCTCTAAAGATGGAATCTGTTTTTAGTTTTGAATTTAAACCATAAGTCTCGAAAATATATTTTTCTACTACTAGAAATATTACTAGTCATAGCCTATAAATGTAAGTCCTTCACGCTCGAGCTGCATATATTTAAACGCATTCCTCAAAAAGTTGGTTAGTTTACACCGCATTGTTGAAGAATGTACCTAAAATAATCTGTATAAATACGAAGTAAACATGAATAGTTTTGCACCCTGAAATCAGGACGTCCATTTATTATTGACAAACAATTTTAGGAAGGATTATCTATAGGTTACCATTCTTTTCTGGCTAGCATAGGGCTGTTGCGTTTTCTTAAACATTTTTATTGAATATGTTATTATTTAAAAATGGACCCACAAAAACGCCAATTGATGATTTATATTAATAAAAAGTCCGTTACGCAGGAGCTGCATAACTAAGCACTTTCCTCAGAATTTGGGTAGTGTAGACTGCTTTCCAGAACAATTTGCTTAAAATATCCTACATAAATAAAATAAAAACATGAATAGTTCTCTTTTAAATTTGTAATGAATAACTGATCAATTATTAATTTGTTTCCAGAGTTATGTTTACACATGGTACCTATTACACTACGTAATAAATACAAAAAACCTCATATTATCGTATTTTAATCTAACGCAGGAACAGGATACAGTCACTCTAGTGGTAGAAAGCGCTCCTTGCGGCGGCTTTGTGAACCTACGTTTGGCGGGCTTTTATATTGAAATATAATACAAATTAAACCCCCGCTTACCGATTGACCGATTCAGCTCATTTTTACAACACTTCTTTCTCATGAGTTACCCACGACGTATACCGCGTTTCGTTACAATACAGCAGAAATTACGACCGGTATGAGTATATTAGGAATTTGGGTCCGGAGTAAACCCCCCTTCTAATGAACCGATTTAGTTTATTTTTACAACACATATTTACCTGTAGATTACCACTACGAATACCGAGTTTCGTCGAAATATACCAAAAATCACGGCTGGTAGTGGTGAATTGGTATTGTGGGTCCGGAGTAAACCCCCCTCCTAATGAACCGATTTAGTTTATTTTTACAACACATATTTACCTGTGGATTACCACTACGAATACCGAGTTTCGTCGAAATATACCAAAAATCACGGCTGGTAGTGGCGAATTGGTATTGTGGGTCCGGAGTAGGGGGGGTTTACTCCGATGAACCGATTTAGTTCATTTTTATATCTCACTTTTCTCTCTATATTACCACTACGAATACCAAGTTTCGTTGAAATATAACACATATTACGGCTGACATAGTCAAATTAGTGTTTTGGGTTCGGGGTAAACCCCCCCCCCTTCCGGTGGACCGACTTTGGTGGTTAACGAACTCGTTCAATCGTTTGCTAATTGAATGCTATATATCAAGTTTCGTGACGAAAAAACAAAAACTCTGGCTGCTATCGTGTTAACAGACACATATATATATATATATATATATATATAGATACATATACATTTTAGCGGGGGTCATGTTCGGAGGTAGGATCGATAAAGATTTGAAGAAATTTTTCAAAAATTCCGTCATGAGTCCAACCTCAATAGCTACTTTCCTTCGGAGGAAAGTGCTAAAAGCTAGTAATCTTAGGGTTTATTTGGAACCTTTTCCAATTTCCCAGCTGTTTGGAGAAAAATGTTACAAGCGTTTTTATAAACCCCTTTTTTTGAAATTAGTTCAATTTGGAATTAGTTTCGGAAACAACAGTTATGTCAGGCAATATGAATTTTTTTTTATTTTTATTTTTATTTGTAATACTATGGTTTCTTAAATAAATGCATTTTTTGTACTTCTATTAAACTATGGAAAAAGTTCCAGATCAAAATCTTAATAATACCTGAAATGTTATAGTTTTTGTAAATATTACTTATTTCCGCAAGCGATTCTGTAAAACCTAATTATCACAATATTCATATTTTTAAAATTTGATTAGAAAAACCTATACCCCTTAGAACAACAAAACTTCGCAGGTATTCTTAGGACATAAGTATAGGCAAATGTGCGAAGTTTCAAGAAAATCTAAAATCATTTGTGGAATGACCCTTAGGCCTCGGGAACTATACGAGCGATAAGCTAAAAGCGTCAGAGCGACGTCGCTCACATTAATGTTAAGCTTGAGTGCAGTAGGGATGAGGGAGGACAGGCTACAATAGGCATGAGCGACAATGTGACGTCACTTGCAGGTTCCAGCCTGTCGCTCAGCGCTTGGCCCAGAAATTACAATTTTTCTCGTCGCTCACCCCAATGTTTTGCGTGCTACAAAAAAGGCTACAGTCTCTAAGTCTTGACCGATTTCAATGCCTTTTTTGTTTTATTATAAATGAAAGCTAATAACATTTAGAACAACTTTGTCACTGCACATTTTGTTTTTTGTTTCCCTTGTTTATTAAATTATGTGGAAATATGTTTATAACCATCCAATGTCTATAACCGACCAATGTTTATAACCTTCCAATGCTTAAAACCTTCGAGCTACCTTTCTTATAAATAATTTTAAAATATGAATACTAGTAAAAGAGTAAATTGGATGATAGTGAATGTGAGCTTTTAATTTCGGAAGTACAGACACAGTGATTTTAAAAATACAACCATAACCAAGAAACTACGAGAAGAGGTTGGAAATGCATTAAACTTGCAAGGTAAGATATTTTTATTGACTGAACATTTAAAATATTATTTTTTTTTAAATTAATATTTTCAAATAAAAAACGTATATTGGAGCATGCGATGACGGTGACTAAAGGAAATTACCGCCCAGCCGCTCTGTATCGTAGCCCTTCTTCTGATAAACGCTCTGTCGTTCAGTCGCTCATATCGTACCCGGGGCCTTACACATTTAGCTATGTTTCCATCTTGCCAGTATATGAAATTGAATCGTGCGTTGATCCTGGCAAGGACACTTTTTTCGACCCATGGAACAGGATATCCTTCGAATTTACACAACACCCAAGGTCTTCATAAATAGAATCCTGGAAGGTGTTACTAACTGACGCAACTCCAATTAGAATATTTTCCTATTAAATATTTTACTTTTTATCCTGGTCGGGAGTGTTTTAGTTCATGGCAGGTATTTGAGCAGTAGCGAGTTATTTCAAATGATCTGAGATCATCAGGGGATGGGTTGTTAGCTGAAGTATTTCAGCTGATATTTTAGAGAAACATTTAGAGAAAAGCGTCAGCGTAAATCAGGTGCAACAGCAAGTTAAAATGGTAGACAGAAAAATAAATGAAAAAACTGGCCTTGCTTGATCAAAAAGAATGCTAAAGCAGGGCTTTTGGCTCAAAGCAGAAAAGAGCAGGAAGGAGAGAGTTTTTTTTATATATGTGTGATCTCCGTCTGGATAATCTAAATTTATTTGATTTTGTCTTTAAAACTCCTCACGTCTGATCGAATTAATGAAGTGAACCTTAAGCCTTGACTTGGCCCTTGTAGCAGACATATTTTTAGCATAAATATGCTTTAGAGATGACTAAACCGGAAAAAACGTTACAAAAAGTGTCCGCTGGCGTTCACCCAGCGCTTTTTTTTTTGTGCCTTGGCTTCGCCTAAAGCATTTATAAAAATTAACCACCCTTTGCCTTAACTCTTAAAGCCCTCACTGGTCCTTAACGAAACATAATCAGTATTTATAGTGTTCCACGGTTTCACGTACCTGTAGTAACTGTAGTTAATTAAACGGCATTGCAAATGTCCGAACAGTAGATAGAGTGAAAGAGCATATTTCTCTTAGGCGTTCGGGCATGCGCAATGAACTTTTCAATAGTAAAGCATATAAAAGTTACTAGGCCTAATTTACGGGAGCCTTAATACTTGTCAATTGTGCTTATACTCGCACTTCACTCGTGTGGACAAGTGCGTTCATTACGTCCAGTAACTAACTTGTCGTTGTCACTTGTTGTATACACAATGTGACAAGGGACAACTGCTTACAAGAATAGTGGTAATGGTCCATTACTTGTCGCTCAGTAAATATATTCACTTGTACTAGCTGCGATTTTTAATGGTTGTCACTAAAGTGCGTAAACTAGGCATTACCTGTAGATTTGTTTTTATTATTAAATTTCTGCCTTCTTATTTATTGGTGCAAGAACACAAAAATATCATGATTTATCAATGTGTTTGGCTTGCTTCAGGGTTGTATATAGAAAATAATTTCGGGGGAGGGGCTGGTAGTATTTCCGGATTAAGGAATACTAACAATCTAGAACTTGGTAGGTTAGCCAACTATAACAATATAACACCAAGATATAGAATTATTTTTCTGAACTAAGTGATCTTACACAATTTATTTTTGAGGTTTTCATGACACATTTTTGCCGATTAAGCAACATACGCCCATGGCTTGCTTAGGAAAGTGCGAAGTTTTGCTCCATAAAAGTTTGTTTTTGGCGTGTTCTATATTGCCTCACTTTCTATATGGTCTCCATGGTTACATAACGCCTGCTGTCCAACATCGGCTGCCCTTGGTTTTATGAGGTATCGAAAATCAATGGCGCGTATAAACAGTTTATGTTTTGATAATATAGACACATAATTCTCCTATATTGTCTATTTGTAGAAGATATATATATATATATATATATATATATATATATATATATATATATATTCCCCATCAATCGGAGAAATAAGTGCTTGAAACTTCGAAATTGTTAGTTTTAATCTTTTGAACGAGTTTTTTCTTCCCATTGCATTTAACGGTAAAGTGAGTATTTTAGAAAACAAGGTTAGAAAATGTTAATCAGTGTTAAGATTATGGAGTAATTTCTCCTTAGGATACTGTGTTTCCTGTGTTGGCGCCTTAAATGTTCCTTCTCTTAGAAAAAACGGAACCGCGCTAAGATGGCACAGCTCCTGCGAGTCGGACTTTTAGCACTTTCCTCCGAAGGAAAGTAGCTATTGAGGTTGGACTCATGACGGATTTTTTGAAAAATTTCTTCAAATGTTTATCGATCCTTCCTAGTAGACACCGAAAATGACCCCCGTTAAAATTTCTCTCTCTCTCTCTCTCTCTCTCTCTCTCTCTCTCTATATATATATATATATATATATATATATATATATATATATATATGTCTGTTAACACGATAGCGGCCAGAGTTTTTGTTTTTTCGTCACGAAACTTGGTATACCCGGTCCACCGGAAGGGGGGGTTTACCCCGAACCCTAAACACTAATTTGACCATATCAGCCGTCATATTTGTTATATTTCAACGAAACTTGGTATTCGTAGTGGTAATATAGAGAGAAAAGTAAGATATAAAAATGAACTAAATCGGTTCATTAGAATGGGGGGTTTACTCCGGACCCACAATACCAATTTGCCACTAACAGCCGTGATTTTTGGTATATTTGGACCAAACACGGTATTCGTAGTGGTAATCCACAGGTAAATATGTTTTGTAAAAATAAACTAAATCGGTTCATTAGGAGGGGGGTTTACTCCGGACCCACAATACCAATTAGCCACTACCAGCCGTGATTTTTGGTATATATTTGGACCAAACACGGTATTCGTAGTGGTAATCCACAGGTAAATATGTTTTGTAAAAATATACTAAATCGGTTCATTAGGAGGGGGGTTTACTCCGGACCCACAATACCAATTCACCACTACCAGCCGTGATTTTTGGTATATTTCGACCAAACTCGGGATTCGTAGTGGTAATCCACAGGTAAATATGTGTTGTAAAAATAAACTAAATCGGTTCATTAGGAGGGGGGTTTACTCCGGACCCACAATACCAATTAGCCACTACCAGCCGTGATTTTTGGTATATATTTGGACCAAACACGGTATTCGTAGTGGTAATCCACAGGTAAATATGTTTTGTAAAAATATACTAAATCGGTTCATTAGGAGGGGGGTTTACTCCGGACCCACAATACCAATTCACCACTACCAGCCGTGATTTTTGGTATATTTCGACCAAACTCGGGATTCGTAGTGGTAATCCACAGGTAAATATGTGTTGTAAAAATAAACTAAATCGGTTCATTAGGAGGGGGGGGGGGTTTACTCCGGACCCACAATACCAATTCGCCACTACCAGCCGTGATTTTTGGTATATTTCGACGAGACTCGGTATTCGTAGTGGTAATCTACAGGTAAATATGTGTTGTAAAAATAAACTAAATTGGTTCATTAGGAGGGGGGTTTACACCGGACCCAAATTACTAATATACTCATACCGGTCGTAATTTCTGCTGTATTGCAACGAAACGCGGTATACATCGTGGGTATCTCTTGAGAAAGAAGTGTAAAAATGAGCTGAATCGGTCAATCGGAAAGCGGGGGTTTACTTTGTAATATATTTCAATAGAAAAGCCCGCCAGACGTAGGTTCACAAAGCCGCCGCAAGGAGCGCTTTCTACCACTATCCTGTTCCTGCGTTAGATCAAAATACGATAATATGAGGTTTTTTGTATTTATTAAGTAGTGTAGTATAGTATTTATTACCATGTGTAAACATAACTCTGGAAGCAAATTAATAATTGATCAGTTACTCATTACAAAATTAAAAGAGAACTATTCATGTTTATATTTTATTTATGTAGGATATTTTAAGCAAATTGTTCTGGAAAGCAGTCTAAACTACCCAAATTCTGAGGAAAGTGCTTAGTTATGCAGTTCCCGCGTGACGGACTTTTTATAATAATACTAGCTGTTACCCAACATGCCATGCTATTCATAAAATAGCCGACAGAGGCCAGCACCACAGCCTGTGAGTAGATAGCTCTTATGAAAGGCCAGCGCTCCTTAGTTAGACAGTGACTGTTGATATAAAATTGAAATAAACTGTATTACATGATTATATGATGATGTAAAGTCATCAATGAATTCGAGTTATTCTAATTATCAAGAACACCAACAAATAAATTTGAGACATTATTCAAAATGGCTGTCGATTCAAAATGGCCGTAAGAATCTGAATGGTTCAGTGTAGCCAATTTTTCTTGAGCAGTTTTTGTGATTCGAAGAAGAGACTTGTGAACAATGAAAGTGCATTAATGTAAAATAAATTTAATGCACATCAAAACAGTAATGTACCGTTGGAAAATAATGTGTACAAGCAGAGAAAATTAAGGGTTGCCAAAAAAAAAAAACCCTGGCTTTTCTAAATAACCCTTGGAACGTCATATGCCTGGAACAAAAGGAGCAGATAGAAAGTTACGATTGGCAGCTTTGAACTACATTTTTTGCCTAGTTTCACTTTCTTTAGTATTGTCATCTACTTGCGATACATCGTCAGTCGTCAGCCTGTTCCATTCCCGACCTTTCTTAAGCACCTGACGACATTCCTGCTGATGTCCTGTTGGTCGACGGTGATCTCTTTCACGCGAGGGTGCTGCTCGTCATGGGTCGTTCGTCTTGGATGCTCCGTAATTCCGGTGGGACGCATCAACTACTTTCTATCTTCACCTATATATATATATATATATATATATATATATATATATATATATATATATATATATATATATATATATTCGGGCAAGGACGAGCTGAAGCCGTTCACATCTTACATAACATCCAAGATTATATGTACGGTAACTGTCCACTAGAGTTGTGTGCATTTTTCGGTCGACGTAGCACCGATTTTCATTAAATCAGATTATTTTTGAGCTTGCTAAACGGAACAGAGACACAATATTTATATATTTATACGGAGTGCCCCACGTAAGAAATAACTCCTAAACGGTTGGTGGTATCAAAAGAGTTCAAAGGAGCAAAGTTATAGTTATCGTCTAGACTTTGTGCCCTGAGAAAATAATACTTCTAAGGGTTCAAATAGATCTTTGAAAAAGGTTTCCTCTTTACCCATATGTAGCATTATAATTTTTAAGAGTACTAAAAAAACAAGGAAGAACCATGCCAAAGGGTTTTCGATGCTTCAAGTTCTCTGTAAAAATACGTTTTTATTTGCACGTCTTCCTCATCTGAAATTCCAAAAAAAGAAAAGAATTTAATTTATAGAAGTAGTATTTTTGATGCGGGAGAGGTTAATCAGCTTATCAGAATGTGATCAGGATTCAACAAAACTATTCCCTTTAGTGTTTACTTAAAAAAAAAAAAAATATATAATTATAATAAAAAGAAATACAAAAGTTTGGCAGAAGAATCGCCAAACTTACAGATCACAAGTAATGAAGGAGTTGGTGTTTCTTGTGGCCTGTTGTCATGATTTGTCCAGCGGGGGAAGAATAGAATTAATAAGATATGGTTGATAAGTTTAAGGATTAAGAGAGATCTCAGCTCGTTATAATGCACATCATTGGGCTGTTGAAAACCCTAGATGGACCAGGAGTGTCGATAGTCAGCACCGGTGGATAATCAACGTCTGGTGTTGACTCATCGGGAGCATGTTACCGATCCATATTTTAAACCCGAGGCTCGTACTGGTGACCAATATGCCCACTTCATAAGAGATATTCTCATATCGCATATGTATGTATATGTACATACTTACACAAACACATACAATTTCACACATACCAATTCGTGGACTTTTCTTGTGTGCACTTGTCAGGTCGTGTCATTAGCGGGTTTCCTCCTCTTGGTAGAAACACTTTATTGTTACATTATTTTGTGTCGGACATTGCAGTTTAAACGCTGTACGTATTAAGTAACACGCTCATACTCCTATTAAAATCCCCGACCACCGAACCGTGTAGTCCTTGCTCCGAAATAGCTGGTTATTAAACCCCAATCATCTACCGAGTTGATACCGGCTAGGTGTTCATCGCTCCTGCACCTAGGCTGTTCTCGTTTTGCGCCGGGGCGTTCTTCTTGAGGTAGGTCTGATGGAAAGACTCTTTAAAATCAACTGCATCGTTTAAATGTGTGTCTTATCTTATTTGCCTTAAATTCAGTTAGGTTTCCTAAATATTTTTTGTCATCGTACGACCCATAGGTTGGAAGATCATTAATGTCGCACGGACCGACGAGAGCAGTACGCATTTTAGAACCCATAGTTTAAAAAAATACCACTCGTTCAAATTGAACGATATATATCAATCAAGTATATATATATATATATATATATATATATATATATATATATATATATATATATATATATATATAATAAAAATGTAGCGGATCGCTGTCTGTACATGGAAGATATATGGGGAAAATTACTATAGGGGCCTTTATCAACGCAATAGTACCCAAACCAACGATTTTTAGAATTTTTTTTTTCTGTTTGTCTGTAGGTATTTCTGCTTTCTGTCAGACACTCTATACGCAATAGGGTTTAACAATCCCTAAGGGGTCAGCTTAGTGGCTCTGTCACGTTTTATCGTGTATAGAGAAGCGTTACTGGAAAGTAGATTTTTTTTAAACACCCATACTACGGTGTTTAGAGTCAAAAATAAACCAAAGGATAAATCCAAAAATGCTGCCCTAAGTCACTATCCACGTGGACGAAGTCGCGTACAGCTAGTATATAAATGTAATATATTTTTTTATTCCTCTCATTGCTAACCATTATGTTTCGCCATGACAATTAATGTAAATACTACCCGAAAGTCACTATTTGACGCTGACGATGTCGCGAGCTCAGCTAGTCTCTAATAAAAGGTGGACCCAGTTGCCGTGAGTGCGATGGTTTAAGCTCTCCGCGCTTAAGGCTGTAATTTTTGTAAAAAGGAAAAATCCTCATTATACTGGAATAGAAATGGTTTAAATTTGGATTCCAATATTCTTGCTATCTAAGCAACAGATTTAGCTACTGCCAACCGGATCGGTTCTTTTTATCCTCAAAATCCTGGAAAAGGCTTGGAATTCAAAGCGGAAAGTTGCCCATAAAAACCTCTTTTAATTTTAAAATTTACTTTACTAACTCTCTTGATCAAACCGCGGCTATTTCTCCGCGGTAGAAACATCTTATGTCTAAGTAATACTTGGATTTCAAGCGAATAAGTCGGTCCGATATTAAAATGAATATTTTAATGGCAGTAAATGACGGCTCTATGTTAGCGTCATAAAGCCCAGCGAAGAATTCAAGATATCATTTAATGGGGCCATTACAATGGACGAGCTCACTGCCCACCTGTTCCACAAGGCCAGCCTGCACAAAGATGTCGACCCGATTTGCATACAGTGACGGCTGTATTTATAGACAGTATTAATAGTCTACTGCTCCCATTATCGGGCAAGACATTTTTGACAGGACAACCTCACTCGCAGAAATAGGTGAACATCGCAAGTTCAAAATACCTAAAGGTCCACGGAAATTTACTTAACCCCAGTGTATCTGACATATAAATACCTTGTGATGTCCTAGGAAAACGTTGACAGAGGACATTGAAAACGTCAGAAGTTCTTTTGAAAACGTTGAAGATCATCCGAAAAACAGAATACGTTAATAGACCGCTGAAATTTACGGGGCCAGTATATCTGACATTGATAACGTTTTATAACTTTGTGGAACAAGACTCCAAGGAAATAATACACGACATATGTCAACAGTTCATGCGTCAGACATATAAAACGTTTGAGACTCTTGGAAAACGTTGAAGGAGATCATCCCAAGAACAGAATATGTAAAAGGACCGCGGAAATGTACGGGAACCAGTATGTCTGACATTGATAACGTTGTATGTTCTTTATAAACGTTGTCGGACAACAGCCCATGCGTCAGACATATAAAACGTTTGAGACTCTTGGAAAATGTCGACGAAAAATGTCACAAGGGAAAAATACGTTTTTTACAGAAACGACGACACTCCTTTTATCAAACCTAGAAATATTTTTTCTTCCTTTTTTTTATAATGCCAATGAGCAATGCTACAAGCCTTGAACGCGTCATAAGCCTATTGCCGACATTACAAGTCAGGAAGACATTATAAGCCCCGGATACCACTACATCCAAGGCTTATTGATCGGAGTAACGAGACTTGTCACGCGAGAACGCCACAAGCCGTCTGGCGTCGTCCACGACTCCAAGGAGAAGGGTAAACGTATTGACAGTTGTCCACAACTTGTTCGCCAAAATACAGTCTATTCTCGATGTACCGAACTTCCCTAAGTCGAAACAGAATCTATGTTCTCTAGTCATTTTGATGGCCACTATGACAATCGTATTTATTACAAAAAGTCTGGCATTTATAGATTCAGGCTCTTAGGGTATTTAACGATTCAGGGTTATTATAATCTCTCTGATGACGTAAAACGATCGGGGTTATATGAAATCTATGTAAGTTTAAATGGTCAAATGCAAAGTAAGTGAGAAGGTATTATTAGGTTCTTGACAAGGTATTAAGAGTCTAAAACTTAGGGTATTTAACGATTCAGGGTTATTATAATCTCTCTGATGACGTAAAACGATCGGGGTTATATGAAATCTATGTAAGTTTAAATGGTCAAATGCAAAGTAAGTGAGAAGGTATTATTAGGTTCTTGACAAGGTATTAAGAGTCTAAAACTTAGGGTATTTAACGATTCAGGGTTATTATAATCTCTCTGATGACGTAAAACGATCGGGGTTATATGAAATCTATGTAAGTTTAAATGGTCAAATGCAAAGTAAGTGAGAAGGTATTATTAGGTTCTTGACAAGGCATTAAGAGTCTAAAACTTAGGGTATTTAACGATTCAGGGTTATTATAATCTCTCTGATGACGTAAAACGATCGGGGTTATATGAAATCTATGTAAGTTTAAATGGTCAAATGCAAAGTAAGTGAGAAGGTATTATTAGGTTCTTGACAAGGTATTAAGAGTCTAAAACTTAGGGTATTTAACGATTCAGGGTTATTATAATCTCTCTGATGACGTAAAACGATCGGGGTTATATGAAATCTATGTAAGTTTAAATGGTCAAATGCAAAGTAAGTGAGAAGGTATTATTAGGTTCTTGACAAGGTATTAAGAGTCTAAAACTTAGGGTATTTAACGATTCAGGGTTATTATAATCTCTCTGATGACGTAAAACGAACGGGGTTATATGAAATCTATGTAAGTTTAAATGGTCAAATGCAAAGTAAGTGAGAAGGTATTATTAGGTTCTTGACAAGGTATTAAGAGTCTAAAACTTAGGGTATTTAACGATTCAGGGTTATTATAATCTCTCTGATGACGTAAAACGATCGGGGTTATATGAAATCTATGTAAGTTTAAATGGTCAAATGCAAAGTAAGTGAGAAGGTATTATTAGGTTCTTGACAAGGTATTAAGAGTCTAAAACTTAGGGTATTTAACGATTCAGGGTTATTATAATCTCTCTGATGACGTAAAACGATCGGGGTTATATGAAATCTATGTAAGTTTAAATGGTCAAATGCAAAGTAAGTGAGAAGGTATTATTAGGTTCTTGACAAGGTATTAAGAGTCTAAAACTTAGGGTATTTAACGATTCAGGGTTATTATAATCTCTCTGATGACGTAAAACGATCGGGGTTATATGAAATCTATGTAAGTTTAAATGGTCAAATGCAAAGTAAGTGAGAAGGTATTATTAGGTTCTTGACAAGGTATTAAGAGTCTAAAACTTAGGGTATTTAACGATTCAGGGTTATTATAATCTCTCTGATGACGTAAAACGATCGGGGTTATATGAAATCTATGTAAGTTTAAATGGTCAAATGCAAAGTAAGTGAGAAGGTATTATTAGGTTCTTGACAAGGTATTAAGAGTCTAAAACTTAGGGTATTTAACGATTCAGGGTTATTATAATCTCTCTGATGACGTAAAACGAACGGGGTTATATGAAATCTATGTAAGTTTAAATGGTCAAATGCAAAGTAAGTGAGAAGGTATTATTAGGTTCTTGACAAGGTATTAAGAGTCTAAAACTTAGGGTATTTAACGATTCAGGGTTATTATAATCTCTCTGATGACGTAAAACGATCGGGGTTATATGAAATCTATGTAAGTTTAAATGGTCAAATGCAAAGTAAGTGAGAAGGTATTATTAGGTTCTTGACAAGGTATTAAGAGTCTAAAACTTAGGGTATTTAACGATTCAGGGTTATTATAATCTCTCTGATGACGTAAAACGAACGGGGTTATATGAAATCTATGTAAGTTTAAATGGTCAAATGCAAAGTAAGTGAGAAGGTATTATTAGGTTCTTGACAAGGTATTAAGAGTCTAAAACTTAGGGTATTTAACGATTCAGGGTTATTATAATCTCTCTGATGACGTAAAACGATCGGGGTTATATGAAATCTATGTAAGTTTAAATGGTCAAATGCAAAGTAAGTGAGAAGGTATTATTAGGTTCTTGACAAGGTATTAAGAGTCTAAAACTTAGGGTATTTAACGATTCAGGGTTATTATAATCTCTCTGATGACGTAAAACGATCGGGGTTATATGAAATCTATGTAAGTTTAAATGGTCAAATGCAAAGTAAGTGAGAAGGTATTATTAGGTTCTTGACAAGGTATTAAGAGTCTAAAACTTAGGGTATTTAACGATTCAGGGTTATTATAATCTCTCTGATGACGTAAAACGATCGGGGTTATATGAAATCTATGTAAGTTTAAATGGTCAAATGCAAAGTAAGTGAGAAGGTATTATTAGGTTCTTGACAAGGTATTAAGAGTCTAAAACTTAGGGTATTTAACGATTCAGGGTTATTATAATCTCTCTGATGACGTAAAACGATCGGGGTTATATGAAATCTATGTAAGTTTAAATGGTCAAATGCAAAGTAAGTGAGAAGGTATTATTAGGTTCTTGACAAGGTATTAAGAGTCTAAAACTTAGGGTATTTAACGATTCAGGGTTATTATAATCTCTCTGATGACGTAAAACGATCGGGGTTATATGAAATCTATGTAAGTTTAAATGGTCAAATGCAAAGTAAGTGAGAAGGTATTATTAGGTTCTTGACAAGGTATTAAGAGTCTAAAACTTAGGGTATTTAACGATTCAGGGTTATTATAATCTCTCTGATGACGTAAAACGATCGGGGTTATATGAAATCTATGTAAGTTTAAATGGTCAAATGCAAAGTAAGTGAGAAGGTATTATTAGGTTCTTGACAAGGTATTAAGAGTCTAAAACTTAGGGTATTTAACGATTCAGGGTTATTATAATCTCTCTGATGACGTAAAACGATCGGGGTTATATGAAATCTATGTAAGTTTAAATGGTCAAATGCAAAGTAAGTGAGAAGGTATTATTAGGTTCTTGACAAGGTATTAAGAGTCTAAAACTTAGGGTATTTAACGATTCAGGGTTATTATAATCTCTCTGATGACGTAAAACGATCGGGGTTATATGAAATCTATGTAAGTTTAAATGGTCAAATGCAAAGTAAGTGAGAAGGTATTATTAGGTTCTTGACAAGGTATTAAGAGTCTAAAACTTAGGGTATTTAACGATTCAGGGTTATTATAATCTCTCTGATGACGTAAAACGATCGGGGTTATATGAAATCTATGTAAGTTTAAATGGTCAAATGCAAAGTAAGTGAGAAGGTATTATTAGGTTCTTGACAAGGTATTAAGAGTCTAAAACTTAGGGTATTTAACGATTCAGGGTTATTATAATCTCTCTGATGACGTAAAACGATCGGGGTTATATGAAATCTATGTAAGTTTAAATGGTCAAATGCAAAGTAAGTGAGAAGGTATTATTAGGTTCTTGACAAGGTATTAAGAGTCTAAAACTTAGGGTATTTAACGATTCAGGGTTATTATAATCTCTCTGATGACGTAAAACGATCGGGGTTATATGAAATCTATGTAAGTTTAAATGGTCAAATGCAAAGTAAGTGAGAAGGTATTATTAGGTTCTTGACAAGGTATTAAGAGTCTAAAACTTAGGGTATTTAACGATTCAGGGTTATTATAATCTCTCTGATGACGTAAAACGATCGGGGTTATATGAAATCTATGTAAGTTTAAATGGTCAAATGCAAAGTAAGTGAGAAGGTATTATTAGGTTCTTGACAAGGTATTAAGAGTCTAAAACTTAGGGTATTTAACGATTCAGGGTTATTATAATCTCTCTGATGACGTAAAACGATCGGGGTTATATGAAATCTATGTAAGTTTAAATGGTCAAATGCAAAGTAAGTGAGAAGGTATTATTAGGTTCTTGACAAGGTATTAAGAGTCTAAAACTTAGGGTATTTAACGATTCAGGGTTATTATAATCTCTCTGATGACGTAAAACGATCGGGGTTATATGAAATCTATGTAAGTTTAAATGGTCAAATGCAAAGTAAGTGAGAAGGTATTATTAGGTTCTTGACAAGGTATTAAGAGTCTAAAACTTAGGGTATTTAACGATTCAGGGTTATTATAATCTCTCTGATGACGTAAAACGATCGGGGTTATATGAAATCTATGTAAGTTTAAATGGTCAAATGCAAAGTAAGTGAGAAGGTATTATTAGGTTCTTGACAAGGTATTAAGAGTCTAAAACTTAGGGTATTTAACGATTCAGGGTTATTATAATCTCTCTGATGACGTAAAACGATCGGGGTTATATGAAATCTATGTAAGTTTAAATGGTCAAATGCAAAGTAAGTGAGAAGGTATTATTAGGTTCTTGACAAGGTATTAAGAGTCTAAAACTTAGGGTATTTAACGATTCAGGGTTATTATAATCTCTCTGATGACGTAAAACGATCGGGGTTATATGAAATCTATGTAAGTTTAAATGGTCAAATGCAAAGTAAGTGAGAAGGTATTATTAGGTTCTTGACAAGGTATTAAGAGTCTAAAACTTAGGGTATTTAACGATTCAGGGTTATTATAATCTCTCTGATGACGTAAAACGATCGGGGTTATATGAAATCTATGTAAGTTTAAATGGTCAAATGCAAAGTAAGTGAGAAGGTATTATTAGGTTCTTGACAAGGTATTAAGAGTCTAAAACTTAGGGTATTTAACGATTCAGGGTTATTATAATCTCTCTGATGACGTAAAACGATCGGGGTTATATGGTCAAATGCAAAGTAAGTGAGAAGGTATTATTAGGTTCTTGACAAGGTATTAAGAGTCTAAAACTTAGGGTATTTAACGATTCAGGGTTATTATAATCTCTCTGATGACGTAAAACGATCGGGGTTATATGAAATCTATGTAAGTTTAAATGGTCAAATGCAAAGTAAGTGAGAAGGTATTATTAGGTTCTTGACAAGGTATTAAGAGTCTAAAACTTAGGGTATTTAACGATTCAGGGTTATTATAATCTCTCTGATGACGTAAAACGATCGGGGTTATATGAAATCTATGTAAGTTTAAATGGTCAAATGCAAAGTAAGTGAGAAGGTATTATTAGGTTCTTGACAAGGTATTAAGAGTCTAAAACTTAGGGTATTTAACGATTCAGGGTTATTATAATCTCTCTGATGACGTAAAACGATCGGGGTTATATGAAATCTATGTAAGTTTAAATGGTCAAATGCAAAGTAAGTGAGAAGGTATTATTAGGTTCTTGACAAGGTATTAAGAGTCTAAAACTTAGGGTATTTAACGATTCAGGGTTATTATAATCTCTCTGATGACGTAAAACGATCGGGGTTATATGAAATCTATGTAAGTTTAAATGGTCAAATGCAAAGTAAGTGAGAAGGTATTATTAGGTTCTTGACAAGGTATTAAGAGTCTAAAACTTAGGGTATTTAACGATTCAGGGTTATTATAATCTCTCTGATGACGTAAAACGATCGGGGTTATATGAAATCTATGTAAGTTTAAATGGTCAAATGCAAAGTAAGTGAGAAGGTATTATTAGGTTCTTGACAAGGTATTAAGAGTCTAAAACTTAGGGTATTTAACGATTCAGGGTTATTATAATCTCTCTGATGACGTAAAACGATCGGGGTTATATGAAATCTATGTAAGTTTAAATGGTCAAATGCAAAGTAAGTGAGAAGGTATTATTAGGTTCTTGACAAGGTATTAAGAGTCTAAAACTTAGGGTATTTAACGATTCAGGGTTATTATAATCTCTCTGATGACGTAAAACGATCGGGGTTATATGAAATCTATGTAAGTTTAAATGGTCAAATGCAAAGTAAGTGAGAAGGTATTATTAGGTTCTTGACAAGGTATTAAGAGTCTAAAACTTAGGGTATTTAACGATTCAGGGTTATTATAATCTCTCTGATGACGTAAAACGATCGGGGTTATATGAAATCTATGTAAGTTTAAATGGTCAAATGCAAAGTAAGTGAGAAGGTATTATTAGGTTCTTGACAAGGTATTAAGAGTCTAAAACTTAGGGTATTTAACGATTCAGGGTTATTATAATCTCTCTGATGACGTAAAACGATCGGGGTTATATGAACTCTATGTAAGTTTAAATGGTCAAATGCAAAGTAAGTGAGAAGGTATTATTAGGTTCTTGACAAGGTATTAAGAGTCTAAAACTTAGGGTATTTAACGATTCAGGGTTATTATAATCTCTCTGATGACGTAAAACGATCGGGGTTATATGAAATCTATGTAAGTTTAAATGGTCAAATGCAAAGTAAGTGAGAAGGTATTATTAGGTTCTTGACAAGGTATTAAGAGTCTAAAACTTAGGGTATTTAACGATTCAGGGTTATTATAATCTCTCTGATGACGTAAAACGATCGGGGTTATATGAAATCTATGTAAGTTTAAATGGTCAAATGCAAAGTAAGTGAGAAGGTATTATTAGGTTCTTGACAAGGTATTAAGAGTCTAAAACTTAGGGTATTTAACGATTCAGGGTTATTATAATCTCTCTGATGACGTAAAACGATCGGGGTTATATGAAATCTATGTAAGTTTAAATGGTCAAATGCAAAGTAAGTGAGAAGGTATTATTAGGTTCTTGACAAGGTATTAAGAGTCTAAAACTTTTCCCAATACTATGAAATCGTAACTTTCATAGGCAAAGTGTTTTTGGGAGGGACCTGGAACTTGGCCTCTTTTTTCAACGTTAGTTTTTGGAGGGAGTATTAATATACTTTTTGAAATTTTGAGCTGGCGCCGTTGACCTTTGACTTGAGGAGGATGACGCTTCGTAGAGCGTCGAACTGTTTGTCAAGTAGTTGTGCTTGAATACGAATAGCCCTGGGGAAAGGCGCTAACGTACCTTTTCTGTATTTCCAGATTTTTCCTTCAGTTTTAGGCTCTCTTTACTAGACGATTAATTTGATATCCCTCATTTTGGCTTTCGGAAGAAATGATGGGTTTTTCGAAGGAACGACAAGTACGGAACTGACCCTCTCCCCCCTCTGGGAGTCAAACACAACATTTCAGGATTATCCGATATTTGCCTTTAATAACGCCCTAATGTCCCTCATCCTGCAAAATTTCAAGTCTCTATCTTTTCGAGAAGTGCTTAATACTTTTGACAAGTAAGTGAGTGAGTCCTAGAAATTCCGATTGCCCGTTGAATATACTCGTATCTCAGAAACGCCTCCATGCAGAATCATGAAACTTTTCAATTTTACTAACATGTATTAGCATAATACCTGAGTAAACGTTCATAAGTTTATCATTAACTGATTCAAAGTTATTAGAGGGTAAAAATCGGCTCTAACACTCCCTGTAATATATACAGTGTGCGTAGGCCGGAACTTGGCCTATATATACAGTGTAACCATTAAAATCAGAGAGACTCGAAATTGTGCGCTGTATGGGTCAAATACACAAAAAACTAACTGATGTACCCGCTTTTCACGATTGTTTAAATTTATAGTAACATAAAATGTTTACACTGTGACCAACTGGTTAAACACAGCTTATTAGCGTTTCAAGAGACATAAATAACACACTTTCTCTGTTTGTTGTCTTCTTCATACTGCCATCAGATCAATTGGGTTGGTGCAAAAAATAATACAGGTTTATATATGACCAAGTCGTTCCAGATGGTGAACAACTTTTGAGTGGTCAACACCAACTTAACTCGTGAAGTCTTCCACCAAAGCCTTCTGTTGGTCGCCTATCTTGACCTTACTTGTCTTCGAGATGACAATCCTCAAGACAAAATTTTTGGAACCATCGCTGCACTGTACGTTCACTGATGTTTCCTTCACTCGAAATAACATTGATGTTATGCGCGGTTTGATGCGCACTTCAACCATGGCGAAAATCTTATTTAGACAAGATGATTTTTAGAGTTTCTTACTCACAGAGAATGTTACTCAAACTTAACTAATCTTGAAGGAAAAACAACATTGTTCATAATCCATTGCCTAGCATTAGATTTTGTTTGCTCGAACACTTGTTAAAACCAAATATTTAAAATCTGCATTATTTTTGCACCAAACGAGTATATTACTTGTAGACAAGCCACCGATAGGCAATAACGCTATTTTCTGATAACTGTTCAAACTCCTAATGCTATTAATGATATGCAGTTAGAAATAACAGGTACAACAGCTAAACAGTTAATTTTTAACGAACAGTTTCATAGAATGTTAGGATGTTACGGTACGGTATTCACAGAAAACGATTTCCAAACTTTATTTATATACATAAATTCCTTAGGTTAAAGAAGAACCATATACATCAACCAAAATGAAAATAACGTGTAATGTAAAATAACATTTAATTTGTTAATTAAAGAGGTCGGGGAAAGTAGTGCTAACATTTTTAATAAAACTTAACTGTAGCTTCTAGATTTTTGATATTATGTGGGACTATCAGTCTATGATGCAAATGCTACTAAAATATGACTACAAGCTCTGTATGCTACTTAATATTGTTGCCCCTAACCATTTCAACTGATAGTTCCACATAATATCCAACACATAGCAGCTACAGTTAAGTTTTGTTCAAAAAGTTTCTTTGTACTATTTTGCCCGACTCCCTCAATTATTATGAAAAAAAAAAATCTTCACAAATTAAATGTTTTGCAAAACATTTTTAATTACACGTTATTTCCATTTTAGGGTGGTAACATATAGATAACACGCCCAAAAATTCGTAGTTAATAATAATGGACGTTAAAATTTAAATAATTAAATAATATTTTTATTTTAATTGATGTATAGGTTTGCTGTCGGTCACCAAACCTAATTGGTCGCTAATGGCGATTAACTGCTAAAAAATAACTGCTAATGGCAACCTATCACCCCAATACAAACCGAGTAAAATGCAGTAAATGTTTGTAGCCGTCTGGCCACTTGAGACAAGACTGGGTGATTTTCTACCCCCTACCTAACCAGGGTCTTTATCTGCTCCATAGTTTGTAGTAGACTGAGCCGCCTGGCCACTTGAGACAAGACTGGGTGATTTTCTACCCCCTACCTAACCAGGGTCTTTATCTGCTCCATAGTTTGTAGTAGACTGAGCCGTCTGGCCACTTGAGACAAGACTGGGTGATTTTCTACCCCCTACCTAACCAGGGTCTTTATCTGCTCCATAGTTTGTAGTAGACTGAGCCGTCTGGCCACTTGAGACAAGACTGGGTGATTTTTCTACCCCCTCCCTAACCAGGGTCTGCATCTGCTCCATAGTTTGTAGTAGACTGAGCCGTCTGGCCACTTGAGATAAGACTGGGTGATTTTCTACTCCCTCCCTAACCAGGGTCTGCATCTGCTCCATAGTTTGTAGTAGACTGAGCCGTCTGGCCACTTGAGACAAGACTGGGTGATTTTCTACCCCCTACCTAACCAGGGTCTTTATCTGCTCCATAGTTTGTTGTAGACTGAGCCGTCTGGCCACTTGAGACAAGACTGGGTGATTTTCTACCCCCTACCTTACCAGGGTCTGCATCTGCTCCATAGTTTGTTGTAGACTGAGCCGTCTGGCCACTTGAGATAAGACTGGGTGATTTTCTACCCCCGACCAAACCAGGGTCTGCATCTGCTCTATAGTTTGTAGTAGACTGAGCCGTCTGGCCACTTGAGACAAGACTGGGTGATTTTCTACCCCCTACCTAACCAGGGTCTTTATCTGCTCCATAGTTTGTAGTAGACTGAGCCGTCTGGCCACTTGAGACAAGACTGGGTGATTTTTCTACCCCCTCCCTAACCAGGGTCTGCATCTGCTCCATAGTTTGTAGTAGACTGAGCCGTCTGGCCACTTGAGATAAGACTGGGTGATTTTCTACTCCCTCCCTAACCAGGGTCTGCATCTGCTCCATAGTTTGTAGTAGACTGAGCCGTCTGGCCACTTGAGACAAGACTGGGTGATTTTCTACCCCCTACCTAACCAGGGTCTTTATCTGCTCCATAGTTTGTAGTAGACTGAGCCGTCTGGCCACTTGAGACAAGACTGGGTGATTTTTCTACCCCCTCCCTAACCAGGGTCTGCATCTGCTCCATAGTTTGTAGTAGACTGAGCCGTCTGGCCACTTGAGATAAGACTGGGTGATTTTCTACTCCCTCCCTAACCAGGGTCTGCATCTGCTCCATAGTTTGTAGTAGACTGAGCCGTCTGGCCACTTGAGACAAGACTGGGTGATTTTCTACCCCCTACCTAACCAGGGTCTTTATCTGCTCCATAGTTTGTTGTAGACTGAGCCGTCTGGCCACTTGAGACAAGACTGGGTGATTTTCTACCCCCTACCTTACCAGGGTCTGCATCTGCTCCATAGTTTGTTGTAGACTGAGCCGTCTGGCCACTTGAGATAAGACTGGGTGATTTTCTACCCCCGACCAAACCAGGGTCTGCATCTGCTCTATAGTTTGTAGTAGACTGAGCCGTCTGGCCACTTGAGACAAGACTGGGTGATTTTCTACCCCCTACCTAACCAGGGTCTTTATCTGCTCCATAGTTTGTAGTAGACTGAGCCGTCTGGCCACTTGAGACAAGACTGGGTGATTTTTCTACCCCCTCCCTAACCAGGGTCTGCATCTGCTCCATAGTTTGTAGTAGACTGAGCCGTCTGGCCACTTGAGATAAGACTGGGTGATTTTCTACTCCCTCCCTAACCAGGGTCTGCATCTGCTCCATAGTTTGTAGTAGACTGAGCCGTCTGGCCACTTGAGACAAGACTGGGTGATTTTCTACCCCCTACCTAACCAGGGTCTTTATCTGCTCCATAGTTTGTTGTAGACTGAGCCGTCTGGCCACTTGAGACAAGACTGGGTGATTTTCTACCCCCTACCTTACCAGGGTCTGCATCTGCTCCATAGTTTGTTGTAGACTGAGCCGTCTGGCCACTTGAGATAAGACTGGGTGATTTTCTACCCCCGACCAAACCAGGGTCTGCATCTGCTCTATAGTTTGTAGTAGACTGAGCCGTCTGGCCACTTGAGACAAGACTGGGTGATTTTCTACCCCCTACCTAACCAGGGTCTTTATCTGCTCCATAGTTTGTAGTAGACTGAGCCGTCTGGCCACTTGAGACAAGACTGGGTGATTTTTCTACCCCCTCCCTAACCAGGGTCTGCATCTGCTCCATAGTTTGTAGTAGACTGAGCCGTCTGGCCACTTGAGATAAGACTGGGTGATTTTCTACTCCCTCCCTAACCAGGGTCTGCATCTGCTCCATAGTTTGTAGTAGACTGAGCCGTCTGGCCACTTGAGACAAGACTGGGTGATTTTCTACCCCCTACCTAACCAGGGTCTTTATCTGCTCCATAGTTTGTTGTAGACTGAGCCGTCTGGCCACTTGAGACAAGACTGGGTGATTTTCTACCCCCTACCTTACCAGGGTCTGCATCTGCTCCATAGTTTGTTGTAGACTGAGCCGTCTGGCCACTTGAGATAAGACTGGGTGATTTTCTACCCCCGACCAAACCAGGGTCTGCATCTGCTCTATAGTTTGTAGTAGACTGAGCCTCTGGCCACTTGAGACAAGACTGGATGATTTTCTACCCCCTCCCTAACCAGGGTCTGCATCTGCTCCATAGTTTGTAGTAGACTGAGCCATCTGGCCACTTGAGACAAGACTGGGTGATTTTCTACCCCCTACCTAACCAGGGTCTGCATCTGCTCCCTAGTTTGTAGTAGACTGAGCCGTCTGGCCACTTGAGATAAGACTGGGTGATTTTCTACCCCCTACCTAACCAGGGTCTGCATCTGCTCCATAGTTTGTAGTAGACCGAGCCGTCTGGCCACTTCAGACAGGACTGGGTGATTTTTCTACCCCCTACCTAACCAGGGTCTGCATCTGCTCCATAGTTTGTCGTTTCACATTACTCAACCATTTAAAACTTGTGTTCTACTTAATATTTTGCTTT
The DNA here is from genome assembly GCA_946811695.1 of Gonocerus acuteangulatus. Classification (NCBI taxonomy): domain Eukaryota; kingdom Metazoa; phylum Arthropoda; class Insecta; order Hemiptera; family Coreidae; genus Gonocerus; species Gonocerus acuteangulatus. The sequence goes on from OX328128.1 coordinate 73,984,916, forward strand.
CGTTTAGAAAATTTAAAACCTGTGTTTTAATTCAAATTTTGCAATCTTACCTTGTTAGGAAGTTCTCTCAATAACAACAATGTGCGCTGAAAATTATATATAATTGAACAATTAGTGTTTAATCAATTATACTATAGTATAATTTTTAATTGCGATTTTTTCTATACTCGATCCTTGAATAATTTCACCAAGGTCATTTAATCGGTGAATTCTTTTGATTCATCTGGCTTCATTGTTTAAATATTTTATAAGTTTTGAATTCTGTCGTATATTCTATTTTCTAAAACGAAATCTTTATATTTGAAGAACTGTAACAAATGGTTTATTATATACAAACAAATTATAACGAATGACTTACATAAGGAGGTCGTGTAACTCTGCCATTTTGTTTCCCATCCACCGATTCCTAATCCAGGAATGAAAGAAAAAAAAAACAACAACATTCATTCCAAGGGCAGGATCCCAAAACCTGTAAAATGAGGAACGAGGAACAGAGAATTAAAATCTTATACATCCTTGAGCTTTCAGGAAATCTTGTTTTAGTTCCTAAATACTTCGGAACAAATTTTGTAAAATTTATTATTATTTTTTTTTTAAAATAGATTTTAAGATCTTCGACTACATGTTGATCTTGAAATGCGCAACTTGCTGACGAGAGGTGTCGACTTTTCATAATCTAAAGATTACGACAAAATCGGTCGTTAAATTTATTGTATAATCATGCCGAAATGGCGTTATGCGGATAAATCGTTAGTTCTCAATAGAACTTTTTTTTGAAAAAAGAAAAAAAGACCAACTTGCAGGAACTGCGTCACTTTAGCGCGGTTCCGTTCACTTCTAAACATTCACTTTTGAACACACTATAAAAATGTTTCACATTTCCTTACCTTGTTTTTGTCAAATAATCGATTTACTGTTAAATTCAATTAAAATGGGAAAGAACTAGTTAAAACTTAAGGTAAACAAATACAAAAACCCGTTCAAAAGAGCAAAACTAACAATTGCGAATTTTGAAGTCCTTATTTCTCCGATTTGCATCGTCCCATCGAAAATTACATTAGAACCTTTTTTTTAGGGAACGTAGTGAGCTTTTTAATGGTCATCTTCCACTTACCACGCTTTCCCAACCGTTTTCCAGATATTTTAGAAAATATACGAAAATCCCAAAACTTTTCATTGCTGTTAATGAAATATTTTATTCCTAGTACTTCCTTAACTCCAAACGGAACCAAAATTTACCTACCATAGATTAGATGAATATCAAACGTCTGGAACAAGTTCCAACTGAATTAATCCTTTCTCAATACCCAAACTGAAAATTAGTTTGGAAAAGTAGGTATTTCAATGTTTCTCAAAAACGGTTACAGATATCGCTTTAAAAATGGTTTCATTCGTTTTTCTACGATAAGAATAACATATAAAACGAGTACCTACAAGCATATGAACTCGAAAACGTAAACTTTACGATTTTTTTTCGTCCAAAAAGTATATTCCGGTATTTTGTAGTCGGCACTTCCAGATTGCGTCATGAGGTCAACCCTATAAGCGGGTTTCCTCCCTATGGAGGGAGGGAGGAAACCCGCTAAAATAAAAAAGGGCGAATTGTTCGAAAAATATTAGGCACAATAATACTGAGCATCGAAATTACACATTTCGAACAAATAAGAAAATAGTTCAATAAGCTTTAATAATTGTGATAAGCAACAAGTCAAAAAATACACCAGATATTTGCTTTATTCAGAATCTCGCCAAGTGGGCGCTTCCCTTGATGCGGATTTGCTTTAATACAGCTGTCTAAAATCTACGAAAACCACTAACAATTCATAGTTATATCACTTGGCATTGAAATTCCATTAAGAAAAGTGCTGTTTACATTGCGAATCCTCGTCCAACAGATTACTAGCAGTTTTTTTTTACTGCGCGTAGTAACGTGGTGCAGTAAAAACCGCTTCTTTTGTATTCTAACGAAATATGTATCTATAAATACAAGGTGGCCCAGATAGTAGTAAACAAAATGCAGAAAGACATAAGCCAACAGTCAACAGAAACAACTGGCCGCATGAGCATACAAGTATTATCATTAAAAATTTTATGTAGTAAGAAAAAATAATAAAATTCGTTTAGAGCCTTCTGCTCAAAATCAGGAACATAAATATGCTTTAAGTCCACCCGTCAAACCTATTTACTCACATAGGAGCAAGCGCGTTGGCTATGTTTGTACATGGCCACCACGCATGAGCTAACGCTTTTTATCAGTTTAGTCAATCGCTAAAGCATATTTATGCTAAAACACCTTTGTTTATCTTTACATCTCTGTTAGTTTTATTTTTTTTTTTTTTTATTGACCTCCAAATTTTCTATAATAACCGCCTAATGTTCAATTAAAAAAAAAAAAAAAAAAAAGATTGGTTCAGAGTTTATTGTCATAATGTTTTTTTTTAAAAAACGCTCATTATTAGCTGATTATTCTAACTTGTAATTTGTGTATATTTATTTTAAGCTGAAGATGGCTGCCAATGTGCAGCCGAAACGTCCAATACAGATTACTTCCTGAAGGCCTGACGTTTTTTCCTCCTAGCCGAGTCCCGACCATACCTTGTCTTCGTATCACCGCAACGACTATCTTCATCTCCATTATGTGTAAAGTGGAAACCCTTCTCTTCAAAGGTCTATTTGAGCTCGTAGAAGGGTAATTTTCTTATATCCGACGGTATCGTTTTCTAGATCTCGACGAGAACTAGAACTTTGTTCCTTTCAAAAATGAGTGTATATATATATATATATATATATATATATATATATATATATATGTATATATATATATATATATATATATATATATATATATATATAAGTGTAAGTGTTTTATAATTGGATGCACATTTTTCGCAACTGAACTCCGAACGCCAATTATTAACAAGAGAACGGTCGAATTGTTTGTTAAATTGGAATGAAACTCGTGCTCATCTAAAGAAAAAAAGATGAGCTGTAAAAATAAACTTCATTGGACCATTAGAAATGGGGTTTTACTATGGAACCAAATTATTAATTTAGCCTTTATTTTTACTTCCTTACAAAAGAATTCTGGTCGTTATTAATTGTATGTCACACTAATAAGGAACATGAGTTTTTTGTACAGTTTAGTATTACATTTTTACGAATTTTAGGATGGGTTATCCATAGGTTACCACCCTTTTCTAGCCAGGGTAGGGCTGATGCCTTTTCTTTTTCCTAAAGAAAAGTTACCACCCCTAGTGGGAATCGAACTCACGACCCTTTGGCACAGAGTGTTAAGTGCTCACGCCTTAACGCTCACGGCGTGAGCACTCCTTGTACAGTTAAAAAAAAACTTTTTTTTTGCGTACCGTTAAAATATATATATATATATATATATATATATATATATATATATATATATATATATATATATATATATATATATATATATAGGCCCATTAAAAGTCAAGGTCTATTTTAGAATGGGGGAAGGTCCGGAGCGCCCCGGAGTCATGAAACCTACTCTATCAAGTCATGATGAGCTAATTCCCAATATGTGAAAAATGAAAACTGATATATTTCAGAATGATGTTAAATAAATTAACAATTGTGTCAGCAGCTAATATTTAAAAAACAAAAGTCTGGAACTGTGACAACTTTGTTTTACAATGTTCCTCTTCTGATTTCGTTTGGAAATCGTGGAATCGAAACCGTTCTTTCTTGCAAAATGTAATAACTTGTAAAAATATACAAATTACTTGTAAATTAAATGTCAAAAGGAAGCAAGCTTGTACAAAAATTGTGTTAAAATTAAAACGACAAATATTTTCAAAACTTTAGACATAGAATTTAGCGGAGAAATATACCTGTTATTATTTGATTAACTGGAAGATTATGCTTTAAAAATATTATGTTCAGATTTAAACGACAAATATTTTCAAAACTTTAGACATAGAATTTAGCGGAGAAATATACCTGTTATTATTTGATTAACTGGAAGATTATGCTTTAAAAATATTATGTTCAGATTTAAACGTCATATATTTTCAAAACATTAAACATAAAGTCCTCTTAAGTAGACTTTATGTTTAAACTGGATTAAAATTGTTCAATTTATTTTAATTTTAACGTCCATTATAATTAACTCAGAATTTCAGGACGGGTTATCTATAGGTTACCATCCTTTTCTAGCCAGGATAGAGCTGATGCCTTTTATTTTTTCCACCCCTAGTGGAAATCAAACCCACAACCCAATTTGAAATTACTTTATTGAATTGTAATATTGACTTCAAATGCATTCAAAAAATTTGACTTAAAATTTACGAAGAGATCAATCTATAATTGTTTGATTTAAAATATCTCGAAAACAGTTGGTAAATCGTGGTAAGTGGAAAGTAACCATTCGAAAGGTTACTTAATTCTCTACAAAAAAGGTTCTTAAGCAGTTTTCGATGGTGGAATGTCAATCGGAGATATAAGTGCTTATAATTTTAAAAGTGTTTGTTTTGTTCTATTGAATGGGGTTTAGTGTTTGCTTAGTTCGCTTTTTAATAGGTTGTTTTTTGTTTTAAATTGAATTTATGAGTAAAATGAGTATTTTAGTTAAAGAAGGGAAGAAAATGAGAAACTTATTGGCAATAATTGTTTCCTAGAGCGAACGTTGAGTTTCCGCTTAGGATACTGTCAGTTTCCTGTTGCGGCGCCTTCAACTTCCTTCTCTTAAAGATTTAATTTATATTTTCAACGAAAGATCAAACCAATCTACTAATAACTGCTTACATTTCTTTGCTAATGGCACTAGGGATAAGATCGGAACCGCGCTAAGATGACGCAGTTCCTGCTAATCGAACTTTTTTTTTTTTTTTTTTTGATCAATTAAGAATCAAATGGTCTATGTTTAACAATACGTTTACTTGTTAAAACGATCTTCGACAATTTATAATGCCAAAAAAAAAAAAAAAAAATACATTCTATTGTATTTATTTACAAAACTTCTCACAATTATATTTAATTTTATTTATTATGGAAATCCGTGAGACGTTTCCAATCCTCAGCTAGGTATTGTACTTTGTGTGAGTTAAACAAAAAAAAAAAAATGTTTTTCGATGTAATGGCCCCATTTCTCGAAGGTGATTGTTCGGCATCCTCTTTGCATAATTGTATTCTGATAATATTTCATGATATGTTTTAGCAATTTAAGGCGTATTTAATCGCTCTAAAAGGTTTAGGTGTTTTGTTGCTAATATTGTATTGCCTAATCGGTATATGACATGTATTTTAATTCAATAGATTGCTTTTTATTGAGCAAATAATCTTTGTCGGGAGATTTGTACGTAAAATCTTACTGATGGAGTATAGTTGTTAAAGTGTTAACTGAATGACACAATTATCTTTAATACATTAAACATAAAATCTACCAAAGATGTTTGTTTGTAGTTGACTATATTTGTTATATTATATAATATTTGTTAAAATTAAAACGACCAATATTTTCAAAACTTCAGGCATCGAATATAGCAGAGAGATTAATCTGTAATTATTTGATTAAGTGGAAGATTATGTTTAAAAATATTGCGTTCAGATTGAAACGTCTACATAATTCTAAACGTTACACGTAAAGTCTACTAGAGAGATTGGTCTAAAATATTTCAATTTGAAATTTTTTCATTGAATTAAAATATCGACTTAGAATTAAAATATCAAATGTTTTTAAACATTTTACATAAAATTTGCCGAAGAGATTGCTCCTCGTCTGAATAGAGATTTTTAAGGAAAAATATAAGGCATATGGGTTGCATTAGGTTCCACTTGTCGCATTATCTATACAAAATGCCCGTGGAAGCCTACTCTCGTAGTAAAGTTGTTGTTTGTTGTTGTTTATTTGTGTTTTAGGGCAAAAAACTATGTGATTATCTATGATCACCTAAAGATTATCGTGATCTTGCACTATTTCCTAGGCTGTTGTTGCTGTAGAACGCTGCCAAAGAGCCAGAATTTTAAATGATGTATCTATTTGCTATCTAATCGTACTAAAAGCTCTGGAAGATTTTTTTTCAATGGAGCGAAATTACTTAGTCATTCGTTATCAGTTTATAAAAATACTTTTTACTGAGTAAATAATCTTTATCTGTATGTTTGTCAAAGTTATTACACGTAACATCCGCCGGAATTGGCCTATAATTGTTCGATTCGTAATGGATATTTTTAGTAAACATGTCATCTTCAAATCAAGATCTTGCTTTTATCGCACTCCTTAGCTGACGAAAATAGCGGTGTGCCAAATCTTCATGTATGAATGTAATATTTGTCTGTTCGCTCTGCAGATGCCCTATAAATGGTCTGATTGTGATGAAATTTGATACAAAAATCCTTCGTCTAATTTGTAATGCCAGGCTGGTTAACCAGCAGAATCTGTCCATCAGAACATGGTTTTCCAGTTAGGTAACATTTTTTGGAGGTTTCCTAACATAGGAAAACGAATGGAACCATTTTGAAAGCGATATCTGAAACCTATTACGATAAAATTTTACTAGTTTTCTTAACTAATTTTCGGTTTGGGTATTCAGAAGAGACGGAATCAGTTAAACGTTGTCCCATACGTTTGAGATTCATCAAAACTATGATATTTATGAAGGATTTCTATCATATGCGTTTTGAGTTGAGGAAGTAGTAGTGACAAAATATTTTTTTAACTGACATGAAAAATATTGGGATCTTCGTGGTTTTTTCTTAAATATCTCGAAAACGGTTGGAAATCGTGGTAAATGAAAAGTGACTAAATGAATTGCATTTCACAGTAAAATGAGTATTTTAGTAATACAAGGCAAGAAAATGAGAGACATATTGGTTACAGTGTTTTCCTAGGGCGAACGTTCAGAAGGCGGGGGGAGTCATTTCCGCCAAGTCGGTCACTGCTCGAGTTCTGTGTATTTTGGCGAATAGAATTCGCTTTTCGTCGAGATACATACAGGTAATTGGAGTACATATTTATTTATTAAAATATTAACGTCCATTATTATTAACTAAGAATTTTGGCACGGGTTATCTATAGGTTACCACCCTTTTCTAGTCAGAATAGGGCCGATGCCTATTCTTTTTTCCAAAGAAAAGCCACCACCCCTAGTGGGAATCAAACCCACGATCCTTTGGCACGGAGTGTCAAGTGCTCACGCCTTAACACTCACGCCCACCTTGCTTCCAAGCAGATATTTAAATTATTTTTAAAAATATCAAAACAAAATAACTGTTCCTTATCCAAATGACACTCTGGATACGGTTGTTGTGGAACGCGCTAAAATGGGAAGTTCCTGCGGATCGCACCTTTCTGGCTTTTGTTATGGGTAATCTCCTATGTTCTGTTAACAATATAATCCGAACTGATAACAGTTCACTACAGATTGTCGACTTTCTCTGATGTATTTAAAGGTGCCAGCTGAATTTCGAATCGTTCAATGGCTGAACCATTCTTAATTATGCATGCATACCTCGGACCTTGTGTAATGAACTGTCATATAGATGCCATTGTCTTATTGCAAACCAATAGTTTCTATTTTGTATCGTACGATACCATATTGAAATCGCGCTCTGACGTATTTAAAACTTTTAGCGCGTTTTTTCCCTACCTCCTTAGGAATGAAACCTGCTTATGACGTCTTGCGAAATTCTAAATTACAATTTTTGATTGAGCGATCTCATTTGGGTTACATCTGTAACTAAAATTCGAAATTGTCGATTTTTGTTCTTTTGAACGTGTTTTTTTTTTTTTTTTTTTTGTTTTTTTTTTACTCTGTTTGCCTCAGTTTTTGTTGTTTTTTAAAATGTATTTTTTCAGTGAAATACGACAAGCATGTTTGTATTACTTGCTTTTTTTTTTTTGTTCGTGTAACGCCGTAACAATATTTGGGCTATCAAAGCCGGGGTATCTACAGGTTTCCACCCTTTTATAGCGCCAAAAGCACCTGGTCCGTCACCCATTCAGGTACAGTAAAACCTCGTTTAGCCGGATCAACTGTGGCCAGGGCCGATCCGAGTTAACGAAAATCCGGGTTATCCGGAGAATGAGGGAAAACGAAAAAAAAAATTTCGTTTAGAGCCTTCTGCTCAAATTCAGGAACATAAATATGCTTTAGGTCCACCCGACAAACTTATGTAATGTACTGTCTAATACATGGCGAACGCCAGAGGGCACCTGCTTGTGACACTTTTTTGTAACGCTAGGTCCACTCGATAAACCTATGTAATTTACTCTATAACATACACGTCATCTTTGTCGTACGAAGCCACTGCGCAAACGCGAACGCTCTAAGCCTGCGCTTGCGCGTACACAACGTATGTGCGAACGCCAGCGGACACTTTTTTGTGACACATACAGTCTTCTTTTTCGTACATGGCCACTGCGCATGCGCTTAACCCAGCGGACACTTTTTTGTAACGTTTTTTCCCAGTTTAGTCATTGCTAAAGCACAATTATGCTTAAAAAAAAAACATATAAATCACCGAAATATTTTTAATGGAGCTAAGAAATTATTATCGCCACACTTACACCTAAAAACACGTACACTGTATGTACTGTAATAGCCTTTGTATTTCTACTGTACTCTATATAGCTACAAACTACTAGTCTGTAGTAAAACAGGCAGTGAACTTCTGCTGCCTCAGTTTAGTACACCGCTGCGAGCAGCGCGTATTTACATCCGCTGTAACATTAGAAGCTCATTTGTGAATGTTTCGGCTTGACTCTCTAAATACACAATCAATTATTCAATGTTTGCTACTGCGTCTGCTTGGGTTATAACCACCATAAACTGTCCTTAGAAATCATCTTGACACAAAAGATTTCAATGCGTTTTCTGTTCTTTTAGCACTTTCCTCCGAAGGAAAGTAGCTATTGAGGTTGGACTCATGACGGAATTTTTGAAAAATTTCTTCAAATCTTTATCGATCCTACCTAGTAGACACCGAAAATGACCCCCGTTAAAATTTATATCTCTCTCTCTCTCTCTCTATATATATATATATATATATATATATGCATATATATATATATATATATATATATATATATATATATATATATACGTCTGTTAACATGATAGCGGCCAGAGTTTTTGTTTTTTTCGTCACGAAACTTGGTATATAGCATTCAATTAGCAAACGATTGAACGAGTTCGTTAACCACCAAAGTCGGTCCACCGGAAGGGGGGGGGTTACCCCGAACCCAAAACACTAATTTGACGATGTCAGCCGTAATATTTGTTATATTTCAACGAAACTTGGTATTCGTAGTGGTAATATAGAGAGAAAAGTGAGATATAAAAATGAACTAAATCGGTTAATTAGAGGGGGGGGGGGTTTACTCCGGACCCACTATACCAATTTGCCACTACCAGCCGGGATTTTTGTTATATTTCGATGAAACTCGGTATTCGTAGTGGTAATCTACAGGTAAATATGTGTTGTAAAAATAAACTAAATCGGTTCATTAGAAGGGAGGGTTTACTCCGGACCCAAATTCCTAATATACTCATACCGGTCGTAATTTCTGCTGTATTGTAACGAAACGCGGAATACGTCGTGGGTAACTCATGAGAAAGAAGTGTTGTAAAAATGAGCTAAATCGGTCAATCGGAAAGCGGGAGTTTAATTTTTAATATATTTCAATAGAAAAGCCCGCCAGACGTAGGTTCACAAAGCCGCCGCAAGGAGCGCTTTCTACTACTAGAGTGACTGTATCCTGTTCCTGCGTTAGATCAAAATACGATAATATGAGGTTTTTTTGTGTTTATTACGTAGTGTAATAGGTACCATGTGTAAACATAACTCTGGAAGCAAATTAATAATTGATCAGTTACTCATTACAAATTTAAAAGAGAACTATTCATGTTTTTATTTTATTTATGTAGGATATTTTAAGCAAATTGTTCTGGAAAGCAGTCTACACTCCCCAAATTCTGAGGAAAGTGCTTAGTTATGCAGCCCCTGCGTGACGGACATTTTGTAATCAGTGACGGTGGATGTTCCTACTCCAATCTCAGCACCAATATTCTTTAACGATTCTCCCTTATCAATTCTTGTCAATGCTTTCATCATTTTTCCCCATAGTCACAACAATGTTTGAACGTTTCGTCTAAATGAGCAAAAGAAACTGCAAAACGATACTGTACCTCGACTATAAAGCTAGGAAAACTCGCGTAATTTACCTACTGTGAAGAGCAATTTATCGTCTGTAAACACGTCTTCATTTACTACGCTCAACAACATAATTTCGTTTTCAAAACTGGTCCGGGTTAATGAGGTATTACTGTATTTTCTTTTTTAGCATTTTACAAAGGAATGTAGCTTCTGAGGTAGCACTCATGAACGATTTGTTTTTTAATTAGACAAAATTAGAAGCTTTACACATAGATTAAGACCCAAGGTTAATGTTGTGAGTTTTCCCTTGTTGTTACTTAATTTAACCATAAATTTACACGGGATTAATCTTACTAGAATTGGCGGGACTAGCTACCTAGAGGTCATCTTTGAAGATGATGTTTACCTCAAGGACGCTAGGCTTCAAGAACACCAATTTTCGCTCTAACTATTATTCATGGTCTAAAATCAAATCATACGTGCATGTAATGGTAGTACCAACATTTTAGCTGGTTCCCTCCTTTGGGAGGAAACCCGCTCAGGACTTATATATCGTCCCTTAGTTCCAAAGAAAATTCAATGACCACAAATCGTTCAGCAATTAAAAATTGGTGTCTGTTTGCGAAGACTTTGAAGTATCTGTCCTCATTTTAAATAGTGATTATGGTACTTAGGGATTAGTTTAAAGGTTCTTTGCAGGTTACCTATTACTTCTTTACAGGTTATCTAAGGTTAGAAACCATATTATATAAATGTAGTAATGAAAAGTATTATTGCAATCACTACCTAAATTAACTTTTTTTGACTACTATATTTGTATAATATGGTTTCTAACGAACCGTTAGATAACTTGTATTTGTAAGTAATACTTTTAGGCTTGTAATGCATAAATGAAAATAAGCAGAATATATTTCAGCAAGCAATATTCATTAATAAAAAGGTTAATATTATAAAAATCAATGGTGGTTCCATAACAGATTTAGATTTTATATTTATTTCACATTATGGGCATACTGAAATGCGCTTCCGCTCGCTACGCTCACTCAAGAAGATATCAAAACTAGTCAATCCAACTCGCTAAAATTAATAGAATTCTATTATGTGCTCTTCGCATAATAATAATAATAATACGTGTTTTTTTTTATCATAGATTGTTATTCTAGCTGTTACATTTATAATGTTTTTTTTTTTTTTTTAATTAATACTACTTTTATTCTGTTACAGTATTGTCTACAAAATCGGATCCATGGTGATTTTGATCACCTACTACGACTTCATGAGATTGACAACGCCTGATATTTTTAGGAAGATTGTCAAAAAACATCCCAACAAAACTGCTTTTATATGCGGTGAAAATTCAAACACATACCAAGAGGTAAGTTGGGATAAACGCGTGTGTATATATGTGTGTGTATATGTGTAAGTTGAAGTGAGAGTGGGGAAGAATCAATGGATTCTTGAAGAAAGTGGGAGGAGTTTCTCCTCAAAATTGTTTAAACATTAGCAATGTTTCGCCATGATCAACCTGAATAGCTTGAAACGTTGCCAATATAATAATAGAAGCCAATGTTTTAAACAATTTTGGGGAGAAACTCCTGTCACTTTCTTCAATATATATACATATATATATGTATTTATATTTGATTTGTTATTCATGGGCCTGCTGGGTAGGTCCATACGAAGTACAATTAACACTGTTTTGAAAAGTTGTTTCATTTTTAGCGCGGTTCCTCCCTCCCCGCTAGGGAGGAACCCCGCTTATAAGGTTGATACAATGAAACAATCCGGAAGTGCCGACTAGAAAATTTCGCGTTTCAGAACCCCTAGAGACCGAAAATAACGGTGGTTAAAATTTGTATATATATATATATATATATATATATATATATATATATATTTATTTATATATATTTATTTTTATATATATATATATATATATATATATATATATATATATATATATATATATATATATTTGTCTGTTCGCGGATTTCTGGCCTCCCTAATGGTCCGATTTTGATGAAATTTGGTACAAACATCTGTCGCCCGATTTGAAAGGTCAAGTTCGTTAACCAGTAAAATCCGCCTACTGGAAGATGGCGTTTGGGGCGAAATTCGCGCAAAAAAAATCGTAACGCTTACGTTTTTGAGTTCATAAGCTTGTAAGTACTCGTTTTATAGGCTTCTTTGTCTAGGAAAACGAATGAAACCATTTTCAAGGCGATAGCTTTAACCGTTTTTGAGAAAATTGGAAAAATAGTTTTTGAATACCGTTTTTGGTTTGGGTACTTAGAATCATGGGATTCAGTTGAAACATTTTCTGCATGTTTTACTATTATTAAAACTAATATGTTGAACTTTTGGTTACGTTTGGAGTTAAGGAAGGGTTAGAATAAAATAATTTATTAACAGACATAAAAAGTTTTGGTAACTTTGTATACTTTCCTTAATATCTCGAAAAAGGTTGAGAATCTTGGTAAATGGAAGAATACCATTAGAAAGCTTACTAAATGCTCTACAAAAAAGGTTCTGATGAAAGTTTTGATTAGGCGATGTCAATCGGCGAAATAAGTGCTTAAAACATTAAAGTAATTGATTTTGCTTATTCGAACTGTTCTTTTTGTCTGTTTTTATTCCTTGTTATTTTTTAATTGCTTATAGTTGGATAATGTATTTGATAATAAATCAGGTTAAGAAAAATAAGAAAAACAATTTATTCTTAGAGATATGGATTTCCAAGATATAGCTTTTCAACTGCCTAGCGGGGTCCTTCCTAGGGCGGGTAGGCCGACCCATCCAGGTAAGATCGTAAATAAGACCTTTCTTGAAAGTAAAGATGGAACTGTCAACTTTGGTCCTCCTCTGCCTCCCGGCATTGCTGACGAAGGCTACCAATGAGTAGCCGAAACGTCCTAAATATATAGATTTTTTAACAAAAATCATATTGAGGTTTCTTTAGCCGAATCCCAACCATTCCATCTTTATTTATCACCTCAACGGCTAACTATCTAATCTTCATGCTTTCTAGAAATGTGGACCCAAAATAATAACAGCTTCTATTTTAATCATTTTAAATGACTCTAGGGATAAGAACGGAACCGCCGCGGTAAGATGATGCAGTTCCTGCGAGTCAGACTTTTTTTAACATAAAGTATTTTTTAAATTAAAATTAATATTTAAGGGATTTTTGCTGATCGATCATTTTAAACTATATTGTAGGAAAAAATATATTAATATACAAAATTAAACCAAAGAATGGAGCTAATGATCCCAGCAATCAACACACCTTAAAAGATTAATAAAAAAAAGGTTTGATTATGTTTGGAGAAAAAGTATTTAAAAAAAAGTATCAAAAGATGTGAGCACGATTGACTTTTTGTAAGTATTCTTAAATATTTAGAAAACAGTTGAAATTTTTGGTAAGTGAAAGGCCCCTATTCAAAATCCTAATAAATTTTCTGTATTAGCTCTTTTTCTGTCTTTTGACCATGTTGCTCCACTCCCTTTTGCACATGTCATCCCTCTTTCCCTTGAGAGGATACACGCTTTTGACGTATACTTGATGACTCAATCCAGGACTGGAAAATTTCACTTTTCAGAACTCCATATATCACCGAAAACGTTGGTGATTCAAATTTTTTGGTATAAATATATATTTGCCTGTTTGCTCTCAAGCAGGCTCCTGAATTGTCCAGTTTTGATGAAGGATGGAAAAAAAAAAAATTCTCTGTCTCCAAGGAAATGTTGAATTCGTTAACCGCAATATGCGCTTACCGAATCGTCTTTAGGCGCAATAAACCTGGGCATATATAAGGTAGGGCTGCAGCCCCCCAAAACTTTCGATTTCATCAAAACCTCAAAAATAAATTAATTAAGATCACGTATTTCAGAATTTTTTTTTAGGTGTAATAGCGTTTTAGTTGGCTAACTATTCCAAGTTCTTTGTTTTTAGTATTCCATATCCCCAAACTCGCGGTGCTCCCCCCTGAAATTATTTCCTATCTATGCCCCTGGCAATAAATTTTAGTGCTTTTCGTTTATTTTTGCGTGACCAGTTCGACTTTGCCGGTCCTCAAAGACCAAGTAAAATTTTGTCTATGTCGAAATGAAGTCCGATTTTGGTGGTATTCGAAGCTTTGGCTTAGGAGGGAGATAGAATTTAATGTCGGTATATATGACTATGGCAATGCTCTGAAGAAGAGTTGAATTTTGGCGAGGCCAAAACGGTGTCAAAAGAAATTTATTTTGTCTGTTTAGATTGAAGACTTCAGCAACCGAGCGTCGAGGTTCTACAAGAGCCTTGGATTCAAGAAGGGGGACGTGGCAGCCATCTTCCTCGAGACCCGCATAGAGTACCCGGCAGTATGGCTCGGCCTGAGCAAGATTGGAGCGATCGGTGCACTCATCAACACAAACCAGAGGACTCAGGTTCTTGAGCACTCCATCAAGATAAGCGGTTCCAAGCATCTAATCTACGGCACAGAGCTAACACCAGGTTAGTGCCATTTGCATTTTCAGTCCTAACGCTTTAAGTGTGAGAATACACTATAATGGCTTGAGCCTGACTGTTCCGAGTTGCGCTGAGCCATTATTTTGGTTCGAGTTTGCTCTGCCCCAGGTAAGAGAAGTTACTATTGTGGCTTAAGTATGCCAAGCCACAGTAACGGGTCAGTATAGAGACATCTGTGAGGGGGCGAGGTTAGCTCAGTGGTAGAGCACCCTAGCAGTCAAAGCAGCAAAGGGGAGGCGGCCGAAGCATAGTACTGACCACACTATCTCCCTAGTGTGCCATATAGTCATGAATCAGATACCTCTTTATTATCAGGTCCTTCGTGGCCTGTTATAGGACTGATTTTTTTTTTTCTGATAGAGGCATTTGTTGATAGATAATAAAACTAGTGGTGTAAAATGGGGACGCACTTGTACAGTGTGGTGAATTTGGTACAAACCGATACTGCTAGGCTATTTTCATTTATTTAAATAATACCAAAGGGTCAAACTTTACACAAAGAGTGAAAATAGACAAAAAAATACCTTGTCTGTTCGCTCTTAGACAAATATACAAACAGTATAAGTTTGTTCCAGTTTCAGAACACTGTATTAATGTGACCTCATTTTACGTTGGCGACTATTGGTATTGGTAGATTGCGTTTATTGAACGTTTGCCTGTCAATACTCCTGGATGAAGATCATTTTAATTTACAAAATTATAACTGAATATATAACTTTTTTCTCTTTTATTATGCTTAAATTACGTACCCTGGGAAAGTTATAAGAAAAATAAAAAAATAAAAAATAAAGGTTAAAAAGTAATTTGTCTATAATTTTGAACACTTTATGAAAAAATAACCCCAAAAAAATATGATAAAACTACTTCCCTGCTACTACTCTCTACAACTACTAGGCTTTGATAAAAAATAATTTAATTAAAACTGTGGGAATCCCGTACACAATAGAATTGATTGCCTGAAGGAGGCACGCGCTCTCGGACACCCAAGGCCTTCTACTAGTAGAACATCTAAAGGCTTGATGGTCAGAAATAATAAACAAAAACACCAAAAAATGTGTGGAATATGTTGGGGTCTGGCCATCATTACAAAACTAAATTTTAGAATGAATATATATAAATATTTATTTATTCCCAATGTTCTGGCTTAACCGTCCAGCAGTCGCGCTGGCGCACTGAGTGCGCCAAGCCAACATTTCGTATTGTAAGAAATTGTCGGGAAACCCTGTGGCCCACACACCTCAGGAATTCCAAGGAACCCCCTATCACGCCTACAGTGACGAGTGCTGTTATAACCTTTCACACCTTTTTTCTCCTTCGAAGAGGTTCATGGCGCAAGCACTGCTCCTACGATCAATGCAGGAATCTTGCATTTCAGCTGATGAATGGACATTTGCAGTCCAGAAAAAGCATCCCGTCACTTTCTTCGGATAAAAAACAATTTTTGTTAATAAAATTCCCAAGAAACAAGAAGCGACAATGGAAAAACCTCCTCCTAAGAAAAAACAGAGCGATGTTATGTTTGTGGATGACAAAAAAATATAAACACCAAAATAATATGTAATACATGTAAAACATTTACATGTAAAGCTTGAACCAATTTGCGTTAAATGCAGTAAAACTGGAAAGGAGCCAGATTTGTCTGAATAGAACACAAGAATTACATTCTTAGCATTTAATTACCATGTATATTTCTACTTTTATGTAAATATCTTTTAATATTAATTTTTTTTTTAATGTGTGTTCCAGACATTAATGTTTAATATGCACATTATAATTTTCAGTCTTATTGTAAATTAAATCATTTTTTAAAAAAATAAAAGAAGTTATATGCAATGAATTTGTTTTAAAAGATAAAATGAGCTTATTTACATATCTGCCTACAATAATGACTTAACTACAATAAATAATATAATAGTGATAAAAAAATAAATAAATAGACATTTAAAACGCAATAACACGATAATAAACACGATGGTGCACTAAGTGTGCCACGCGACTGCCCATGTTCCAACAGTGGGCGCGACTGCTGGAAGGTTAAATTTCAATCCTTCATCAGAGCTTTAGCCAAAAATGGACTTGGCACGTACTAATTTCAATATATGCGCTGCAAAATCAGGTAGATATCTCGCCCAACTTACGAAGAATGTGTACTTAAAAAAAAAAGTATTTATTTATTTGGCAAAACTTTGGCGATTTGTCTATTTGATTGTAACATATGTACATATGGTTATGTAATTTTAATACCAATGTCGATTTTTACTCTAATATGTAGTAGGGAATGATAATAATAAAAGGAAATAAACCAATAGTAAACAAACACTACCGAGTAAATTTACAACAAACATTTAAAAATACAGTGGCAACAAGATATTTTGGGCATAATTCTTTTTTGAAACACGATATGTCGTTTGGCCCCACCGTGTGTCGTGTATTATGTAAAGATCTGTCAATATGTGTAAAAAATATATATTTATAAAATTGTAAACAAATTATTTCAGCTCTCCTCGAAATTAAGGACTCGTTAAAGGGCTACCAGCTGTACCACATCGGTAACGGCGAGACGCTCCCCGACTCGAAAAACTACATCGAGGAGATCTCAAAATTCCCAGCTCTTCCACTCGACGAAAAGATGGAGAAAGGTATAACAGACAGGTTTCTGTATATCTACACCTCGGGGACTACAGGCCTGCCGAAAGCAGCCATCATGACGCACGCAAGGTATTTTTAATTTTTTTTTACAGTGTCCAAATGTTTATTATTTAGGAAATAAATGAGCTTTGTAAAAGTTACTTGATATGTAATTTATTGTCAGTTATTAGAGGCCAGCACAATTGCCAAAAATTTCTGTTATTTAGTTTGATTTTATTTTATAAATAAATGCTTAGATTTATTTATTTTTCTCTAATTGTTATATTCCTACAAATGTTTCAGATTTTACGTTATGTGCCTAGCTGCTACGTTTAGTTTCTGCGTCAAGGAATCTGACATAACGTACACTACACTCCCCTTATACCACACAGCTGGAGGTCTTCTCGGTAAGTCTCAACTAAGTGTCCATTCTTTTCAGTTTTATTTTAAACAGTATGAACTGCTAGGTTATCAACAGGCTGCTGCCCTTCTATAATGCTAATGGGAAGCCATTATCCCAGGCACCACTCACCAAGCCAACATTTTGGCCAACATTACGGAAAAATCAGTATGTACTTTACTAACAAATATCATTAGGAATCTGCAGTTACAATTTGAACTTGACGGTGTGAAAATTGAAAGCGCCAGTCTATCGCCCGATTCGAAAAACATGGTTTGAGAAAATCGACTTTAAAGTTACCAAAAATTTCATTTTTTTTTTTTTTTTTTTTTCATAATTTCTTGTAATACAGATTAAATAAAATGATTTTTAATTTTGTAAAATAAAATGTTTAAAACTGTTCCAACACATAAACACTATGTTTATTTTATTTATTAAATTTTAACGTCCATTTATTATTAACTACCGAATTTTAGGACGGGTTATCTATAGGTTACCGCCCTTTTCTAGCCAGGATAGGGCTGATGCCTTTTCTTTTTTCTAAAGAAAAGCCACCACCCCTAGTGGGAATCGAACCCATGACCTTTTGGCACGGAGTGTTAAGTGCTCACGCCTTAACGCTCATGGCCACCTGGCCTCCACTCTGTTTCTATAAAAAATATCATTTTTGATTAGTTAAGGAAGCATTTAATCTCATAAAAAAGTATATATATATATATATATATATATATATATATATATGTGTGTGTGTGTGTGTGTGTATATATATATATGGCATGAAAACTCGCTAAGATGATGCATTCCAAACAGACTTTTTCATTATTATATATATATTTTTTTTCATTTATATGAAATA
This sequence comes from Gonocerus acuteangulatus, assembly GCA_946811695.1. Classification (NCBI taxonomy): domain Eukaryota; kingdom Metazoa; phylum Arthropoda; class Insecta; order Hemiptera; family Coreidae; genus Gonocerus; species Gonocerus acuteangulatus. The sequence continues at coordinate 74,003,438 of OX328128.1, forward strand.
AGAAAATTAACTAGAATTGTCTTAAAATGTTACGAACATTTTTAAAGCAATTGAAGAGCAAGTGTTTTCTGATTTGCACATAATACACTATTTACATTATGACTGATTGTCTAATCAGGTGCATCTGTGTTGTCTCTTCATTACTAATTTTAAAATCCCATGATTCGAATGTGTGTAATTCTTTTATATGTTTAAAGATTCATATTTGTAAATTTAATCTCCTGATTTTGTGAAATCATAATTGTTAATTGCCTACAAGTATTCTTGTGAGAGAAAATAAATGAGTTCTGTTGGTTCATTTTAGCGCGGTTCCTCCCTCCCCCATAGGGAGGAACCCCGCTTATAGGGTTGATACAATGAAACAAACTGGAAGTGCCGACTAGAAAATTTCGCGTTTCAGAACCCCTAGAGACCGAAAATAACGGTGGTTCAAATTTGTATATATATATATATATATATATATATATATATATATATATATATATATATATATATATATATATATATATATATATATATATATATATATATTTGTCTGTTCGCTCTCTAACTAGAAGACGAATGGTCCGATTTTGATGAAATTTGGTACAAAAATCCTTCGTCCAATTTGAAAGGTCAAGTTCGTTAACCAGCAAAATCCGCCTACTGGAAGATGGCGTTTGGGGCGAAATTCGCGCAAAAAAAATCGTAACGCTTACGTTTTTGAGTTCATAAGCTTGTAAGTACTCTTTTTATAGGCTTCTTGGGCTAGGAAAACGAATGGAACCATTTTCAAGGCGATAGCTTTAACCGTTGTCGAGAAAATTGGAAAAATAGTTTTTGAATACCGTTTTTGGTTTGGGTACTTAGAATCATGGGATTCAGTTGAAACATTTTCTGCATGTTTTACTATTATTAAAACTAATATGTTGAACTTTTGGTTACGTTTGGAGTTAAGGAAGGGTTAGAATAAAATATTTTATTAACAGACTTAAAAAGTTTTGGTAACTTTGTATATTTTCCTTAATATCTCGAAAAAGGTTGAGAATCTTGGTAAACGAAAGAATACCATTAGAAAGCTTACTAAATGCTCTACAAAAAAGGTTCTGATGAAAGTTTTGATTAGGCGATGTCAATTGGAGAAATAAGTGCTTAAAACATTAAAGTAATTGATTTTGCTTATTCGAACTGTTCTTTTTGTCTGTTTTTATTCCTTGTTATTTTTTAATTGCTTATAGTTGGATAATGTATATTACAATAAAACAGATTAGGCAAAATAAGAAAAACAATTCATTGTTAGAAATATAGCTTGCCAAGAGAAAAAGATTCGTTGACGTCTTTTGAATATTTTCAATTGCCTTTATGCTGTTGGTTTTTTTATTTTATTTTTTAATTGATTTTATCTGTAGAATTATTACTATAGTAAAAGAACACAGGAATGTGTGAAAATATTTGATATTTTCCAATTCATTGAAACGTATGAAATGAAGTATCGGTAGAAGAGGATTCTAGGGTCTTGCGGACCTGACCCCAGGTATAGCCATAAAACCCTTTGAACAAAGGCCGAGGAAAATATTATCTGTTTCTATTCTATGCTTTTCAAATGAGAATAGGGATATGAACAGGAACCGGGGTCTCCCGTGGTCTAATGGCTAGCGCCTTGGATTCATAAGCGAGAGATGGTGGGTTCGATTCCCAACCTCCGGCAGGAATTTTATCATCCCACGGCTCGCTGGTGAAATTCCTCGCTACACCCGGGATGTCGGCGCTAATGACCTAGATGTATATGTGCCGTAAAAAAAAAAAAAAAAAAAAAAAAAAAACTGGAACCGCGCTAAGATGACGCAGTTCCTGCGAGTCGGACTTTTTATCTATTGCAGGCCATTATCATTTTTTAAAAATGCTCCGTGTTATTTGTATGCAAATTATTCTTAATTTGTAACATTTCAAAATGATGTATACAGAAACGTACATAAAATTATGTATTGAGGAGCTGTTGGAACGTACCCTATATTATAACGGGAGAAATTGACTGAGCCTATATAGGATTGATGCAGATTTAAAGAAATTTGTTTCCTTCAAAATTTGTTAAACAAAATATTCCTAAATGAAAAGATAATAAAAGTTTCATTTTTCTAATTTATTTGAAGGCGAAAAGCTTATTTTTTGGGGGCTACTTGGAGAAATGGAAGCGAACTGAATTTTTATTATCAATGTTTGTTTTTTCTTATTTTATTTGTTCCAATGCAATATTAAAAAACAAAATGTAACTTAGTAAAGACAAAATCTTTTCAAAATAATAATCCTTTTTCAATGAATTTTTTCCAGGAGTTGGACAGGTGTTCCTCATCGGCGGAACTACCGTACTCAGGCACAAGTTCTCGGCATCGAACTTCTGGACGGACTGCATCAAATACAAGTGTACTGTAAGTACATTTATACAATAATTACTTTTAACCTTAATACAATGTAGCCTGATGACGTATTAGATAGGTATCCCTAATCCGTAGCTGCCTCGTCATAAAGAGTTAATTCCCCCGACAACTAGTAATGAAAGAAATAGCTAAAGCTTCCCTCAGTCCTTGCTTAATAGTCCCAAGATTGAACTCCTGGAAAAGTCTGACGTAGGGAGCCGGTAAACGAGAGAGGGGGGTCGGACTGATGTACAAGTCCTTCGTTCCAGGGGCACGGCAGCTCTCGACTTCTACAGAAGTCTTTAGTAAGGAAAGGGTTAATTAGTGTAAATAAAATACACTTAAACAATTTAATCAATGATATATTTTCCACGACTATCAATCCAATTTCTCGCAATCTTACCGACAGCTCTTTAATTCCATTTTAGCACTTTCCTCCAAAGGAAAGTAGCTATTGAGGTTGCTCTCATGACGGAATTTTTGAAAAATTTCTTCAAATCTTTATCAATCCTACCTAGTAGACACCAAAAATCACTCCCGTTAAAATTTATATATATATATATATATATATATATATATGTCTGTTAACATGATAGCGGCCAGAGTTTTTGTTTTTCCTTTACGAAACGTGGTATATAGCGTTCAATTAGCAAACGATTGAACGAGTTCGTTAACCACCAAAATCAGTCCATCGGAAGGGGGGGGTTTACCCCGAACCCAAAACACTAATTTGACCATGCCAGCCGTAATATTGGTTATATTTCAACGAAACTCGGTATTTGTAGTGGTAATCTACAGGTACAAATTTGTTGTCAAAATAAACTAAATCAGTTCATTAGGAGGGGGGGTTTACTCCGGACCCACAATACCAATTTGCCACTACCAGCCGTGATTGTTGTTATATTTTGACAAAACTTGGTATTTGTAGTGGTAATCTAGAGAGAAAAGTGAGATGTAAAAATAAACTAAATCGGTTCATTAGAAGGGGGATTTTACTCTGGACCCAAATTACTAATATACTCATAATCTAGTAATTTCTGCTGTATTGTAACAAAACGCGGTATACGACATGGGTACCTCATGGGAAAAAAGTGTTGTAAAAATGAGCTAAATCGGTCTATCGGAAATGGGGGTTTACTTTGTAATATATTTTAATAGAATAGCCCGCCAGACGTAGGTTCGCAAGGCCGCCGCAAGGAGCGCTATCTCCCACTAGAGGGCATGTATCCTGTTCCTGCGTCAGATCAAAAGACGAAAATATGAAGTTTTTTGTATTTATTAAGTAGTGTTGTTGGTACCTGTTGGAAGCAAATTAATAATTTAACAGATACTCATTACAAAATTAAAAGAGAACTATTCATGTTTTTATTTTATTTATGTAGGATATTTTAAGCAAATTGTTCTGGAAACCAGTCTACACAACCTAAATTCTGAGGAAAGTACTTAGTTATGCAGCTCCTGCGTGACGGCCTTTTCTGTAGAAATAATCTGGTTTTGATGCAGAAAAAAACTTGATTATTATTATTTGGTAAATTCTTAACAGGATGGTAAAAATCCTTTTTTAATGGTAAAAAATTGTGTAAGGGACAAAATAATTAAAAATCATTTGGGGCAATACCCACAAAATAAGCAGGAACCATAAAAATCTTCCAATTAGATTCACTAATTTGTTCTTGATATTCACCAAATGTGGGCGTTTTTAAATCAATTCTAAGTTTAAACGACAAAGTTGTTCATTATAAACATCTGCAGTGATGGTTTCATTTGATTCTAACAGTTCATAATAAATCACGTCATGCATATCTCACCAGACTTTAATTGCTGCTTTCTCAGACTATAAATTTTTTAATCCTTTTATGGGCAGGCTGTACACCAACAGAATGTTCACCATGTTTGCTATTAATTTTGATCACTTTAGATCTGGCAGATTTGCCACACGAAAATTAAAATATAACACAGAATGTAGGTGCTAATGATCCAAGTAGTAGAAGCACCTTATATACAAAAAAAAAATCACAGAATGATATTAATTTTCTATGGGTACGAATATGTGTCGGGTGCTTACAAAAATTGGTAACAGGCTGAATAATACACTAGTAAGTGTCGAATAATCTATGGGGTTAGGTCCGTCAGTAAATATACTGTTGCCATACCTGTTGGTGGAGACCGTCGTCACTGGCATCTGTGAGAGTACTTTGGGCGAGCGCTTTCGACATAAGTATGTCATTCTCAAGAGTACTAACAGTGGCTTGATAATGACGTACTTACGTCTCAACGATGCCAGTGGCGACGGTCTCCACCAACAGGTATAAGTGTCGAAAGGTTTAAAATCG